>JAWMRA010000016.1:3390310-3620101 GCA_035584735.1 Pseudotriccus pelzelni | reverse complement strand
AAGAATGGCTCTCCTTGCAGCCTGAGAAGTATCAATGGGAAATGAGAGGCTCATTTTTAACAGAAATGGTGATTGTCCTAGAGAACAGTTTGCTCACAGTTACGGTGCTCTCTGAAGCCCCATTTCTCTCTCTCTGAAAACGTTCCCTTAGGCATTAACCACGTATTTTCCCTCAGGCTTTAGGGGTGCCCAGCAGCTCAAGCACACAGCTTTTGGCTGTGATGGAATCTCTAGTGGTTTGAGCTGGGTTATGCACCCACAACACTCCTCTCTCCCAGTTTTAACACCCCTCATCCATCCCTGCTCACACAGCAGCACCCGCACACATTGTGACTTACAGCAACACAGCAAACAGGCAGCTGGTGAAATTTGCCCATTTCTGCTTTTATCACGAGGGAGTTGATAAAGGAAGGTGAGGAAAGGGCTGCTGGAAGAGCTGTGCACTGACCACACAGGGCTCTACGTTTGCTCTGGCCCGAGCACTTCTCTGCTGAGAGGAGCATCCTGAGGTCCCCGAGATATTTTGTGAGGTGGCAAAGGTCACCTCTCTCATTTCCTGCAAACCTTTGCTTTCCTTGGCAAAAACGAAGAGTTTTGTCAGGGCAATCTGGGTGGGTGTTTTGTGATCAGTCAGGCACAGCAGATTTCTCGAGGGTGTATACATGACCTCCTGTCTTCTGGGCACAGGAAAATGAGTGCTCGCTCCTGAAATTCAGGAGTCACCAGCACGGTGCTGACCACCTGTATTATTCCTTAGGTCATGTGGCACGTCTACTGGGCAGATTGATGTCTGCACAGCTGACTGTTTGCCTATCTGTTCTAGAGGCAAAGGAAATTCTTCAAGTCCCAGAGCACAAATGTGCGCTGCTACAGAAGAGCAGGTGGAGATGTGCCAAGTTACAGCTCCTTAGCTGCTGCCCCTGTAAAGAATGCCCTGCAAGGAAAACTAGAAAATACTTCATGAAAGAGCAAAGATAACACAAGACAGTCTGGCAAAGGGTAGAATTTAATATTAATGGCTTTCCTTTAGTCACTGTATTTCCTGTTCCTAACTTAACCCTGTAAAATCAGCAACGGTCAGAGAAGGGCTATAAACTTTTGCACATCTAAAAAAGTCTTTCACTGAAAGACCTCAGCACACTTTGCAAATGTTAGGGACTGCTGAAGGATGGCTTTTCCCTGAGGACACTGTCCATGTAGCCAATGGGCAGACACTGCTTTGGCTGCTGAGGCCCAACACTGAAATTTGGCTTCTGCCCTACTCTGTGAGAAGATCTTTCTTCCTTGTCTCCCAGGTTCCTGTCATCACAGGAACCCAAAAATGAGAGAAGCTGGGCTTCCCTTGACTTCAGTGTGAAAAAGCCCTTCCTCATGGACAGATGGGCAACAGACACACAGCAGTGATGTGACTGGTGTCATTTCAGCCCATCAGCCACTTCAGGATCTCGTCCCTGGAGGTTCTCAGGGATACACGGAGACGGCTCCTGGCTGTGCATGGCTCTAAACACCACCACTAAAAGAACAGCACACTGAACCTTGCTTTGAAAGGGAGCTGGACCTGCCCCTCCTCCCCACCCTTCCCTGCCAGCTGGCGCTTGCCTGGAGGAGTCCAAAATTAGCCAGAGCAGATAAGAGTTGGACAACATCCCACCTCTGAGTCCCGCGGTCCTTCGCTCCGAGGGGATCCTCCTGTGCCACCCACATCTTCCTTGAACCTGGCAAAGCACCTGAATCGCTGAGCTGACCTGCCAAGAGAGATTTAGGCTGGCAGCATCTCTAGAAAGATGTCTCTCATTAAGAGCAGAGAGCTGGCTGGGGCACGGGGCTGGGGAGAGGAGCTTCAGTCCTCGCCTGCCTCGCGCGGGCCCTCCGGACAGGCTCCTCTCCTGCAAGATGCTCTGTTTTGCCTGTGTGACTGCTGGCAGAGCCGGCTGAAAGTTTTCTATCAAAACAGTATTTCTGCTTTGCCAGAAGACAGTTTAAAAATTAAGTGGAAAAATTAAGAGAAAAGAGCCTGGGTTTTGGCCGACATTGTTGGTGAAAAAATCCCAAACTTGAGATTTTTTAGCCAAAAATGGAAGTACTTGAGGAAGGCAGGGGAGGGAAGGTTGATGCCTGGCAAGACTTAGCGATACCCGAAAAAACTTCTACAAAAATTTTGACAAATACGAGGATGTTTTTGTCAATTCTGTCAATTTCTTTTTCCATAGTGAAGGATACTTCTGCTTTTAGATCCATTCTGTGGGGAGGCTGGAAGCAAGCAAAGATGCCTTTTCCCTCCTATACACATGGCTTTGGATACTCCACAGCTTCTGGTTTAAGCACAGGCAGCAGTGCCTCAGGAGAGGCACGTCGGAAAGACCAGATCTCTCCTAGGAGCTGCCCAAGAGCCTATTCCCCAAAACTGTGATTCTCAGAAAAGGACCCACAGAGAGCTGGTGCTGCTGTGAGTTTGTACAGCTGATGGAAGGCCTCGATAACCCCTCAGTTGCCTCGCACACAAATAAACCAAGCCATGGGGACAGCCAGGGATGTGATGGATGGTGCTGTGCACACAGCTGTTGCAAAACCATCGTGCTGAACAGCCAAGCAGAGATGTTTTTGCAGAGGGAACGGCACATAAATACCTGGGAACCCACACAAAGCTGTTTTCCGTCTTGCTTACACAATAATGTGGTTTTTCTTTTCCCCCTTTTGAAATTGTTTCTTCAGCAAAATACGGTTAGGAAAAAAAAAAAAACAACAAAAAAGCAAAACAAACCAAAACTGATCTGAAATCTTCCTTACCCTCTGGGAAATGTGGCTGTCAGCGTTTCTTGGGCTCAGTCACTGTTCCCTCCTCAAGGAATTGCTGGTGATGGGCAGTGATGTGGGGAAGGAGCCGTGAGCGAGAGTGTCAGGCAGCTCCGGGAGCTGGTGATGCCCAAGGAGAGCACAAGTCCAGGACTTCAGCAGGACCCTCCTTCCTCCACACAAACCTGGACATGAAGCAGAGCTGACAGTGCTGAAGCCAACACAGTGAAGTGGCACAGAAGGCGAATCAGCTCTGTGAGGAAACCAAGACGTGACATGTTGTTACTGACCAGTAGGGAGCCGGGGAGGTTCGACTTCTGGTCAGGATTTGTATTTTAAACAACACTTAATTTTTTTGAAGGACTAATTCAATCTAGATGTGGATTTCATACCTTTTCCTTCACGAGAGCAGCAGCAGGGGAGGTGGGCTCAGAAGTCCTGACGTGTCCTGGCAGGAGCTCCACCTTGCTGACAGCCCGGACTTGACTCTCATCCCACCACAGCCTGGGGTTACAGTCCCAGCCACTTCCACCACAAGCAGTTCTGGCTCAGAGCCCCCAGAGTGATAAAAGACTTCTTGTGTGATCATCTCAGGAGGGAAGTTCAGTGCCAAACAAAGCTGCAGTCTGGTTGGGTCTTTTTGTCATTAGAGACAAACGTCAAGGGGAAAAATATAGAGCTGGGGAAAAAAAAAGGAAGCTGCAAAATGTTCAAATAATGCTTTTTCCAAGAAAATAATAAAAAAACCCCAACAAGCCAAGTGTGGCTTGTCTGGTTTTGCTGGGCAGGCTGTGATTACACTGATCTTGGTGCAACCTGAAGACCCTGTTAGAGGATTCGCCATTTTTCACTCACCCTCAGCAGTCTGAGTAGTTTCAGTGCCTGTCTCCAGGAGTGCAGTGACCCTACAGAAAACTGTCAGGGATCTTTCAGCAGCTGCTGGTTTTTGGGGTGGTGGAGCCAGGCTGTGCAGACTGGTGTGTTACCAGAGCTCTCCCGATGGAAGATGAACACTTCCCTCCCTGCCAGCCCATGTGCAGAGCAATGCACAGTTTCTGTCAAGGGGCATCTCTGAAATGATGTGAATTTTACCCTTGGCTACTTCCAGTAACAAAAAATATGTCTGAGGATATAAAACCAGTGGGGAATATCCCCTTCCCTTCCAGGGCAGTAACCACAGCACAGGCTCACTCACTCGATTCATGCTCATCTCCTGCCTTTTCAGACTCCTGCTGCCAAGAATCCCACTTAACTCCTTTGAGAATCTGCCTTCTACCCCAGACCACCTGCAGTCTCTTCAGGGAAGGACCATTTCTTTGGGCATGGCCTTCCAGCATCCCCATGTCTGTGTGGAGACTCTTCAGTGCCACTGCACAAATAATACTGACTAATTACAAAAGGCCTCAGAACAAAAACCATTCAAAAAGCACCAGGGAGGGGAGTCACCAGGCTGCTACAGGAGTATGATGGGAAAAAGTTTTCTTCAGAGGGCTGAGGGAGGAGGTAAAATGCACTTGAGCAGATGAGGGAAGGTATTTTGTACAGAGCCCTGAGGTGGTGAAGTTTCTGGTGGGTGCAAAGGCGTGTGTGACATGACCCACACTGAAGGCTCCAACTCTACCCAGCCCACAGAAGGATGAAAGGATGAAACACCCAAACAGGAGCCTCCCACAGCCAGACAAGAGGAGCTGAGGGAAGCCACAACTCCCAGGAAAACCCAGCTGCTGCTCTGCAGCCCAGGGCCACGGTGGACACCCACCCCAGGCCATGTGGACACAGTGTCTGGGCTGTGGTAACACTCAGGGAACTCACAGGCCACCAGCTGCAGGACTCTGCTAATTCGGACAGTCTGTCTGGGTGTCTGGCCACCATTTGGCAGACACAGCAGCTCTGACAGAGTAATAAATGTGGCCCAATGCACCTCCAGGAATCCTTCACGGGGTCTGTCACATCAAAGTGGCATGAAAGGAGATGAGGTGAGGGAAGACACAGGGGGGTCGGCTTTGGAGACTCTCTGATCACCCTCAGGGTAGTTACTGCTAACAATCTCTTGTTCAAACTCTCCTTTTATGAACAAACAACTCCTCCCATCTCAAATGAAGGTGTTTCAGTCCTGCTCGTTCAAGGCAGTTCTGTTGCCGGGAAGTCTCTCTCCAGGCAGCCCGGCCCATTTCTAACGAGTGCAAAG
This sequence comes from Pseudotriccus pelzelni, assembly GCA_035584735.1. Classification (NCBI taxonomy): domain Eukaryota; kingdom Metazoa; phylum Chordata; class Aves; order Passeriformes; family Tyrannidae; genus Pseudotriccus; species Pseudotriccus pelzelni. The sequence goes on along the minus strand of JAWMRA010000016.1, from coordinate 3,615,120 downwards.
ACAAGCCACAGCCGTGATAAAAAGACAAAAAAAATGTGCACACAGGGAAGAAAACTGGTCTTTGTGCATTGGCAGCACTGCAGGAACTCCTCTTTTCTTACTCACCTGGCTCCAAGTCAAGATAACCAGGAGGAAGCTGAAGTGCAAGCGGTCTGGAGAGGTGCAATCAAACATGTTCAGCACAGGCCCAAGGTCTTGAAGAAGAAATGCTGGTCAGGAGCAGCTCCCACAGCCTGCCTGTTTCTGGGAGCACTGTATTCCTACAGCAGCAGGACAAGTGGGACAAACAATCTGCCAGCAAGGAAGTCACCAGGGCTTTCTTTCCTACCACTGTCAGAAGTGTGAGTGCACTGAATGTGAGCACATCTGGCACAGTTCTGCTCCCCCTGGAACTCCACAGCACGCTGGTGTTTGTACCGACACTCCTCAGCGGGAAGAAAACATTCCTTTCCCGATGGAAACGGACCACGTGGCATTGGGGGAAGCACAAAGGAACACGCAGTTTTCACTCTACCAGCAGAGCAGAGTCCTCCAACAGCAGCACTCCTGGTGAGCGTGGGGCCGATGTCAGGATAAAGTGTTCCATACTGAGCCTTCTGGAAGGAAAGTTCCTCCCAGAGAAAACAGGGTCCTGCAGCTGAGGCTGCCATGGACACCAGGACTCGCAGGAGAGTGGAGGGAGCAGGTGGAGCTGGTGAAATGACCTCCAAGGAGCAGAGGAGAGATTATATTTTCCTCCTGGTACTTCTGTGCCAGAGCACTGGAGCCACCTGACCCCACCTGCCTCTAGTGATCTTGGCTGAGGTGTCTTAAATAAATAAACCAACTGAGCTCACGGGGAAGGGCAATGGCTTGGGTAGGAGGTGGGGATTAGGATTAAGAGCAAAACAGCAAATGGCTACATGCAAAATAGGCAAACTAAGTACATAAGCCTACTGGATTTATAGATGAGATATTGGCACATACCAGGAACATTTCAAGCCAAATGTATGACAGCATTCCTTACACTCGTCCCTCCCATTGCCATATTCCAGCTTAATGTAAAGCCTTTCGGCTTCCAAGGGCTTAGAGCTACATTTTAGTGTTCAAACAGGTCAACAATTGCAATCAGATGTTGACTCCGGGCAATACACAAACACGATGATCTGTTAATGTGCAGCAACACTTGGATGGAGTTCCAGGAGTTTTGCTGCTGTGAACAGTTGTGCGTGATGGCAGCAGGACCTGGTGTCTCCTAAGGCTGCCTTGGAAAACCAGGAAGCTGATCCATGTAGTGCCATGACAAAGATGCCGGTGTGAGATCAGTAAATGAGCTCCGTTACTAAAGCAAAAACTGCATTTCTGGAAGTCATTTAGGGAGGAGGACTCTGACACCAGCCGGGCTTTGGTTTGTTACAAAAGCACGGAGCGGTTTAGGTTGGAAAAGACCTCTAAGATCAGCGAGTCCAACCCTTAACCCAGCACTGCCAAGTCCACCACTCAACCATATTCCTGAGTCTTTAAGGCTCCTTGAGGAAGATGCTGCTCCCATCTCCAAGAAGTGTCCGGCTAACAAGGATTGGGCTGGACCAGGATACAGACAATGGGCATCTTTGGGATGGGAGAGGATCCTACAGGTGTACCTTTGTGCAGCTGTCTGCAAAAAGCATCACTGCCACGCTGGGGGGGAGTTACACAGCACAGAGATTCTGCCTCGTGCTGACAACAAAGACACCCCAAACGCTCGGCACTGGAGTAATTCCGTTTATTTCACACAGGGAAGTGTTTAGCCAGGTTATGCAGAGACCTTCCCAACCCATGGGATAGTTTTGCTCCAATATAAATTTCCACATGCTCAGCAGTGTTCGTTATCAGGTGGGGCCTGTGGAGCTGCTCCCAACAAACACACACGGAAAACCACCTTTCCCAAAGGCACCTCCAGAGTGTCCCTCTCCCCAGGCACAAGCTCCAGCTCAGGCACACACAGGGACAGCCCAAACAGAGCCTGGCCTGCTTTTTCCAGACAGGAATTTTCTCCTCTTGTGTCACTGAGCACAGACCTTGCAAGGCATCATTCAGGTAGGAACACCCCCGTGCTTTACTTTGCAACTCGACCAGGACAAGACCCATCATTTCCTGATTTGTCAGCACACTGGGAACTCTGAGATGCCAGGATTTTACTGCCACGTGACCTTTTACACTGACCACAGCTACTGAAAGTTGGCTTAGATTTAGCCAAATCCCAGTCTCAGTCCAGTATTAGACAGATGCACAATGTACTTACTTACAGCTTCACTCCTCTCTCTTAATTTTCATGCTGTTTGGTTTGCTTTGCATTTTTGTTTCAAGTTCAGAAACCTTATTAAAGTTGTTATGGAAAAAATAAATTTATTACTCAACATACTCAATTTGTTCAAAATGGAATGATCCTCTTTCCTATTATTTTTTTTTTGCTTTCATTTACAACTGGTTCCATTCAGTTGGACTGTTTTTTATCTTTTCTATTTATAACCAGCACCAAGAAGAAAATTACCATGGATACAGTACATATGCAAATTAGCTAACGGAAAAATATATACATTTCACTCTGTAATGAGAAAACTTAAATGATATTATTGCCATGGAGAATATATCCCTGTATTATAATAAAATATCAAGCAATAATCGACTGCTAAGATTCTTTTCCACCAACAAAAAATAGCACCATACATGAGATAGTGAGAATCTACACTCAATAACACAATTGTGCAACTAGAAATGTACAGTACTTTAGTAACAGTACAGAGTATTGTTTACAATATGGAAATACCACCACTGTAATCAAAAGAGCATCAGTCTCTTACCAACAACTAAAAAAAAGTATTGTCATAGATACACCGAAACAAACAGTTTTTCTTTTCACCAGAATGTGGGAACTGAGGGCAGAGCAGAGCTGTGAATTCATAGTAAAGATCCTATAAAATGATACAAAACAGAAGTGCAGGAGTATTGAAGAGAAATTTGTTATTGCTATTTTTCTGGCTATTATAAGATGGGAAGGTTGTCACCATATGAAGTAAGAGAATGGAATAACATGGAGCTGTGTCGTGCCACCAGCTTTTAATTAACGTTGGGTTTTGATTATAAAGCATAAAAGGTTGATGCACGCTAATTTGTGAGAGCAAGGGAGGTGGTTTTTTCAGTGCTCAGGCAGTCGAAAAAATTCCTTGTAAATTCATGTTTCCTTAGGCAAGACCCAGAACTCGGACCCAAATGTCCTCTGGGTTCAGAACCCATGAGACTGGGACAGGCCACTGGTGTAACCAGCTTTGCACCCTGCTCTGGACAGTGGCCAGAAGTGAATTATTACTGAAGAACAGAAGAACTAAAATCCTTCCTTCTCCTATGCACCTCTCCAGGAGCCCACCTTTGCCTAGAGAGGCTGACAGAGCAGCACCAGAAGGAAAATGGTCCCTGTTGTTGAAAAGCACCTTTGATTCCCAGCAATGATAAATGCACGTGTTATTCTGCCAAGAAAATGGAGAAACCCAAAGGCAAATCCTTCCCCAGCCCAACCTGAGCGTTCCTAACGCCGCAAATGTTCAGCAAGGGGGTGGCATTTCACTGGGCTGGGCCTCTTGATGGGCAAATGCCGCCCCTTAAGAGAAAAACAGCAAACTCCCAACTGAGTGAGGGATGTAAAGGGACCCAGAGGTGGCTGTGGTGGCAGGGAGGCAGCAGGGACAGTCCCAGTGTCGCTGCAGGCAAAGGGGAAAATACTGCTGTGAATTACCAATATAAACCAGGCTCTGATCTCTTGGAACTTTCTCCTGAGCAGTTCTTCCACCTGTTCATTTGCCCCACTGAACACCACCCTGGTATCCCCTAAATCTTCTCTGTCACCCCTGCCAGCAACATTTCCACTGATTACTCACTAAGTAGTTACACAACCTCTGTGTCTGGGTGCCAGAGTGGGAATAGCAGAAATAAAAGAGGTCTGATCCTGATTATAAGTTGCCAAAAAAAACACCCAGTATAACAAAAACCAAGCTGGAATCATTTCCCCGATAGAGAAAATCATCCAAGGCATCGGAAAGCAGATTTGTTTGAGACAGGCACTCGAGAAAAAAGGGTGTGCAAAGGTGCCTTTGTGCATCAGGCCAGCCCTGCTGTGCACACACACTCCATTTGCACTAATAAGCAGAAATGCAAATGTGAAGCCCACACAGTGGTAGTCTGTGATGAACATTATCCCCCTCCTGTGCTTGAAAAATTTAGCCCTTAATAAAATGCTAATGGGTCACTGCAGTGAGGTCCTGGATGTGGAACGCATTGTCATAAGGAGGAAAAAATTGCTTTAAAGATATGTTTGGTACTAAGAGTCTTTATCCCGCTTTGCACTGAAAAAAAGAGACAACAGCAACAAAGACAACCTGGGGCCAGGTGGGAGCGGTAATCCAGGGGCTGGGGGAGTAGCTGGGCTTGGTTCTGTGCTCAGATCCCAGGAGTAAAACAGTTCCAGGCAGTTCTAGAGCGAGTACAAAGCTGCAATTATCCAAAGGGCTCCGTTCCTGTCAGGAGGAGGAGGGAGCTGAAACTTGACCACGGCCCCACTGGCCTTGGGCCCCGGCATGGGAAACGATACTTGTTGGAGCAAGATGTGATAGGGAGACACTGATCTGTGTGACAACACAGGGGACAGACCCTGCCCTGGGCAGAGCTCCTGTTTCAAGCCTCACATCACAGAGAGGAGTCTGGTTTAAAGTGCAGAGACACGGAGGAGGGGAGGGGATCGTATGTGCAGCACTTGCTGAGTGCTCCGATAGCACCGATCTGATAGCACCAAACCTGACAGCACCACAGCAGTGGGACAGGGAGCAGTCAAACAACCCAGCAAATTCCCAGCCCTTACTGAAAGCAGTGGAAGTCTGAGCTTTAGGGCTTCCAGGAGCTCCAGGTTACACTTCGAATGTCTGGTATCCCTGACTACTTTAGACTTAAAAGGCTACAAAACCTCAGCTGTGCTCATGAGCCCAGGGACAGGAGACACCTGCTGTGCTCCCCACTACGTCCTTTTCACAAAGGTTGTTCCAAATCCAGTTTCTGTTCCAACTTTATCCAGTTTCACGGTCCTCATAAAAACCAACAGTCTCGTTATCTGATTGACTTCTAAAAACTGGAGAGAGATTAGGCCAAGCAATCCCTCACTGAGCTCTACTGCATGGAATGATTTCTGGCTTCTCCCATCTCGTGTAAATGGTTCTTGTTTAAAAAAACCACTATCTACGGCTGTTAAAAAGCTTCCATTTCATTAAGCCCAGAGAAAAATTAGGTTTCATAAAAGAAGCTCTATTATTCTGGGAGAAAGAGAGAGAGGATTGTTTTTTAAAATTAGAAAGAAAAGCAGTCCCTATTAGTGGCTCTAAAAATATGACTCAGAATGTTGGATATAATTATACTAAGTTTTCTGTAGGATTTTCAGAGATGTCCATCCTCTGCTATCAGTTTTAAAAAGCTTTTACAGCAAATCCTCTCTTTAAATTAAGCCTTTCATTTATGCACGTCCCTCCAAGCCCACCCTACAGCGGGATAACTGCTGGGAGTCGGAAACATCGGATGAAAGCCAAGATTAAAAGATTAAGTAATGTCTCTACCTTTGCTGAATTACTTTGCCAGAGGCCTTCCTCCATGGAGGTACCATAACCTTATCCAAAGTGATCACTTTGCAACTCTTGTCCTTTCCTTTAATGGTAGCAAGCCATCCAGTGGCTGGTGATTTAATATATTAAAGTAAAAAGCATTAATGAAAAACGTAAGGATGTCAAAACACTCTGAAACGATTGGCTCCTTGAGATGACCCTTTCTGGTTGTTGTTTTTCAGGTGGATGAGCTGATGACTTTGGTATCCAGTCTGCAGAGTTGGTTTCAAGTCTCATTGCGTTTGCTTTGGGATCCACCACACGTTGTAGCAACTCGTGAAGTTCCAGTACTCAGACCTACTAGTCCGTGATTTACACCCCAACAGCTGGAATACTCCAGGAGGTAGCACAGGTTCATTAACTCTTCTGCTGCATCTTGTTTGCATAAAAGTCTCTGCAGGTCTGGCAGCAGCGCTGGTACCACCGCATGTCCTGGCACAGGTTCTTCTCCCGGATCACCCTGCAGTACACTGTCCACTGGTCCCCCGTGCACTTGTAGGTGAGAGCAGCTTTGGGGGAGAAAACAGAGCACAAACTACCACATTAGCCAGGGAAGAGCACGGCAGGTGTGTCACAACCCCTGCACCTGAGGGGAGAGGGGGCCACCCTCGCTGTCAGCACTGCAGAGCAGATGATGTTCTTGCTACTGAAGCAGCTTGGAAGTGCTTCCTTCCTTCCTTCCTTGGACATGCAAACCTCCTCATGTTGCACCTACTTTGTCTCAGGGAGAAAGAGCCCAGGATGAGCAAACTGACTAAAGCATCAGCCCAGATTTAAGCTCATGAACCCCTCACAGTCAGTGGGAAGCCGTGTGATGTAGCTGAATAAATTACACATCTTGCAAGAACATCTGAGACAGATCTGATGAACTTTATATAACAGAAACTGAGCCACAAACAAGGCTAGGACTAATATTTTAGAGGTCCAAGGTCCCTCAGAAGTTGTGAAGTAAGACAGGAGGCATGTGGAGGCAGTGTTGTGGCTCAGGTGCTTGAGAGACAGGTGAACCAGTGAGACACAGATGTAAAAGACAGGTGAGGTGACCCCCCACACTTAAATCCTTCTGCAAATGTCACCCAGGATGAAAACCATTCCAGAGTGGGGACAAGGCAGCATGGGTTTTGTAGACTACTGGAATTTTTTTCTGTGTAACTTTTTTTTTTTTTTTTGGTGATGTTTCCATTGCAGAAAACAGAAAATTCTGTTTAAAGGTAATCCAATTAGAATTGTTTATAAGCAAGAAGAGCAAAACACTCAATGGTATATCTTTCTGTTAATATCAAATATCATTGTTTCTGGCCCTGGTGATTCCAAGCCTGGTTTAGAAACAAAAGTATCCCAAATTACTTGCAGATTACTTTCAGCAGGGACTTGAGCCTCCTCAGTCTTCTAAACACATGAGTGTTTTATTGCTTTGTCCTAAAATGTGAATTAGGATGGATTTGTCATCTCATCAGTGTATCAAGGGCTTACTTCTCAATTGAAATGTTTTCCTTCCACTCTGTTCTTAGTGCTAAAATATCTGGGAAGTGCTCCCACATGTTCCTTACCAAAAGGGGTTAGAAGCCCCTCAGCGTGACTGAATTTGCAAGAATGAAAGTTCCTTTTTTTTTGGTTTTTTTAAACATCTGGTAAACTTTTGGGAAACAAATTTCAGTTCAGAAGCTTGAAGTCCACTCTTAGTTTGAGTGTTATTTAACACTGGACAGCGCTGCTAGAAAATGGCTTCTTAGCCTCAGCTGTGAGGGAGGAGGTTGTTCTTTCTGGAAAGTTCTTAGAGCATTGTTTACAACCCACACTCATGCACCAAAATGTGATGGCAGGGGGAGGCACTGATGTGGCTGTGTCAGTGCAGCTGATTCATTAATTCAGCTTCATCTTACTGGTGATGATGTGTGAAATGTAAAGAAACCAACTTGGTTCTTGGAGCTGTGGTTGAACACACAGGGATGAAGTTTGGAAAGAAAGTGTATTTATATTTGTATCCCCTTATAAACTGAGCAAATATGATGTGGAAAATCATGAGGTTCCCACAAATTTGTATTAACAGAGGCCTTAACAAGTGACATTTTTTAAATCCAGTGTTAAGGTGTTCCAAGAAACCCATGGCTTATCACCATATTCCTGCCTCAGCCAGGGACACAGGGGATGCAGGAAAGGTGAGGAGAAGGACAGCGACAGAAAAGCACAGAAAGAGGCTTGATCTGCCTCCCTGGGCAAATCAATTCATCAAACCACACTCATCTGGCAGCAGATGAAAGGAAAAAAACCCAAGCACTGATGCTCTACTTTTCAAGGTCATGTAGTTCCCTTGGGGCACTGATAAATGACCACACTTTACACTCACTGCAGCACCAATGTGGAGGTGTTTGTGAAGGAGAAAGGCATCCCTGTCAGCTGCCTCACCTCTGTGATCAATCGATCGATCTATCTATCGATCGATCAATCAATCAATCACCCACCATGTGTGTCCTCCTGTTGCTCTCTCCAGTGCTCTCCACCCAGTGCCAAGCGCTGGGGCAAAGCCTAAGGCAGGGATTTGCTAAGACATACCCACACTAGAGCTTTAGTCTGGGGCCTGCCTGGGGCTGCCCTCTCCTCATTTCTGGGCAGTCTCTGAAGCCCCCACTGTTATCCCACCGGGCTTTGCCCGGCCCTCCCCAGGCGGCACCTTCCCCGCCCCCGGACCCCGACTCACCGAGCCTGGGCGAGGTGATGGTGTTGGCGTTGACCCTCTCGTTGCAGACCTCCTGGTGGCACTGCCTGTAGGCTGCTGGCTTGGACAGCACCGGGCACTCGCTGCCGTGGCGCCCCGTCACCTTGTGCATGCACTGCACCACCCGGGACTGCAGCCCCTTCCCGCAGGTGGAGGAGCACTGCGGGAGAGAGGACACTGAGACGCGGTTCCACAGGGTTCCACATCCTGCACACCAGAGAAGACACTGCCAGAGATGAGCGTGCAGCAGCTCGCTGTGGTGCTGGGGACTCAACAACAGGCTCATCCTGTCAGCCAGGGACTTTCAGACGGCTGCTGTGTCTGTCCAGGATGATTCTGCACCTTCAGGGGGATCTCTGAGCAGAGGAACTCTGCTGGCACAGCGAAGGGAGTTGCTGTCTTTCTGTCTGGACTTGCTCTGAGTCCGCCTACTCTGACTGTCCCCATGGATGCCCATGATTCAAGCAGGCAGAAATGCAATTCCCTGCACTGGCCATGAAGAGGCAAAGCTGGAAGATGTGCACTGTTTAATTATGGACCAGCAGCTTCTGCCTCCCTCTCCATGAGGGACAGAGTGGTACTGGTTGTCCTGGTTTAAAATTCCTCTCCAAGACCTGGATGGTCCAACAAGGTTTCCTCCAGACATGATGACCACAGGCAGGCACTGCTATAAGATAAACCCCAGGATTACAGCAGAGGCTGGCAGCTCCTGCATGCCCAGACCCCTGAGAAGCTCTGCCTCAGACAGGAGAGAACACCTCAGGTATTCCAGCATTCCCTCTCATCTGTCCCTGCTAACTGTCTGGCACTTGTCTGTCCTCCTGGGAGCACTTGCAAACTGCACTCAGGAGTTCTGGCTGCCATTAATCAGGAGGCCCAGGGTGTTTATATGCTCTCTTTGTTGTCCTACAATGGGAGTCCCTCCCTCTTCCTCTGGCCCAGTCATTTGTGATTTACAATGTCCTACTTGCACGCTGCTCAATTTTAATAAAGCAAACACAGGGAGCACAGGGAGGTGCACCAGCTGGAGTTAATAAAAGAACCTTGTATTTAACATAAAGAAACAATGGGTTGCAGGACTTGGGTAAGATTCCTGTTTCTACTAAAGCCACACACAAGCAAATGATGGGGGAAAGGAGGAGGTGAGGGAACACTAAGGAAGTATCAGTAGGATGATGTAAAAAGCTATGATTTTTTTCTGTCCTCTGCTGTTCCTGACCAAAGTCAGGACACTGGAGCTTTTTCCCTGAAAAACACCATCACCTCAGAGTGGTAATTCTCAAAAGGAGAGTGCCAAACACTGAAGAGGCTCAGAAGATGAGCACGCTGAGGTTGGACTGCAGTCCAAGTACAAAGGATGTGTGTGCAGTGTGGATGTTGTAAGACTGGCACCCAAGGGTAAAACACAAGGATGTGTGCAGGCCTCTTCTCCCATCCATGAGGTGAGTACAGCAAAGATGTGGTCATTTTGTTCTGGAAGAAACCCCTGCTGCTTCTCAAAGACCACCTGATACAGCAGTAAAGCTTTGCTCTTCATCTGATTTTCTCCTTTAGTCACTCACATTAACAACAGTTTATTAAACACATTTCTTATATTTGGTGAACTCACCAAGTTTGTATTTGCCCATCTCTTAATCTTCCTCCCTGCTCTTTAGTCCTATTTTTATTCCCAGTGCCTTTCTCTAGGACTGAATTTCTCCATTTGGAACAATCTCTGGCTCAGATCCCTCATGGACTTTGAGTCATCCTGGGGTGCAGCTTCACCTCCACGTTTCCAGCTATGCAGCCCTCTCCAGGACCTGGAATTTTAGTATTCTGAAGGCAGCTGTTGTGCTATGTTAAAATTCTACATGTATTTTGGAACTTAATTTTTTTAAAAAATAAATAATTCTGGGGTTTTTCTGTTTACAGTCTTCTAATTTCAACTTAGGGTCAACAGGTTTAGGACAGATACTTCTGCACTTAGATTTTCAGATGTTGGATTTAGTCATTGTCTGTTAATACCTCAACAATAGTTACGGATTTAGGATTATGCTGAATGAACTTCCCTTCCCTTCCATTCCCTACAGTGAGCTATTCCAAAAAGCAATTTTTAAAGTCCTCATTGAAACCCCCTTCATAACCTGAGCTTCTGCAGTGAGATCTAGGCATTATTCCCTTAGTTTTGGGTGTCCCTCTGCTCTTCCCCAGCACTGTGTGTGCCCTCAGTGACTTCCACCAGCCTGGAATCCAGCCACTGGATTTGAAGTGAACAGTTTTTATCCCGAGAAATGCAACTCTTAGGCCTTTCCACATCACTGGTCAAATGCAACCTCTGATCCTCAGGATTTCCATGGCACTTTTAGCCTTCCCAGTGCTTTACTAATCTTAATCCTCCCCAAACTCCCTGCAAGGGGAGCGAGTTGTACATCCCTTTTGCAAACAGAAAAGCTGTTATCACACAGGCAGAAAACATCCCAGGCCATGGGGTTCCTTCACATGATAGGAACAAGGTGAGTCTGAAACCCCTGCCTTGTAGGCACTCCCTGTGCTTACAAATGCTCTTAACAGAGGGGACAGGGGGGAAAGAAGGAAAACAAAGAAAGAAAACAGCATTTTTCTCATCAGGTGAATCAGGTTTTCAGATACCAACGTACAAACACCCGCCCACCTTTGTCTGTGTTCCTGTCTCTGCATTTGTTAACCAGCAAGGAGGGCAGGCAGTGAAACCTTTTTCCACACACAGCTGCCAACTCCAGTCCTCAGACAAATAACAGCAGAGTTTTTGCCCGAAGCAATTTTATTCCTTCTCCTGGGAGACTGGGATCATCACCTATGCTATGCAATTAGTTTTTCACAGCCAGGAAGACAGATTTTAACATCTTTCTTGAACTCTTTAGGGCTTGGCAGCTAAAGGAAGGTTGGACATCTGGCTTATTTTAAGACGAAATTTTCAACTCTGTACTTGGATAGTCTCTTTCCTAGGAATTTCAATAGGAAATAGGAATAGATACAGAATACATACAAAGGGGGAATTGTTACTCATGCTGCAGTATGAAAAGAGGACATCATTAAAAGAGGCATAAAAATCAAATTCCAACTGAACAGCAAATTCCCATAAATACCTTCCCTCCTCCTCTGGACAGCTACAGGCTCTCTGTTCCCAAGTGTTTATGGAGCAAACAAGCAAATCCACAGAACAATTTTCAGGGCTGGATTCACCAAGGATAACCCACCAGCAAGTTGCCTCCACTGGGAAGCTGGGACTTGGACAAGGGGTTGAGCAGAGATGCTGGTGACAAAAAAAAAAAAAAAAGTGGATTTTCCCTTCCTCCAGGCACTGCCAGAGATATCCCTGTCAGGAAAACGCACATGCAGAATTCATGGAGTTTAACCACAATGCCCTAAACTGACAATACAGCCATTGTAAAGTGGAAATCCACCCCCATGCAAAGATCAAAGGGCTGCCCAGCACTGTAAAATAGAGAGGGTTAATGAACGGTTACAAAAAATGGACCTAATGAGAGCCCCTGTAACTCCCAGTTCAAACACGGCCTGAGAAGGCAAAAGGAAGACAAAAATGCCTCAGTTCACATTCTTTGGCAGTAACATGCAAGCCAGTGCGGATATCCAGAAGGAAATAAACTCACAAATTGTCAAGGCAGCAGCTGCATTCATCAGCTTAAAGAAGATTTACTCACTGCAAAACCCCAACCTAAAGAGCAAGCTCTGGTTTTTCGACTGGAATGCTATTTCCACCTTAGGATACTGATCTGAAAGCTTGCAACCTACCAAAGGTGCTGACAGATGTCTAATTGCTTTGAAAGCAAATGCCTCAGGAGAATATCAGGTATTAAAACGGAGTTTACAGTAAGCGCCGGGATCTGTCAGGGCCTTCATCAACTCCTGATCCACAAAAGACAGACAGAGAGGGGAATAAGAACGGATGAAGCCAGGGTAGAGCTCAGCAATATGTGAGAGGGACCAGTCCAAAGACCCCCTGTGTTGTCAGAGGGGACAGAAAAGGTACAGATGTCCCACCACAGAGGACAGGCCGTGATCCCTTCAGGACTGAGTGGGATCACGGATCATTGCTCATGCCTTAGCTGAGGGCTGCTGGCGAGACAGGGATACACTCAGACCACACATCACCTCTAAAATGTCACTTCTCTAACCTCTAAGGGACGGATGTTACCCTTTTTTGGTAAGAGACTTGCTTTTTCCAGCAGAAGGGCACAGCACCCCTTCAGCCAGCCCTGAGCACACTGCAGGATTTAGAAGGCTGATTTTTTGGAGGCAGACACAGTTCAAGATGACAGTCACAGCTAAGCTGCAGGCAAGATGTTTTTTTCCTTGAAATTCATCACTCTGCAGCCATCTGATGTTTAAAGATATTGGTTTGTCCCCAGTTTGCTGCAAGTTGCTGAAGCCAAGGACAACAGCGTGGCTAAAGCTCCAATACTGACCGATCTGGTCACGCTTTGCTGACTTCAGAGTTCAACCATTTTGAGGCCTTAGGACAGGGGAGAGTGTTTTTTCCCTCAGGGGTCTTATTTCTTGCCTCTGTGGAAGGCAGAAAGAAAGCAAGTCAAGTTCCTATCAATAACATTCTGACCCAGCATCTGAGATGAATGACAAAAGGTCCTGTAATTGCTCCATTCCCGAGACCTTAACAATATACATGAGTGTGTTTTGAAAGCCAGTGCTCCACACACCTTCACATCAGGCTTTTGATGAGTATCACTAATTTAAACTCCACAGCTGTAGCTGAAAAGGAGTGTGCAACACGCTTTCATAAGCACCAGGTCAACTTTCACCACGGCATCATGCTAGAGAAAGAAATATCTGCCTTTTCACTGATAAGATCTAATTAGCCTGAAGCAAACTGTAAGTTGTTTTTCAAGCTTCCTTGTTCTTCTCTTTTTTTTTTTTTCCCTTTTCTTTTTGTTCTTCTTTTTGAACCCCAGATCTGTAAAAGAACATATCTGGTCTTGCTTTACAACAAGCTTTCATTTGGAAACTTTTGTGAAATGACTGATTTGTTTAATTTAACCATGGAGAAAAAAAAGAAAAGCATACCCTTCTGAGTCAGTACGGGAAGAAACAATAAATTCTGGCAGCAAATGCTCGTGGCTGATGTGACAGTATCTTAGCAGGAAAAGGGAGAAGCAATTTTTGCAAACTGCCTACAGGGGTGCTTTCAAACTGCTCGACCCCAACCTGAGCAGCACACCCAGCTTGTCTCAGTGCAGGTGCAAAAGTGGAAATACTCCAGAGCTTATTCCACCTGAAAAACTCCAAGTGTAAAAGGCATAATGAAGCTCCAGACAGTAACGGACAGCCATGGAACCCTGGGATCACAGAACTCAGGCCAGGCTGGATGCTTCAGAATTCCCTGTGTCCCACAGCAGCACGTGCAAGGCTTTCAGGGGCTACCTAAGCTCTCGTCCCACCCTGAGTCCTGCCCCAGATGTGAGCCTGAAAGAGCATCCTGGGAGCTGAAGCCCCACAGAATGCATTATTAGTTATTATTAGTTATTCATCAGATAATGATCAATGCAATTTAATAAAAAAAGTAATTAAACCAAGGACTCCTTCGGGATTATTTAACAAGGGGCTGCTCATCTCTGCCATCTCCGCCCTTCCTGAGCATTCTCCAGACATGGAGCTACTCAGCTTTGACATGTTGCTAATTAACACCGCATTTCATCTCTCTGCACACTCAATCAAGGGACCACCAGCAGACTGATACTAATTGCTCCTTAAAGGTGTTCTGGGAGACTGTCACCTTAATGCCTCAATAGTCATTACAAATCTCAGAAGGCTATCGGAAAGACTGCAAAATTACAGCAGTCCCTGCTAATAACACATATGGTGTGTTGTAAGGACTCGAGGGGAAAATCCTCTCCAAATAGCTACTACAAACTTTAAATGCTGCATTACTACTGCTCATATTCTTAAAAACATGATCCCAGACACTGTAACGTCTAAGAGTAACTCAGAGAAAATGAATGCCAATACATTTGAATGGGCTTGTCTTTCACTCTTTCTTCTTTTTCACATTAAAAGAAAAAACAGTCACAATGGAATTTAATTTCCAATCCACTGATCTTGGTGTGGAGGCTTTAACTCTCCATCAAAAAAAATGCACTTAATGGACCAGGCTTTTAAATAAAAATATCAAAAAAAAGAGGAAAGTTTACTCTCCCAATTAATAGGATCACTGGAGGCTGCACTGGAATATGAGACAGTAACACGGAGGCAGAACGTGCTCCACTTCAAACAAAACACTGACTGATCTGGTCTTTTTGTAGCACAATCTCCTTTACTGAGGAACCTTCAAAATAATTTGTACTGTGGATGTTCCCAGCAGAGATGAGCTGTGCAGTTTGTTGTGCAATCAAGGAGCAGTCACTGGCTTCTGGAGCCAAGAGTGCCCAGGGGAATGACATGGCCAGCACTGCAGTTGGCACCTCTTCCCTTTCCATGCCTGGCTTTCCAACTGGAGCTGCACTGACTGGGGCTGGCTGTTAGACCAGGCCTAGACCAAGCTCAGCCTTGTTCTGGTGCCACTATGCAAGGTTTACCCCTCTGACCACAGCTGAAAACATCCCACAGACGCGCGGACAGAGAATCAAAGAGCAAAAGGGGTGGGATTCATCTCACTGACGAATTGTGCAAATTAAAATCCTTGGCTGATATAACCAAATCTGAGCCAGAGGAACAAACCACAGGGAGCCACAGTTCAGAGCAGCCCATGCTCCTGGTCATGTCCAGGACCACAGAAGCAGAGGGTTTGAATCCTAGAGCTTGCTGGGTCCTCTCCTGTCACATCCAGCTCCACCACCTTCTGGAGGACAACTGATGTGCACCCGTGGGGCCTGGGGACAACCTCCCAGTGCTGCTGAGTGCAGACAAATCACGGGGCTGTTTGCTGAGGCAAAGTGGCAGGGAAGGGTTTGTCAGCTCTGCTGTGCCACTGCAGTTTGAAGCCCCCATCCCTCCTGCACAGTTTTCTCTCGATTCAACAAGAAAAATTATTTTCTCCAAGGTAGAAGATGAACTCAGTTATGACCTTAATGAAGAATTAACAAGTTGTCCATAGTTTATCATAAACAGATGTTGGGTCAAGCCATGAATTTGTAATGAATGTTAGAACAAAGGGCAGTTTTGCTTCTATATTTATAACAGTTTGAATACACCTCACAAACCACAGCTGTCCTTGATTTACTCTTCTTATCGTGTAATGGGAATTAATCATTAAAAGTGAGCCATATAGAGGATTTTGTTGATGTTCCCAATCATTTGGAGCTTGGAAAATATGCCTTCCTGGCACTGGAAGATTGTAGAGCACTTTTGGATAAAAACCAAACCCCAACCCCAACATGTTTTCTGGTGCACTGCAAGGCTGGGGGTTTATCTCTCAGAGAATAAGACCTACTGAAATCCTGCCAGAACAATTAATTTGCAATTACAAATCCTTGTTACCACCCACTGTGATGAATGACTGCTGATCTCCTGTATGAAACACCTCAATGTCTGGCACAAAGCCAGCATTTTTTCTTATAGGAAATTAGGGTGGTTTTTTTCCCTCTCCCTATTGTTAATATTCTCCTGGGATGAAAACCCACAAGCTAAGCAAAATACTGTAAAGGAATTGGCAACTACTGATGCTCAGGGAGGGCAGGTGGCTATAGGTGGTTTTTCAGATGTGCTTTATCACTGCTGACATTACTGGGCAACCAGAATATTGTTTAATGTAACACTTTGCCAAGCTGATCCTCACTAGTGCTGTCCAGTTTCTGGAGTGTATAGCCTTCCTGAATCCAGTGAAAGTTGTGCCAGGGGGTTATAAAAGATGTGAAGTGGTAGAAAAAAGATTTCTCCTCTACTTTCTCTCCCAGTTGAAGCCCAGCTTGAGGTGTCACACATTTATTTTCACCTCAGAGCGCGAATCTGGGATGGTGCCCACCCGAGACCCAAAGGTTTTGCACAGTCCCTCAGGTCAGATCCTGCTCTGCACGGCACTGGCACAAGCCTGCATTAACTCAAGTGCCTGAATTAATCTGGATTTACACTAGTGTAAGAGAGACTGATATCTGACCCACTGTGCTGAGTGAGATCCTTGGCTTGTGGCCAGGGGGTTGCAGAGAAGAATGAAGGACAGTTACCCTGGATTTACATTGGGTTATCTGAGATTAACACAGGCCTTAGTGTTTACAGAGCACCTACTGTAACTGCAAAGAAAAAAACACGGCAAAGCCTACATGCTACAAGGCTCCTATGTGTCTTTCCTCTTCTAAAAATCTTTTCATTGGGCCAGGTAATATAATAGGTTAATGAGCTAAATTGTTGCCTGAGGGACAGAAGTTGCATGTTTAAACTTCCACCTACAGAGCTGAAAATGCCCCTTGTGAAAGTCAGTGCTAATGATGGAGTCTGTAACTCCACCTTCCTTGATATAATACCAGTTTAAAGGAGAGTAGTAAAAATAATATAAGTGGGAACCCTGAAGCACTCTGTGCCCTTGGCTCCAAATGCAGCACTGCAGTCACAGGGCAGAATTAGAGTACGTTGAGGTATTTGAAATACTGAGACAATTAAGTGAAACTGGAAATGGAGAAAAATCCATAAAAATCTCCTGGAGAATTGCTCTTGCTATATAATCTTGCTCCCCCTAGAAAGAGTCCAAAGGCCAACTGGGGGAAAGGAACTCAAAAAATCCAGGCTTGGCCTGTACTTCTGCACGTGAGGGCCTTCACGGAATCATAAGGGTTGGAAAAGACCTCCAAGATCAAGTCCAGCCTTTGGCAGAACATCACCCATTGCACCGAGTGCCACATCAACCTCATTTTGTAACGCTTCCAAGGGCGGTGACTCCACCACGTCCCTGGGGAGCCTGTTCCAACTGAAGAAAATTTTCCCAGTATCCAAACTGAGCCTGCCTTGGTGCAACTTGAGGCTGTTTCCCCTCGTCAGTCACCTGGGAGAGGAGCCCGACCCCACCTCAGCACAACCTCCTTTCAGGTGGCTTAGAGAGCAGCAAGATCTCCCCTGAGCCTTCTGTTCCCTGTTCCATCACTGCTGGAGCAAAGGGGCAGAGAGCTGAGGACACAGGGGGAGTCTTGGGGAGCTAAAAAGCTGCTGCTGTTCACCTTCAAGCACCACAGATCTGTCACCACCACAGGCAGGCAAAACTCCATCTCCCCACAGCAGCCCAGCAGTGCATCCCCCATCATGTGGGACACGTCCTCCACGACTCCAGTGCCGAGTCCGAGTTCTGAAACTGCTCCTTCCAGCCCAGCCTGGAGCAGGGGAATGGTGCAGCCCCGGGCTGCGAGTCCTGCTCAGCTTCCCAGAGAGCCACACACACATAAAGACACACTCTGCTCACAGGCTGCCTGCATTCCGCCCAGGAATGTAATCCTCGACATAAAATTTGTCAGCAAAAATATAATTCATCATGAAAGAATGAACTACTGTCTTGCTAAAGCATCAGGAGGCACATTTTCAGCAGTCTGGGAGGCTGAGGCAAGTGTTGGGAAACTGAGCAACCTGTGTTTGTTCTTTTGACCAGCACAACTACAACAAAAAATGAAAAATGCTTCCAGCGCTAGAACATTTAACAGCTCAGATTTCAAACAAGGAGGAACTATTTCAAAGCAGAACGAGTGTACAGAGATATTTGTTTCTTTAGCTGAATGCAAACTGGATGTGGAATTTCCTCTTGGAAGAAAGGACTGAATGGGACATGGCCTGGACTCCCTTTTGCACATTGCATCATATATAAAAAAGGATGATATAATGAATTGCAATTCTAAAGAATCCAGGCAACAATAAAAGAATCATTTCAGGTTAACACCTTCAGTGGGTCTTGCACAATGCAATCCATCTTTCTATTTGGTTCAAAGACCTGGGGGCCAGAAAAAGTTTATTTATGAAGCTTATAATACCAATGCTGAGTTAAATGCTAAAAAATAATAATCCCTTTAAGACAAGAGGTTTAAAAGAGAAGTGTCAGCAATGCAGAGAAGATGTGGACGTTCCCAGTAACAGAACAACTCTCTGTTTTCAAAATTACAGCACAGCCTGTTAATCTCAAGCACTGGGCTTACAAGGACATTTAAATTAAGTTTACAGACCTGGCCTTGTGTGTTTGCAAAGCAAAGGAGATATATCAGTTCTTTGTGCAACACTTGAAATATGCTACAAATACCTTGGGAATGTACAAACATGACAGCCAGGACTGCTCCCTGAACCTGCTCAGTGAGCTCCAAAAGCTTTCCACAGCTACAATACACAGCAAGGACCACTTGCGAATAAACCTGACACAAAATGGAATAAAACTCCTCTCGGGCAGTGGCTGCAGAGCCCTTGCTAAGGCCAGAGGACAAGGTTTGGGCTGGTGGCTGCAGGTTTCAGACCGGCACGGCCTCACCTCCAGCCCTCACCTCCTCTTCACAGGGCCTGAGAACATAAAACCACAACTTGTCTGGCACAGCTTTGGAGGTTTCATTGCTGCCCATCTGCCGAATGCAACAGGATCCAGGACCTTGTACAGGATAACCACATCCACTGCTGTCAGAAGCCAGTCATTTATACAGGGCTGGGAGCTGTCCTCTCACACCCAGAGTCCACGTGTTCTACAAAACAACCCCTGCTAATATAAAAATAACACTCTGTCACTGCCACCCAAACAGCCTGTTCTGTTTACAAGTTGTATCTGGACCTGACTTTTTAAATGAGGTTTTGCCTCTTTCTTACTTGACTTCCCAGCATCTTCAAAGGATCTTGGTTTGGGAAATTAAGGATCAGAGGCCAAATCACCAGGCAAGCTGTTTGCACACAAAGCATCAAAGCCCATTATTTTAATCTGTGATAATTACCACTGTTAGTTCAATCTTGCCTCCCTGATGATTCTTAACAATAAATAACAAATGCACAAGGAAATGAACTGCACAAAGTTGTTGCTCGTTCTGAGATCAATTTGTATTAATAGAAGAAGTTTCCATCTTAGTCAGCATAAAGCTTCCTCACAGTGATTTTTACAGGAACAAATGTTTTATGGTGGAATTTTGCCCTGGAAGGATGAATTTTAAAGAGTTCACGATAATCTAACTGCTACAGACTTTGGGCTTGTCCTTAAAGGAGGAGCTGTTTTAATCTGGAGTTGCTGATAGCTGTAAAGTCCCCTTAAGCCCAAGCCCTGCATTAAAGCTTCTGGATCCTCATGATGAAAACCCTCCTCTCAGGATTTGTGAAAAACTGAATTTCACACCAAACATCTCAGCTGTCTGTGTTTCTGGGACAATAAATTCTCTTCTAAGAACTGTCCCTTCCCATACCCTTCTCTAGCAATCCAGTTGTGCCTTTTTTTTTTACCCTTCTACTCAGAGAATAAGAATCTAATTGTGTGACCTAAGTGTCCAGTCAGAATTAACCAATATGTCTAGAATTTTAAGTGCTCATTATAAACCAAATCCAAGTCCAAGAACATCCTGCTGGACTCACACAGGGTGAAATTCTTGGGAAGCAGTGCACTGGCACGAGCTCTCTGCAGACAGAAGCAGGACACAAAATGCAGCACATTTAAGTTTCTTGTGCCCTCCTGCCCAGGGAAGATCCTGCCCCTGAGTAAAGAATCACAAATAACAAGTGATTTTGCACCGAATCTGCCCTGCTCACAGGCAGACATTAAATCTGTCAACAACACTATTTACTGGGACCAGTGTACAAGTGCAGCCCTCCCAGCAGTGAGCCAGGGTCTTTATCAGATTGGAACTATTCACACAAGGCTGAGCTTTGAATCCATGTAATGAGCGGATACAGAATTATTTCATATTCCTCCCTACCAAGAGAATCCAGGGCAATCTGCAGGCCAAAGCGTTTTAAAATTCCACAAATAAATAACTAAATAAATAATGTCATTTCACCTGTTAGCACGTGGGGACTGTTAGTTTTGGCCAGCTTGCACAGACTCTGAGTGCCAGGTTATGAATAAAATAATGTTCAATACTCTAAACATCTTGTGATACAAATTCCTGGCTCAGCATAAATGCAGACACTTTGTATGTGGCAGGTTCCTCCTTGCATTCTCCAGCACTGACACCATTAAATCCACGTATCTGTGACAGGATAGATAAATAACTGCAATGCCTACAAAAAAATGCAATCACTGATAAGCCAATTTGCCCATCCTGGGCCTCTGCTTCCTTGGATTTTGCTTGCTGGAGTTCGGGTTTTTGGAAAGCAAAGTGCAACTACTGTATCCCAGTGGTTTCTGCACATTCTGTACATTCCAGAACACGAAGTAGGCTTTTTGTTTTAAAGAACAGGACAGTTAGAAAGATAAGATAAAAACCAAACTGGACTATGATATTCCTGGGAAATTACGGTTCTTTATGCAAACACAGAGTCAGAAATCAACAGATTTCAGGTGGTTGGAATGAATCTAGGACTGGGCTATGCTGGGTAAGTCCCAGACTAGGCTGAAATTCAGTTTCACAGCTCTAGTCTTGCACCCCTGGTAGTAAAATAGTGTATTGTCTGGCTCTGCATGCAGGACCTGCACAGGGGAGAGGAAGGGAATGGAGCTGGGAGGGGAACTGAGCTGGGAGTGCCCTCAGGTCCCCTCTGTCCCTGCTCAGGCTATCCCTGTGCCTCCCCCCAGGATTATTCAGCTTAGCAACGGCTCTCCCAAACCTCCAGATTAATCACTCATGGGACAGGAAGGCCAAAGCCCAGCTCTCTTCTCAGCTCCACAGTGGTGCTTTGAGGGAGACAAAACTCACCACAGCCCCTTGAGAGATCCCCCTTTTTCTCAGTGAGCAGGTTCTGAACTCTTTTAACTTTTTAACATATTTACACTCAAGGAAACCAATTTCCTGCTATTGGCTTTGTAGCCTGCCCAGGCTGCACACAAGACACCTCCTTAGTTCCCTCATTCTTTTCCATAGACTTCAATCTGTTGGAACTGTTCAGAACCTGCTTTCTGAAATACGAAAAGCAGTTTCAGCATCGTTTATAAAGCAGCTTTTTGACAGCAAGTCCACCTGTGGCAGGAGCCTTGTGTAGGTTTTGCCTTTGGATGGTTAAGCTGTCAATTCATACTCATTTTCATCCTGCCTGGAATACTCTTCTCTGAGGTGATTTCTCTAACACATTTCTCTAAAACTTGATGGTCATACTCATGAGCCTCTGTTGCAATGTTTGGTTTATAAAGGCATAACGGGTGGGTTTAAAGCCCAGCAATACTTCTAAAACCAGTTAAACCCTTCCTTAAAACTTTAAATTAATCCAGACAGCTCCAGGAGCATCTTTGCACTTAGAAAAAAAACCCCACAAAACGGGTAGTGTTTGTTGTTAAATTTGTTGTTACCTTGGACCAGTCACCCGTTTTCCACTCGTAACAGCCTGTGTGATCCTCACACTCCTCCTCATCTCTTGGCCTGGTGGCTGCATCACATTTGCCTTGAGAGTTTGTGCAGGTCACTGTTCTTTTCTGGATCCCCTTCCCACAGTCTGCTGAGCACTGCAAAACAGCAGGGATTTGGGTTTTGGTACAAATGACAACTTTTACCTTGTTAACACAGCTCAGAGGAAAAGCTGGGGGTGTGAATGCCGAGGAAAGCATAATCCGTAAGATTTTACTACAATAATCTCAGCCACTCATAAATGAGTGATTTCGAAAGCATTGTATCTGCTAGTGAATATTTTACTCGTGAAAAGAAGCAATTCTGAAAAAAAAAACCACCTTCTTTGAAAAATATCAGCTGTCTCTTTGCTGGAATTGGTGTTACAGATGAAAAAAACCCACTAAATCTGGTGTTTAAGAGCTCATCATCCATAGTGAGAAAGTACACGCTGAGATTTACAGCACAGAGCTGCCACATCCCTTGATGTATCAAGGGTGATAAATGGTGGTGGATAAATGCAATTTTAAATCACAGCAGCATGAGAAAACTGTTATAAACATGTTTCTGTAGTACAGTTTGGACTTATCGTGGCAAAGACACAGTTCTCACATGAAATACATCCATCACACTGTTAATTCTGAAGGATTTTAACAAACCAGCATTCACGGGAGTGAGCACAAATTACCCACAAATGATTTTGTGCCTGGGCTTTATGGAAGCAGCTTCTACAGAGTAGGGACATCTGGTCAACCAGTTGTTATCTTTGCCAAAGGTTGGCTGGAAAATCTGTTTTAATGGAGAATTTGTCTTGATTTCCTTGATTAGGTGGGAAAATGACAGTGGCACGCATGGAAACCAGATTTCTGTTTTCAATAACCAGTTTGGTAACAGAGCACCAGATCTGTTGGTGCTGTCCCAGCCTCCTAAATCCCTGTCCCCACTCTGCCTGCTCTTCTCTCTCATGCCACTGCTGTGGTGAAGGGTGAGAAATTTTCTTGCAGAGCCACTGGGGACAGGTGGGTGGAAAAATGATCTGGGTACCAGCTGAGATAAAAACCAACCTCCTCTGGCACATCAAGTTTCTCCCCTTCGGGGGATCAGCAGGGGACAGACAGTTGATCTGACACTGAATAAATAGTGAAGATACGAGATATTCTGTGAGGTCTTTTGAACGTGTTCCAAGAGGCTTCTCCATCCAGGGGGTCTGTGCTGGAAACAAGCATCAGCTTGATATAAATTACACCAAATGGACAGATCTCAGCATGCCTGTCTAACCATCTTAAAAACACAATCCAGGCAGTTCTGACCTGCTGCCCTTGTTAAGGACATGAGTGACAAGCGTTTATGAGCTGGCAAGCAAGCAGACACGCCTTGAAATGCTTCAGAGCACCACGGAGTGACTCCCTGAAAACCTGGGAAACCTTCCACTTCATTCACTGTGTGACCCCCTCACGGAGGGAACATCCCCGTGACCAGCACAAGGTGCAGTTCTGCTGGACACAGGGATGGGCTCTCCCAGGCTCTGCAGGATTCCAGAAGCTGCTTTGCTGGGCTCCTCCGAGAGCACAAGGCCTGCCAGAGATCCCTAAATGGTACCTTAAAGCCATGAATTTGCCCCGAGTTGTACAGAGTTTCCCAAATTATCTATCGTTTTCCTCAGTCCCCAGGGCTGCACTCGTTCATCTCAAACTACAAAGCACAACACAGAAAATCTTCCAAGCAGTCCAATTTACTCCAAGTAAATCAAGCTGGAGTGGGAGTGCTTTTCACAGTAGGAGAAATCTCTAGGTGGGTTTTACAAGCAAGTCTGGGAAAAATACCAACTGTTTGTTCTTCCCACAGCTTTTAAGCCATTCGCAGATTAATTCTGCATATACTTTCCTAGACAAAACAGCATGTGCAAGGAAGGTTTCCAGCAGATCTTTGGTGGTCACATATAAATCACCCCCTTTAAGAGTGTTTTTACTTTCCTCAAGTCATCTGTTTTCATGAAGAATGTTCTAATATATAGATTTTACAGAGAGTCCACAAATGTGCAGTGTGTCCACCTGAGATCATTATGTCTTATTTTATTAACAAATTACTTCGTTTAAATACCACGAGCTTTTGCAAAGGAGCAACACGATTTTGCTGTTAAAACACAGCTCCTTTATCTTCAGAAAATCCATATTTTTTTATCTACTCTAGTTCCCTG
The DNA here is from genome assembly GCA_035584735.1 of Pseudotriccus pelzelni. Lineage (NCBI taxonomy): Eukaryota > Metazoa > Chordata > Aves > Passeriformes > Tyrannidae > Pseudotriccus > Pseudotriccus pelzelni. Next base: position 3,591,159 of record JAWMRA010000016.1, on the reverse strand, counting down.
ACAGTAGAAACATTCACCTTTTCCTGACAGTCTCTATTTTTGTCATTAAAAATGGGTTGAGCAGTACTTTGTCCAAAACAATCCCAAGTGTTTGGCAACACAAGGGGAACTTAATTTTTTCCACGATGAAGATTGCCTTGGAATTTGCTTTGAAAACAGACATTTTTGACTGAGGACCAGACATCAACTGCGTTATATAACCAAGACATTCAAAAACACACAGCAGAAAATTGATTTATAAAATGATACCACTATTGTGATATTTATTCCACAACATCAGATTTAAAATGGCAAGGAATAAAGTGATTATCACTGAAGAAAAGCCCTAGGTATGAGAAGTGTTCGCACTGGCAGAGCATGAAACGTGTCCTGGAGTCAACTGTGCTACATAATAGCACAGAAATGTGCCAGAATAACAAATTTAAAAGCACAAGTGGACAATTATAGCCCCAACACAAGGTAAACAAAATTATCAAAGTAAATCAGCATTGAAAAAACGACCTAAAAATATTGTGTATTTGCACGTGAGTTATGTGGTCACAAATATGGAAGATTTCCACTCTGGAGTTCCACTTTTCTCTATCTTGACTTTGTCCATTCCATAAACAGGAGAGGGAAGTACCTGGGATTGTTCACAAAAGACTCAAGTAAAAATTCCACACGTACACAGGTGGGAACTGCCCCATCAGAACAGTGTCAGCTGTAAACAGCTCAGCTGGTTTAGCCATAAGAAATAAAGAGGGCATCACCTGAGAGGGGTCACATCTACAACACACAAAAGACCCATCAGACAGCTTACTAAAATTTTGGTGTGTTTCTCCACACCTTTTCAAATGAAAGCACTGAGGAAGAACGTGAATGTCTTGCACAAGTGAACAGATCCAGCACCCGCCTGAAAGGAAATGCTGCTCTCACTTAACTATCACCTCTCTTGCCAAACCAAGATTTCCTGTTCAGAAAGTGCACAACGGGATCCCACTGTGTTCCTGAGGAGACACTGCTCCTCAGGATCCCCTGTATCCCGAGCTTCTGTGACCTTTAAGCACGTTTCTAACAATAATATTTTGCAAAAGCTCTTTGACAATGTTTTAAGCAGGAGTTCACTGTTTCAGAGAGGAGCGACAAGGAATCCTTCTCACGGAAAGGGCTGCTGCTGGACAGAGCCAGGACACAGCTGGGCTGGAATGAGCCTGGGAGAGCTGGAAGTGCTGCACCAGGAGTGAAAGGATCTCATCATTCAGAGGAGCCCAACAGATACAATATCAAACCCAACATGGACATCCTATTGGGACTGTTACTCACAAAGTGCAGACAAAATTGCCCTGGATTAGCCAAGTCCTGGTCAGCAACTGCAGGCACACTCCCAGCTCACTCTGCTGCTAATGAAAACACAGCCTAATTGTCTAAGCCACTCATCTTTTACATCAGAAATGCATTTATAACACCTGGGAAAAAAAAATTCAACTCTGCGACTACTCAGAGATGCACCTTTTATACAAAGTATAAGCAGCTTTTTCATGTTCCTGGAATTACACAAAAGAAGGCTGGATAAGGCCCAAGGATTGTACATTCTCTGCAACATGCAGATGCTTGATAAATCTGGTATTTGTTTCATACCACATTTAAATGGAGCCAGAAGTTCTGGTGGGTTGCTACACTTCTGGCCTCAGGTCAGTGAAATGTTTTTCCTTCCTGGTCAGAGTTTTCAGATGGAAAGATATAGTTACTAAAGCATATCTAAACCCTGCCTTAATAACTCATCCAGTATGGAAATCAAACCTCATCTCCACAAATAACAGTCCTACCCAGCGCTCCAATGCTGCGAGTTTTCTGACCATGAGAACACGCTGAATTTCAAGCAGTCAGCTGGATTAAGGCAGAGCTCTGTGCAGTCTGGCTCCTTCCTTGAGTGAAGTTCCTACCTTTGACCACTCTGATGCTTCCCAGATGGACAGGCAGTCCCTTCCCTCACAGCTCTGCACCGGGCTGGGTTTGTTGCCCAGGCAGTAAAGGTCCCTGGTGTTGACGTAGGTGCCGTTCTGCAGCTGATAAACACAGGTCACCTCCCTGTGCTGGACACCCTTCTCACAGGTGGCAGAGCAGGGACTCCAGTGGCCAGTCACCCACCTGGGAAGGAGCCAGAGAAGAAATGTTAACAACCTGGTGGGATAAAACATTATGCTTCTCTTAAAACCAGTGAGAGAAACGGGCAGCTCTTCCTGGATTTGTGGGAGCTTTGATGGTGCTGCACCGCCATCACTCTGAGATCACTGATCACCTTTTTTTGTTGTTGTTGTTTGCTTTGTTATGTCTTTAAAGGCTCTTTGGCAAACACCCAGCCCAACACTGTGAGGTGTTCGGGTTCCTCCCAAGCAGGGGAAAGGAGCATCCTCACCCCTTCCATCTTCCAGCTCCCACTGATTCAGCAGCACTGTGGTTAGAGCTGGGCCAGGAGGCAGTGAATTAAATGTCTGAGAAGAATCTGGATGAGAAGGGATGTAGGGAGGGACACGTTTTCCCTAAGGAGAAGCAGCATTGATCTTTACACTTCCTGCAACCTGTCAGTGAGGAACGTGTTCTCTGTAATTACAGGCATTCCTGGATGGAGGGAAAGACTGGAGCAATAACTGTGCAGGCTCTTTGTACCAAAAGGCCATCATGCCTTTCTCACCAGGCAATTGACCTTCTAGCCTGTTATTTAGGGCTGTCATCCAGATTAGTATCCTCATACCATGAATCTTTTACTTGTCACCCAGTCCTGGGCTGTCTGTTATGATAACTGGCCCAAATGAGACTTCTGAAAAACAAGCCTGCTCAGAAATACTATTTCATTCTGCTGAAGGCTCCTGTAGTCCAGGCAGGACAACGTAAGTGCTCAACAACTTATTAACCACATTTCTTTTGGAGCTGTCGTGTAACTTCCCTGAAACAAATCCAACAACTGTTTCCCATCTTCCCACTCCTGAACTGGGAAAAATCAGTTCAGCGCAACTTGAAACATCTTCACCCGGTGCAAGTGTCATGAATTAATTTGCAAATGCCATGACTGATGACCTGGTGTGACAGCACTGATGGCTGAGCTGACAGGGAAGGCAGAAACCATCTGGTTTGAGCAGGACCAGGCCACCTGTCTTTTGTGGAACAGGGCCCCACTCAAACGTTTCTGTGCTTCAAAACAGTTGACTGACACATCTGTGAATTCCTGTTGGCTAAAACAGCTGGCAAGGCACCAAACCTGTTTCTCCAGACTGCAGTTTTGGTGCATCTCTGCGGCTCAGCGCTTGGCATTTCGCTTACGGAATGGGAATATGTCAGCTGGGAAACTCAATACTTGGGCTGAAAGTCTGACAGAAATAGCCCTGAAGTGCAGAAATCAGTGCTCATGAGAATCAGTGGGCAGGCCTCCTTGATATCAGCTGGGCTCTGCCCTGCCAGAGGCCCATGTGAGTGAGGGAACCTCTGAGCAAAGGCACGGAGGGGACGGAGTGGCTGTGCCTTACGAGCAGGACGTGAGTCACAGGCTCTGTCCAGGCTCCACTCAACTGATACTCCCTTCAGCACTGTGCCCTCACTGGCATCTACAGCCACTGGCGAAAGGGAAAGGGACTGAAAGCAGAGAAAGATAAAAATCCATTCCTGGCAGAGGCTGTGTGTGAGCCTGCATTTAGGATGGGCAGCACACAGCATGCCAACTATTCCCAAGATGCCTTAAGAAGCAAGGTTATGGCTTTCCTTTCAGGAAGGAGAATTCCTTTTCAAAAATTTTTTTTTTTTCTAAAAAAAGGGTAAGTATTCTCCTTACGATAATGTAAAAAATAACTCCAGTGTTCTAACTCCAAACCCCGAGCTGGCTCTGTATTATTAACTAAGCCAATTAACTGCTGTACACTAAGCCCTGTGTGAATCATATAGAGCTCTTGGCTTCCAGTTACTCTTTAAGCCTGTAAACTGATCTTAGGGATTGCTTAACACCAGAGCTTGTTTCAGTTTGGTCTTTCCCTGCCAGGTTATAACCTGCCCTCTGTGGGACCATGGGAGAGCTCCAGCTGGAGTCCCTGGAGAGCCTCTCATTTTGCCAACAAGCCCTGATTTACTCGACAAACACACTCATCTTTCTCACAGCCACAGGGATGGCTTTCTCTGTGGTATTGTTTTTTGTAATTTTACCTCTATAGAAGACTCAAGAGCTAAATGAGCCCTGCTGGTGGTTAGATCCGGGAAGAGAGTGATGAGCTTTTAAGAACAGATTTTAACCCAGTCAGTGGCCTGTCTTTCTAGGTAAAAAATGGCCAGAAGGGTGTGATTTTCCAGAGCCTCAAAACGCTGGGCTGGGCAGGACATGCAATCTGAGAGGGCTGTTCTAAATCTTTGTCTTCTGAGTCTTCCTCAACCTCTGACCTCCCAGTATCTCTTCTGAGGAATTGGGAGTTCTTCTTCTAATCTGCTTTGGCAACACTCATCTGGCAGGCCCCTGGAGCAAACTTGAAATATCTTTTGGAGATTCAGTTCATCATTTGATCTTTCCATGTCAGGATTAGTCATTAACCTTGAATTATCTACACTACCTACTTGCCTAAGACTCCCACATTTTCTAGGAAAAAAAAAAGAGTTGTCTACAGCACTATGTACAAAAACCCAGGGGAGATGAATGTCTGCAAATGAGGGCACGTAGCTGAAGATCTGGGAAAAAAATGCTGTGAAGATCAAATGGATCAAGGATGGGGGTAAGGGAGTTCAACAAAAAGACATGACGTCACTTTTCAGAGATTTGTAGCCTCTTATAAACACAAAGCCATTTCAAGCTCCAGGGTAAGTATTGCAGCCCACATTTCTGCCTTGAGCCCTTCAGAAGAACACTGCCTGCAAATGTTCTCTTCCACTAACTACACATCCCTGATAAAGACCTTTTTGCAGTAACACTTTTTTTTCCTGTGATTAAACCCATTTTTTTTAGAACTAGTTGTAGTTAAGAGCCTGTTCTACCACAGAGTAAAGTATCAGATGAAATCAGCTCATCTGAACAAATCCTTGTGACAGAACCTAACCTAAAGGCCTGTAATCTGAGGGGTTAATTTCTAATAGATTTTCTTGAATAACTTTTGGTTTAACATGCATTGTTGCACTAACATACAGGTGAGGATAACCCCACGTCCAGTTAGCACTGGTTGTCTTTAGCACCGGTTTGTGACGCCAAAATCATGCCAAAGTCATTGAAAAGTCAGTTTTCTGAGGCACCTGTGTGAACCTGTGGCTCTACTCATGTCAGGCAGAGCTCAGACCAACTTGCAGCAGGGCCAGGATTTCACACGGGATAATTTTAGCAGGGAGAATTGGAAAAGGTTCCTGAGAATCAGTCATGTGGAACTGACAGTCAGATACACTTTGCTCACATCTATCAAACTCAGCTCATGCTCAAATATGTAGAAGCAAGAAAACTCTGCTTGCAAAAGGACTCAAATGATTTCCACAAAACACACACGCTCTGCTGTTGTATCGACCTGTCCCCACACTCTTCTCAAGCTCTCCACCACCTCCCTGCTGTACTGGGGTCAAAATAATCAGGTGAATCTTGTTTTTTGGGAACAGGTTGATGCCACACCCAGTCACTAGAAGGCTTTTTTTCTTTTTTTTTGAAAAAAGTACAAGGAATCTAGTAGAATAATACAGCTGCTGATGTCGAAAGTAGGACTCCAAGACTAACATTCCTGTCTGATTGCCTTTATAAACAGTGCTCAGTAATTTTCCAGTACAGTAGTCATTCTGCTAACAGACTTGCCAACTTTCACTCACACAGGTTTCTTTTTCTCTGTAGTGGTTATCATTTTGACAGGTTTGTTTTCGAATTTCCCACCAATAAGATCAGCCACGGGGACAATGTTTTATGATTTCCACGCACCTTAGGAAGTTCTTCTTTTAAATGGGAGTCATTGTTTTCTCCCTCCTCCCCTCCCAAAATGAGCAGATCACTCAGTCTTGGAGGACTCAGTGTGGGGTTGGTGTGAGTAGGTGTCATTTTTCCTGGCAGCTGCCTCACTGCTCTGAGGGACAGAACATCAGCACTCCCAGAACTCTTCTCAGTGAGCTGCCCTTTCTCTCATCCCTGGCTGGTGTAGCTTTGATGGGGTGGATTTCACCATTAAATATTTTGCTAGATTATCCTGCTAATCTTTTTTTCTTTTTTTTTTTTTTTGGTGGGTTAGAACTGCACTTGGCCTGAAGAGCCTTAAATCAAAGACGCACAGATCATTTAACATTTTAAAACAGGGCAATGGTCAACCACAAAGCTGTTGAGTCAAACATCGGTACTGGGGAAAACAGTGAAATAAGGCAGATTGGGTGTTTACACCAAAGCTGAGGAACCTGCCTCATGACTCCATGTGAAAACTAATGCCAAATTAACTCCTCCCCTATCAGGTCATCTTGGATTATTTGATGTAAACACATTTAGCAGTAGACAATAAACCCTCCTCATTCTACTCTCTGTTCCCCAGCCTTCTCTTAGCTCTCTTCCAGAATTGCTCCACCGAGCTGAGTTCCTGGATTGTTTGAAAACCTCTGTCTTTCAGAGGCTAATGAGGCACTGACTGGTACCTGCTGACCTGGAACAGGTGATTCCGTGTCCTTCCCTTGGACGGGGATCCCCATCACCTGTCACAGCAGGACACCAGCCACCCCCTCACAAAGGTGCCCAGCAGCGTCTCGGGCTTTTTGCTCTGCAGGATTTTGGCTCTTGCTGCCACATCCCAGGCTGGTGTCCCCGAGGAGCAGCCACCAGAGCGCAGCATTCCCGGCTGGCTCCGGCCAGCACAGTCCTGGCAAATCCATTAAGCTCCAACTGATTCTAGAGATCCCACCTCCAGCTTTGGGAACTACTTCAAAATGAGCTCCTACGTGGTGCCTCCTTGGATCAGAGGGTGCTAACATTGCTATTTATGCCAGATTTCCAGGCTAAAATGATTTGAAACTCTCCCCATGGCTGTTCCTTTCTTTTTTTTTCTTTTTCCTTTTTTCATGAAACCAAATCCAACACACACCAAAGATGTTTCTCAGCACAGGGCACAGACAAGGTTTTGATCTTGTGGCCACTGAAGGTTGTGGATGAAAACACTTGTACAGCTCTCAAAACAGCCTGAGCATTAATGAAAGAACAGACTCATTTGGAACCACTAAATGTCCACCTCAGTCCCTTCAGTTCACAGACACCCAAAATGTCCCTTAAGCTTAGTGTTATTTCCACACAGCCCTGTGAGTGATTTGCTGATACTCCCAAAAAAGCCTTCCATCACGCTGTCCCCCCAAATTCTGCTATTTGCAAGTCTTTCACCACACAAACTACATTCAGAACCGTTCTCCTCCCCATCTAGCTGCACCGAGAACACACACAAACGTGGTGCAAGCAGACCAGAATGGGGGAGCCAGACTGATTTCTGTGTTCTGTATTGTGCTTTCTGTATCCTTGGGCTCTTAAACAGCCCTGTCACAGGTACCTGGTGGGGTCTGAAGGGAGAGGAGGACTTCCAGTCAGAGGGGTCATATGGACACAATACATGAGCTTAAAGCAGAGCAGGAACCCAAGCAACGGGCACTATCACCCACCCCACACCGAGGCACTATTATTTTGGCAGTCCCAGCCTTTTGGACGGGCTGGTGAGGTGCTGAGCCAGCTTGAGGGGCCTTGGCTGGCTCTTACAACTGGCTTCATTTTTCCCCCCTGGGCACCGTTGTGGTGCGTGAACCCTTGGAGAGGATGGAGCTGGATTCCAGCCCATGGATGGAAAAGTGAAAGTGGAATAGAAGAAGGAAAGAAGGAAGTGACCCATGTAACCACAGCCCTGACCTCAGCAGCGTGCCAGCTTTTAGAGAGGATATGGAGGGCAACAGTAATCAAGCATGCAGTGGTAAAAGGATGCAGGAGAGGCTTCCTTCAGGCAAAACTCACTGGCTACATTTCTTTGACCAAAATAACTGGTTTTCCAGACAAAGGAAATGTGGTAGATTAAATCTGTTTGGTGAAGAAGTCCTTTTGTTGCATGGGAAATGTTTACTGGTGATATGCTGGGAAACATGGATATGATTGTGCAACTCATGTGGGAGGTGAGAGCCAGGCTCTCACTCACCTGTGGTACTGTAAAGGGGTATCAGGTATGAAAGGAATTTAGATTAGTTACTAGTGGACTTCCTGAAAGACTTGTCCTGCATTTGATCTAATTTAGGCTGTTCATTAATGACCTTGGCACACGGAGAAGAAAAATGCTGAAAACTTAGGGAAAATGCTGACAACACAAAGTGTAGAAGCACTGTCAATACCTCAGAGGATTAGGATGTCATACAGGAAGGACTGAATAACCTTGAGTAGTGCAACAACAAAGATAGGATGGAAATTAATAGCACAGAGAGCAAGGCTGTGTGCTTAGGGACTAATAACAGGCATCTCTGTGTTAAAGTAGGGTTTGTAAGCCAAAAAAAAATGAGGAGGAAAACATCTCCAATGACTGTAAGCCACAAATATGATGCAGCCATGAAAAAAGCAGCAAGAAATTAAAGAAAAGGAATGGATTTAGCCCAGAAAAATGATGGAAGGAGGAGATACAATGGTTTGCTGTCTTATATGGCACTGAGCCCAAGGCAAAGAGCAAGGGAGGGAAAAAACATTGTATAAGCAAAGGAGAAGAGCTGATGCACAGAAAAAAGGCTGAAAAATGACAATGAGTAATTAAGGCTGGAATTAAAAGATCCTAACCCACATGAACAGCAAGGTCACAGCAGAACCTGAGAGGGAAGGAAACTGTAGAGCAAAACCAGTTTATGGAAGAGAGTCTATAACACGCTGCTGACGGAAGCAGAGAACCAACCCTTGGGCTCAGGAGGTATTTTCAAGTCCTAAACAGTGAAACTACGAGCTCAAGTCTCCTATGGTTTTCTGCAGATGCAGGCAGGGATTTCTGGCGTAGCAACAGCACCCGTTCAGCAGTTCCCTGATATAACTCAACCTCTGTGCAAATCCGTGACAGCCAAGAGCAGAAGAACGACCAGTGTTCGCACACAGGCCGTCCCACCACAAGTCCAACAGTCGGGAAGCTTCCCGTGGTTTTGGTTCTTTTCCTGCGCTGGAGGGGAGCGGTTTCACGTTCCCAGCCCCAGCCCTGCCTGCTGAAGTTGTGTGGCCACTGGCCGAGCTGTGTTTTCAGTCATAACAGCTGATGTGATCTGTGATTCCCCAGCCCGGTGCCAGCACGAGCGGCGGCTTTGCCAGGGGGGTTTGGGCTGGTGCTCAGAGCGCTGCAAACAGCCCGTACGCACCACACAGCAGGAACCCAGAGCCCATCTGGTTACAGCAGGGTTTGGTAAAAAATACCGAAAGAGCTAGGCAGAGGATTAGAATAAAGAGGTGCTAATAGGGTGCAGTTGGGACAGGAAAGGAAGCTGTAAAGAATTTAATGGAAAAAGAGGGTCAAGGAACGTAAAAAATAAAATAGGAAGAAAAAGAGGCTTTTTTTTTTTTTAAAAAAAGGTGAAAGAGTAACAATAATAAAGAATGAAAGATTCCTTTATTTTTGCCAGTTTCAACAAAACCCTTCAGAAAATTCTCTTCTGTGACGTTTAATTTTGAAACATGTCAGTGTATCCAACCAATTTTTAAATCCTGCTTTGTTTTTCTCAGATGCTGGGTTGCAGCTGGAAAGTTCTGATCTTCTCCTTAGCCTCATGAAACTACAGTCCCCTGACCCACACTATTTGGCTCTCCCAAGAGGTGGCTGACGTTCAAAGGGATATATAATTTACAAAGCACTTTGGGATCGTGCTGGAAGAAAGACCCTGTTCTTAATAGCATGCCTTTTTTTTCTCCTGATCACTTTATATAATGTAACTTTTTAAATTTATTTTTTTTTTATTATAATCGCAACAGCCTCTTCTTCCATTTGAATAACATGACCTCAACCCATCCCAAAGAGTTTGTAATCTGGGTCATATATGGATTGAGAGAAGAAACAAAGGGACAGTGTGGGACAGTGAATTAAAGTCACACAGCACATCCAAAAGCGAAACAGAGACTGAGTGGTGTCCCCTGACCTGATCCTGTGCTGGCCATGAGACCCCTCTCTAGAGATAAACACTCTGTAAGGTGATGCTCTTAAATTTTGAGTAGAAGTGTAAATGTAGTTCAAAATGCACAATACAGAGCAGGTTTACCAGAGAAAGGAGAGCATTGTTCCTTCTTCTGAACTCAGGTGAAGGGCTTAGGTCTGAGTGGAAATGGGAAAGGACCTTATTGTAACAAGATGCTACAATAATTTTACTTGAAACCCTAAAACAAATTCAGGGCTCATAAAAAAAGCATTGACATGGTGAAAGAGAATGGTTTCTTTAAGATGTTCTTGGTCAGAGAATATGCTAAGCATGCATTTCTAATGTCTGGGTGGGCAAACGCAAGTGGAAATTTAAATTCTACAGAGGCACAGAGAATGTGCTTCTGAAAATGTTTCCAGCTAAAAGCATGTTAAGTGTGAAAGTGTAGCCTACACGGAGGGAGGGAGGGAGTGTGGTCTATCAGATCATCAGCAAGGATTTTGTGGCCTTTCCGGGTACTGAGAACATTTGGTGTCTGCTGTCACTGCTCTGCAAAAAAAAGGACCAACAAGAGGGACGCTGTGCCAGAGCTGATTGTTCCTGGGGAGAACTCTGCTAAATTGTGGTTAAACTGCCTCGTAACTCCACACAGAAGAAGAGAGAACTCGGAATAAGATAAAGGGCTGGACCTGAATCCCCACAGGAACACAGTCTGGTTATAGCAACAGAGTAATCCTTTCTCAGGAGGCTTTGTGCGATTTACCCCGACCTGGAGAGGCAGCAGTGCCATGGTGTGCAACAAAGAGGAGACTTATCCAGGGGCTCAGCGTCATGGAATCCCCCTGAGAAACAGCCCTGTGGGTCTCAGGGCTGTAACAGACCTGATGGCCAGGACCTCCTTTTGCTGCCCACGTCTTCCAGAGCTTTTTAAGTTGCTTTTCTTGATATCTAACACCTGGATCCCCTCCAGGTACCTGCTTGGCCTCCTCCAGCCTCCTCCCAGTGACTTCAAAAAAGGTCTAGAAGAAGCATTTCATGCCAGGGTACAAAAAAAAAAAAAGCAGATGCTTCTTGTTTCAGTCTGAGAGTGACACGACAGAAATCCCAGCATTGCTGGATTTAGGAAACTTCCTCATGGAAATGACAGCTGTTTCCTCCAAGCCCCTGGGAGTCTGGCTCTCCTTACACACCTGAAAGCTCAGGGGTGATAGTTCTGAAAGCCACAGCATTGTACAGCAGCAATAACAGGCAGAAACTGAAACCTGAACCAGCCTGGCCTTACTGATGGATGACCTGACACTGGATTTCCCTGCTCCAGGGCACTTTAATCAGAGTGGTCTAATTAGAAGGAAGCGTGCTGTTGGTCATTTCCCCAATTGTTTCTGCAAGGATTAGCTTAGGTGCATTTGCCTGGCTGGTCTAATTATAAAAGATGCAACAGCCAGCAGGTTGGTTTGAATATGATTTTTTAGGTATTTTTCAGCTTTATCCTAAACTGATTTTATATTATAACTACTATGAAAATTGGAGAGTCTGTAGTAGCCTACAATGCTAAAGATTACTGCAGAGCAAGAGTGAACTTTTCTGTTAGCAAACAAACTGAACAAATTAATTACCTTTCTGTGTTTTGTCATTTGAGCCAGAAACGTCGTTTTTTTAAACAATGCAGATCTAAATTAATTCAGCTAGACGTGATTGCCAAATCAGAAAGAGAGCTTTTTGTTACTTTTAAAACTTAGATCTCTAATTACTCCTACTGAGGAGAAAAGCACCCTTACTGAGGAAAGCATCTAAAATGTGTTTCATCATAATTTATTGAGTTCTTTTTTTTTTTTTTTGGTAGCACTGTTTGACAGTTAATTAGACCCTATTCTGTGCTGATCCACGAAAAAAATTAGATATGCAGTCACTGGCCTCTTGTCTAAGTTTACACTGCACTTTGCTCTATCTCCCGGGAGGCAGCCAAGGGGAAAAAGAAAACCATCCCCAAACAATGCATGGAGGCAGCTTGCAGGGAATCTGGCCCTGCTGGCCACAGATTAAATGGGCTTTGTCTGAGGTAATGAAAATCTGACCTGCTCAACAAAAGGAAATGAATATTACAGCTGCTTACTGTGGCTAACAATGTGTCCCAGTACTTTCAGACATTTTCACAGTGCTCGGCAGATGGAGGCTTTGGAAATGGGTGATTTCTGAAGGAAAGGGATATTGGTTTTCAGTGGGTTTTAGCTCCTTACCGTGACTGGCAGGGGTGTGTGTTACATTTCCTGACCTGGGGCTCGGGGCGCGTCACTCGCTGGCAGTCACTGTCATTCACCAGTGTCATGGTCTTGTTAATAATTCGGGTACAGGACACAATGGTTTTCCTTTCCCCTGCAAGGCAGACAAAAAAGCACTCTGAACAAAACCATGCCAACTCCTTGACCAAATCCCAGCAGCTTGGAGCTCCCTGCTCCCTCTACAAGATGTGCTCTACCACCCCTGCAAGCAGTTTTATTCTCCACTCCTGCCTTACCTTTGCACTCTTATTTTTATTTTTTTTCAGAAAAGCTACAAATCTTTCACCAATAATCCTGCAATTGACTCCTTCACAGGAACGGCAGGTTGGACTTTCTCTTTCCAGTGTTTAACATGGAAAAGACCTTGAAAACAATTTGCCTTCATTTCTGGTTCCTCCCCCACAGGTAGCTGTGCCCTGTAATCACCTCAGACAGATGTGCTGGAGCCACACACCCACCCACTCCTGTGACTGATAACCACAGGACAGCTGCCTCTTGCTGCTTCCAGGCAGGAACAGTGGGGTTGAAAAGCAGTGATGGAAGTTCAAGAGAGGTTAACTGGGCTCGGCTTTGCTTCACAAAGAGCTGAAATTAAACCTCCAAAGAAAATAAAAACCTCATCTTTTGGTCCTCCAGATATACTGCTTTAAAAACCCTGCTAGTAGGAGACATCTCAGCATTTCTCACATCAGCTCTCTGTGCATCCCCAGTGTCTTCCCCCAGGACGCTGCAGTGTGACACCAGGAAAGCTGTGCCACGGGGCAGCACGACCACAACCACAACTGACAAGGAAAATACCGTCCCTGCACGGTGTGACTTGGGCCACATTGCTAATTATTTTGGTTCCTCGGAGCCTCTTTCTAACCCTGAGTCTGCATCAAATGGAGTTTATTCATGACCCGCAGCAGACAATAAAAAAATAACTCAAATTCTGTAAATAAAAAATTTGTAAAAGTCTATATGAAAGGTAAAAAGAGAAAAGGGCCTTCCCAGCTTGGATAAGGAGTAACAGCATCTGGCAGCCAAAATAAAAGATCAGTTGTTGAGCTACTACTGGTAGGAGCCATCTTGGCAGACACTGATTTGATTCAAATATGTAGCAGGCTTGCAACAAAAAATAAAAGAGCCACAAACAAATCTCCTACTCATTCATGTGAGGATTGAATGGCTCAGGAATTATTATTTTAATGCATGAGTAAAAGTAAGTGTCTATTTTAAAATGAGTTCTATTTGCAGAAAAAACAAATCCCTGGTTTCAGTGCACTGAGGGCAGCGAGCCTGCAAATGTGAGGATGAGCCCTCTTTCCTTCTGTCACATCATATCATAAATAACTGGGTCTGCTGGTGAAGAAAGACTGCCCAGAATGCATGGAAACGATCTGTTCTCCTCAGGGAACAACCTGCTCCTTCCAGCACTGAGAGTTCAATGGACAGTGGCTGACAAACCAGTCTCTGGTTTCACAGCATCACCTCCCCTCAGGGTTTCGGCAGATCTGCCTCGGCACATCCGGGGGATCCTGTGGAAAGTGAGCTCTGCCGTGCTCTCCTGGGCCCCCAGCACGTCCACCCTGGGACTGCCCCGGCAGCACTGCCCCTGCTCCACCCCTGGGCAAGGAGCTGCCTCTTGCTGAACGGGCCTGAGCACCTGGGAAGACTCTGCTCCAAGAATGTGATGGGGGGTCGAGATACGGGGCCGCAGCAGCGCCTGGAGCCACCCGAGCAGCACAAATCCAGGTGCAGCTCCAGCCGACGGTGAGGAGCCGACAGAGCAAGTCCCTGCCAAAATCCCGGGTGAAAATTAACTGTGGGGATGGGATGAGAGCTGGGAGAGATGGTGAGAACGAGCTCTCATTTGAGTTCATTATGACAACACCCATTCCCATGGCCAGTTTCCATCCCCCCCTCTGATGCCTGGTGTCTGCAAACCCCGTACAGCGAGTCCCACCAAGCTTCCCAAGATCCCTACCTCCTCCACACTGCACACTGCATCCTTCCCATCCACTGTGTGTCCAGATGTACAAGGAATCCTGTTGCTTTTCTGGCTCGCTCCTGTTTTCAGCAGTATAGTTTACAGGAATGGTGTATTCATAATGAATCCCATAATTCTGGTCATGAAATAACAGCACCTGGTTCGGCAGGAAAAGAAAGGCAGTTACAACACACTGTACTGGGAAAGACAACAGACAGTAATGCTGGAAATGCTGGCTCAGGCCAAGGTTTCTAAAACATAAAATATAAAATATACCTTGTGAAAGGCAACCAAATCTTTACCCAGAAACCTGACATTCCAGTGGTATTGGTAGAACAGGGCACTGTGGGAGCAACAACTCCTTATGATTTGTGAATATTTAGAACAGTCGTGGAGATGTCTAAACCTGGAATTCAGGGCATAACTTTAAGCCTTCTGTGCAATCAGCAGGCCCCCCACTGACTCCCCAAAGAGAAGCAGTGAGACGACAGAAAGCATTAAATCAACAGTTTTCATACAGCAACGATTTTAATGAGCATCTAGAGTTAACACATCTGAAAGGTCACGGTGATCCTTCCCAGAGCAAAAACAGCTAATGCAAAAAAAGTCACAGATCTCCTGGGAAATGTGGCACTCACAGTGAGTGTGACTATTCCTGCTGGCAAGCTGTGGCAGCAGGATTTTACTGCCTCAGAAGCCTGAGGATGACAAGGAAGAGCCCTGTCATACAGCTGCTGGCAGCACGTATTTTCATGGCCTGCATATTGCCAGAGGAAGGTGAAACCTGCTTCCAGCAGCAGGCTATTTCCCATGGAGTCACATGTGATGTCTCCAGTGTTATTAGTCTAAAATTCACTATTAACAGAGGGAGGGAGAAAAATGTTTTTTTTTTTTTTCACCACAGGCAGATGAGAGTTTTGGTCCTGTTTTGATTTACATGTTGGGCTTCACCTGGATCTCACTTTCACTGGCTTGAGTCAGAAGTGACTAGAAAATATCCAGTGGAGTGTGAGGTCCACAGAATCTGAACTACCACACTATTAACAAATGCCACAGAAGTACTCCTGTAATGCTGATGCTGTGGCTTTGGACTTATACTTATTATCCTATAATCTCAGCAGCATTAGACAGGTGAATTGTGCTGGTTTTTGACACCCACTGAAACAGAAGCAATGCCTTACCCAACAAGGTATTTTAAGCAGGGCTCTCACAAGCGAAGCACGCAGCTGCCCACTTAAAAAAGACAAATTTGCAAATGCTGTTTTGTCCCAACAATAATTGTTTCTCCCTTCAGATTTGCACAAATCATTCCTGCTTAACCAACAATCTCATTAAAGCTGTCAGGAGCTCGTTTAACCAAACAGACCACTATGTGCTCGAAGAAGGGGTCCTGGCAGCCTGTGCGTGAACACTGGGGGGGCTCCACAAACTCAGCACCCACGAGCTGCTCAGCACCCCGGGCAGCAAAGCCTCTTCCAGAGGATGTGGGGAACAGAGACATGCTTTTGCTTCAGCTACAGAGAGAGCCTTACTACCAGGACTGAATACTAGGGCTCATCATTACAATTTCAAAAATAAATGTTGGTTTCTTAAACACAATTCAAATACCGGGCCGGGGCAGAGAGCTCCAGTCCTGCTCTGGCTTTCCTGAAGTGCATGAGATACAAACAGCTTGTTCTACAGAACTGATCCATCAGCCTTCTCTAAAGATTCCTTCTGCTCAGGGAGTGTTTGTTGTGAGAGCAGGGCTAGCACAGGCCTAGTTACACAAACATGAATTTCTCCAAGAAATCCACTTACAGCAATGCACTTGGAGAAATGCCTTGAGTATTAAAAACCAGCTCCTAAAAAGAAAATCCTTATTATCTCAATATGGGTCCAAGACTAGTGAATCTAAAGGCCCATATGAAACCAATTTCATGCAATTTCATAGCCATGTATAATTGGGGGGGGTGTACGTGTGTATAATTGGTTTCAAATGCAGGTCACAACACACTGACTGAAGCTTCTGGCTCCTTGTCAGTCCAGTGTATTCCACCACTGTTTGAACAACAGTTTTCTATTTAGGGGGAACGGGTAACCATCCTGCCTTTCTTGTGTTGAAAGAATGAAACCCACTACCCTGTATCAAGGAAAAGATTAGTATCTGATTCGAAGCAAAGGCTTCATGTGTGCTTTGTTTACCACTGGCAGGGATTTTAAGCCACGTGTTTTTCAGTGGTCTGGTAATTTTTACCTTCCTCATTTTTAATCATTTCTGTGAGGGAAGGGGAAGAAGGAACATTTCCTCTGCTTATGTTTGCTGAAAGTGCCTGGAAAGGTTCTCCTGGAGAACCTCATAATCACTGCTTTCCTATGTTAGCTACTTACTCCTTAACAAAGGGGAATGGAGTATTTCTTTAAAACCAACCCTCTACTGATGCTGAGGTTCACAAGATGCTGACAACCAGATTTTACTGCACTAGACCTCAACCAAGTCATGCCCCAGGACGTTCCAAGAGCTGCCAAAGGAACCCTGCACAGCATCTTCACAAACGGTACCTGTTGTTCTCACAGGGGCTTAGGAAGACCTTGGCAGTACAAGATACTTTGTCAGAGCCCTGGTTTAGGAGGGAAGACTTGTGTTAAGGCCAAAGTCAAGCAGAAGCTGATGTTTCTCGTGATGAAGAAGGCGCCCGTACACAACTCCTTTGTGTGGGCAGACTTTGAATTACATGGCCGAGCCAGGAAAGTGCTGGTATTGCCCAAACCTGCCCCACTGACCATTCCAGCTCCTTGAATCCAGCTTTACACTGGTCTGTGAACCTGGTAAACCCACTCATCCGAGAAAGCAAAGGCAAAACACCTCGTGTTCCTATGCAGCATATTTGGACACACAGAAAGTACTGACAAAGTGGTGTATAACTATTGTTTTTTGTGTCTGTGGGAAAAGTTCAAGCATCTTTGGAGCTTTCCAAACTGGGTCAGGAAATGTTACACAATGAACACCAGCAAGCCAAAAAAATCAGGTGAGGAAAGGGAGAAAATGGTGATTTTTAGCAGGGCTTACAGATGGCTTTCAGTGAACAAACGTGGCAAAAAGTCACAAGGAAAAGAAACAGCACAGAGAAAAATGCAAATGGATAAAAAATTAACAGGAAACAATGAATACATTAAAATACTCTGTGTTTCTAAGCAAACCTTGCTACAAAACTGTTTATAAAATGACAGCATTAACAGAAGGACTATGCTGAACATTAGGGAAAATTTTCAAAAAACACCTTAAATTACATACAACTGAAAAAACAATACAAAGAAAATAAATAACATTTCTGTGTGTAATTAAGTCACTACTTAGACTCAAATTCACATGTATCATCTGTACACCCTAAATGTGCATTTCTTCTGTTAGAGGACAGTGTATTAAAACACAGAATATATTCTGGCATAAGATGAGAAGGTATTTCAGCAAATACCCTTTTCTCTGTGTGATCAGGTACATCCATGAAATAAAAAAGGTCTCTGGGAACCCACATCCTTTGGAATGAATGTGTCACATAGTGTGACACATCCCAGGGGCATCCCACACTGGACATGAGCCTACTGGGGCACTGCATGTTCTCCCAGGATAGAGCATCACTCATTTTGGATTCTCCAGCCTTCGCAAAAAAAAAAAGAAAAGAGGGGCACTACAGCACACCTTGAAAACACTGTGGTGAGGGAGCAAACAATTAAAATCTAACTTTCAGCAAGGATATAAACCCTCTATGTTGCATCATTTAAGAAACACAAACAAAGGATATAAAGTTACCATCAAGTGCAGTGGTATTTTAGTTGGTCCTTTGGCAGAGATTTTCTCCCACAGACCCCTCCGCACGTACCGGACAGTAGTGCCTGCGATCTGAAACTCACCGGGAAGCTCAATTTTCCAGTCGCTGTTAATGGATCTCTTACTGGAATCTTTTAGAGCTGGAATGAACCAAACACCACGGAATGAAAGGCAAGCAAATTTGTAACTGCAGCACAGACTATTGAGTCTTTGTCTCAGGCTACCTGGAGCACAAGATGCAGTAACCTTGTAACAGATGGGAGTTTAAAATTAAAACAAAACACACTTTTAGGTGATTCAATATTTCTGACTTGGACATATTCTGTACTCCAGTTGATGAAAGTATTTCAAGCATTAACATAGAATTCACAGATCATTTATCTCCAAACTCTCCTTCCAAATGCAACAAGATAACTCTGCAATTCGGTTTCCAAGCAGATTTTTTTGTTTGTTTCCATCTTTTGAGACTTTATTTTCCTAAACTAAAGTGATCCCGAGTTTGTGTGTGCTCCATAATGCAAACAGGGAACAAGTGAACATTAAGCTGTCACAGATGTAGAGAAAAGCCAGGTTACTAAGCAGAGGCTGGTCAGTGGACAGAAGGTGAACTTGGCCACCCTCTTTTCAGAGTCCATGAGCTGGAAACACATGCACAGGGTCAGGTGCTGCAGGATCACATCCATCTTGCCTTCAGTAAGGCCAACATGGAATGCTCTACTGCTGAAGGAAAATGACTCTTGAGAAGAAAAGATACTTGGAGTATCTTTAGTAGTATGTCCTTTCTTCCAGCATAACTACTGCATCAGGATCACTGATATCCTTCAAATCCTCAAAGACAACTCCAGCCACAAGGACATCCCATTCCTGCTGACCCATCAGTGCAAGCTGCCTTAGGGATTGATGTGATTTCTCCGTTAGAACGGAAGCACAGTTATCCAGAGGTCGCTGTGAGGCACTGAGGGAAGAGAAAATTGGCAGCTCCTGTTCCAGCAGAAAGTGCCAGGCCCCTTTGTGGAGATCCATGACCGTGATCAAATGTGCCCTGACAGCAGACAGACAGAATATCCCCCCTGTTACTGGGCTTCCCTAGTTCAAGGTTCACTGTGTCCTTTGACTAAGCCTTTAACAAGGTGTTTTCTTAACCTCCAGCACTTCATGCCTGTTTTATTCTCTTCCAGCAAAGAACACAGCCTTGGCCTTCACTTGACTGAGTGTGATGCGAGGAGGCAAGAGGAGCTGTTTAAAGCTGGGAATCTGCCACTGTCATCTCTTTGGATCAAGCCTCCACAGCCAGCAAACCCTCCTAGGTGTGCTGAGGGTACATACATCATCTGTAGTGTCTGAGCTCTGGGGGAGCCTGGAGCAAGAGGAGGTCACAACTCTGCATCTGCACGTGCCTTTCTGAGGGCCTGCACCCTGGGGAGCTACTGGGAAAAAGGTGGAATACCTTTGTGTCCTGCCACACACAAGCTTCCTGACAGCTCTCGTGGTCCCATTAGAGGCTCCAAAATCAGGGTGAAGGGAAACTGCAGGTGTCGTTTCCCCAGGAGAAGTGGGATGTACGTGGGAGGACGTTTTTTTTTCTGAGGAAAGTTCTCTTTGGCACATAGCCTGGGGGTATGACGGTGTCTTGGTATTTGCATGCTACAGCAATAGAACTCTGTCTGCGCCTCACTTCTCCTCCTGCTTTGTTCCTCCATCTACAAAGTACCTTCTGCAAGCTTCAGACAAAACTCTGAAGCAGGACTGCTTCCCTCTGCCAAAGCCCAGTGGCTTCCAGGCAGATCAAAGCGCCCAGCGGGCCGCCTTGAGGAGCTGTGGACATGACTAATCAAAGCTGGGGATGAGATAAAGCTATTTCCATGGCTGACTAGCAAAGATACCCCAGCACATGCTCAAAATTGAATGACTAAAACCCTGCTTTGGATCCAGCTCCCCATCAAAGGAAGACAGCTTCCTGATGAAAACCGAAACGTTTAATCTTCGTGAAACTCTTCTCTGGGTTTGATTTTCATTGCTGCAGGCACAGCTCCCTTAGTCACTGAGGAGATGGAGAGTTTGGAAATAGACCTGTTCCCAAACTGAGGATTGCAGGAATTCTACTGGAGGCTCAGCAGAGCATCTGGGCCCAAGTGTTTCCACCACTGTTTGCCTTCAGTGCACCGAGTGCCCTGTCAGTAGAGATCGATGCTGCAGCTGTAAAACCTCCATGTATCTTAAGACACAAAGAACTTCTTTTCCTCCAGTGGCTTTTGTCACACACAACTATTGCCTGGCTCTGCCCAGCCCCAGGTGTGACAGAACTAAACTCAGAGCTGTGCAGTAGAAGAGCAGAAGGAACAGAACCCCAGCAACAACCTGCAACTTCTGTTTTCCTTGTTGGCTGGGAGACAGACACTGACCCATCTATTTCTAAACCTGGCATCCAGTCAGATCTTTATTTCCACCTTGGGTCTCTCCAGCTTGCTTCCCAGCCTGTGGACACAAACTGCCCAGGCATTTCCTGTTCCAGGTGGTTTTTCAGTGTTGCAGCCAGCCAAGGCAGCCAGCGTGGGTTGCCTGGAGGTGGAGGGAAATTCTTCAGGCACTGCTCCCAGCACACAGAATAATGATTCCAAATTAGGCTGGGCTCCTTTCCAAACTGCTGTACCCGGTTCTGAGTAGAAATAGGACCCGACTGGACTCAGCTTTGTCACTGTTATTGAAATAGAATATTCCTCCATATTCAGACCTGTATTTAAGAGACTTATCAGAGTGATGGGATTTTGTTTTCTTGGTCATCTTTACTGTCCTACTGGAAGCCCATTACTGCTATTCTTCACCTTAGTTTAGCAAGACATGGGGTATCTTCTCTTTGTGTCCAGCGTTCCTTGAAAGAGAAAACACTGGAAAGCTCAGAGAGGTTCTCCTGGCTCCTGACCATGAACCAAAGAGCTAAAAGCACTCAGAAGCTTTAAAATAGCCAGACTTTTATCTGTCTTTATGTGATGCACACAGGGCCAAGTCCTGCTCTCAAATATACACAATCCTATCCTTCACCACCCTGTGGGGAAACATCTGCTTTAGTTAAGGTTACACTGTCCCAGCAAAGGGCAGTCACTGCACGTAAGACTTTGAGCTCCACTATCTGCCAAAGCCCAAACCCCGGGACAAATACCCTGAGCAAACCCCACCAAGACAAACAGAAAGGCTGGTTTCCAGAAGGCAGAGCATTTGCAAAACCCAAGGAAACACTGGCTCTCATTGTTCCACCAGGCCTTGCTATGTCAAACACGTTACATGTAGGCGTAATCCCCTCCCAGCAGCCTGGCTACAGCACTGGTGGAAATACCAGGGGAGCGGTACATGGCACAAACGGCAATGGTTTGGACCCTTCAGAGAGTGACAAGCTTTGTAATCCTCTCAGAGTTCCTACCAGAGACTTGAGATATCTCTGGAAGCAACTCCACGGCCATGCAGCTGTGAGTGTGCAAAGGACACCCCAACGTGCTGGGTGTTTTTCTGGATCTTGGACAACTTTGCTTGTAGTCCCTGCTCTGCCACAGGCTCCTTGTGTGAATTTGGGGCCGTGGGGCATCAGCATTTCTGTGACTTGGTCTCCCTAGAAGCAGATGGGAGATAAAGCCCTTAACAATAATGGCACAAAAAAGGAACACCCCAAATATTGGAGAGAAGAGGCAGAAGACCAGACTGACAGATGTTCAGTGCAGCTGACTGCATGCATTTTACAAATGCCCTTCTAACCTTTAATCTAAGAAATTAGTAACTGAACAACCAATTTGTTGACAAACTGCCCTACAACAACCTCACATGCAAATCTCAGGCTCACAGTCATGTCTAATCCTTTGCTTCCAATAGGAAAAGGAGGAGAGGAAGCCTGTTCCCCTCAAAAGGAATGCAGAAGTAGAAATGAGAAGAGGATTAAAGAAATTGTTTGGCCTAAGAAAACAGAGCTAAGTGGAGTAGAGTCAGCCTATCTCAGAGTGCAGGATCAGGTCTTGGGTACAGCATCAAGTGAACATCTGCTGCTGCAGGAAATGGCACAGGCAACCTCCTGGTCAGTTTATTGAGGGACATCATCTGTCCTGTCCTGCCTCTGCTTCAGCCTGAGCTGGGTGCCTTCCTATCTGTGTCTCTGCAATTTCTTTCTCCAAACACACTGTTCTCTTCCCTGCTCCCTTCCAAAGTGCTGTGTGCTCCTGGCAGCTGTGTCCAACCCACTGCCAAGTTCTGTTCAGGAACTCCTCTGTCTATATATAAAAGCACTCTCTGGCCCTTTCAGGTTGCACAGGGCCTGTAAGTGTCACAAACTATCACATCAAGCAAACATCATGAAACCAAGCCACAAAAGCAGAGACTGCAACAGGAATGAAATCAACAGATGCTTCCCTGGCAGCAACAAACCTATCCTCTTACAGGTCAGTTAGAGAAGGGTCATTTTAACAGAAAACAGAGCTGAGTTTGAATCAGAACATTCTTTTTTTTTCTTTTGTCTTTTTACCCAGAAAACTGTGAGCAGGTTTATCCTCA
Organism: Pseudotriccus pelzelni; assembly: GCA_035584735.1. Taxonomy (NCBI): domain Eukaryota; kingdom Metazoa; phylum Chordata; class Aves; order Passeriformes; family Tyrannidae; genus Pseudotriccus; species Pseudotriccus pelzelni. Next base: position 3,568,505 of record JAWMRA010000016.1, on the reverse strand, counting down.
ACCACTCTGATACGCCGGGCACCCGCAGGGATCACGGCAGCTTCGATGTAACCTGTGACAACAGAGGAGAGAGGGGTGAGAGGAGGGCAGAGGCAGCAGCCATTCCAGATCTCCCTGTGGAAAACTCAACTCCAGGCTGGGGATTGACTGAAAAACATTTCAAAGGGGACCCCTGAGCTGGCAGCCAAGTTTCAGTGCCGTGACATGCACGGTCCTGACTCACATTTCAGCCCGAGAAGAGGGAGAGAAACCCACGTGTGCTGCTCAGTTGTGGCTCCAGGCTTGATTTGATCTGCACCCTCGGAATCACCCTGGTTTTCCTGCAGGACTGACAGGGATGCAGGAGGACACTGCAAAGTGTCACTGTCAGGAGCAAGACTGCACAGAACAGATCTCTGAAATAAAGTTTCCAACAGATGCTCCTGCTTTCTCCTCAACACAAACCCCAACCCTGGTCAAGGCTGTGGTCAGTGTCAGGCAGGACTCACTTCCACAAAACCTTTTCATGATGGTAAAACTAATCACTGGGAATTAGTGGGACATTTCAGTTTTATGCAAAAACTCTGGAGGGTATAATGGTAATGGTCTCCTTTGCTTTGGGTTGCTGAACAGAATTTAGCAGCTTAGATTTAATGCAACAAGAGAGCTGAAGGTTTCTCAAGGACTGACCACTGCTCACCTCTAAACAATTTGTCTAACAGCAATTATGACCAAGAGAATAACTGTAAGAATAATTAGGAGCTACAAGGAAATGTAGCCTATTTTTCCCTACTACAGAGACATGTGGAATTACAGGCTTGTTCCATGGGGTGGAAGTGGTGCCTTTAAACTACAAAGCAGAGGAACATGGGGCCTGTTTCAATGGTCTGGGAGCCAGGCAGAGTTTTTCCATCGGCTTCACTGGATTTTGCATCAGTCCTCTGTAAATGACACTAATCTCATCACAACCATGACTTGATTCCTTCTAATTGGCCACCCAGTTTACTTTGCAGTGTATCACTTGGCCCCTTTTTGGGGTTATTGCTGTCCTCTTTCTTTTAGACGTTAAGCAGCTTATCCTGTACGTTCCCTCATCCCCTGTTTTGCTTTAAAGGGCTCTGTGAAACTGTTCTGTGTCAGTGATGCCTTTATGGGAATTGTGGGAAGTCCAGAGCAAGGGGTTAGAGAAGTGCTGGCAGGAAGAGCAGTGACTCCTCTACATTCAGCAGTGTTTGGGGAGCTCTTTTAGGGATGTAAGTGGAGCTGAAGGGCTGTGCTTCTGCTGTGCTGATACAGGGGGTGTCAAAGGATGGTGACAGCCTTCTGCATCTCAGGACAAAGTGATTCTCTTACCACTGTGACCTGGGGTGAGACAGATGGGGACTTTGGGTCTCAGACTGTGGATTCATTTTCTCAATATGCACTTCATGAATAAGGCTTGAGCTCTGGGGTTTCATCAGGTCAGTGGGTGGAAAGATGACTTGGGACAGACACACTCCCTCTTTCCTTGATAGTTGTATCTGAATGACACTTTCACCTCACCCCTCAGCTCAGTTCTCTTTGCACTTGTTCCTCCTTACTTACTTCTCCTTTACTCAGGACATCTCAGGAACAGCCAGCCATCCCTTGCAGGAACACCAGAGAGAGGGGCAGCAGAGCTGCAAACCTTGTCTGTGCACAGAAGCCACAGCAGTGGCTCTCCCAGCTGCTGTTACACACTGGGATTCACCAGGAAAAATCATTATTCCCAGGGTCAATTTTTCAAAGGCAATACCGAAATCTGTTACGAAATCAAAGCAAACAGATGTTGAGTTTTGTTCTAGACATTGCCAGGAGTTGGTTTTCCATCAGCTGAGATTACAGTCAAACCTGAGTGTTTCAGATACCAAACATCCTCACTGCACCCCACGCACCTGCATAAAACCCCAACCAAGCAAACCCCCCAGACATGAGCATACAGCAAAGGTGTGAGCAGGGACAGTCTGTCATGGGGGAGCAGTCCCTGAGACACATCTGGACACCCCTCTCAGCAAGCCAGTTTGGAACATGCCCAAGTTTCAGGTGATTTAATGTACCTGCTGGGGGACTATTTATTTACTTATTTATTTTTTAAGCCACATGCCAGACACAAATGCCCAGAGCTTAATCATGAAGGGGTTGGAGATGAAGTTACTGTGAATTTAGTGGAAGCCAGTGGCTAAGACTCAGTGAACTTTGGATCCATCCCCTGACCCAGTAGCAGCCAGGAGTGTGTCACTCTTCAGAGGTGAGTGAGCAGTGGAGCTGTGCTGGAGGCTCAGCTCGAGCCATAAATACACTCTCATTTCACCACTGTGCCATGAGAGAATCACCACGTGGAAAAGTTGATTTTTGTGTTACTTTTTACAACAGTAAATAGTGAAGTGTGTGCTATTAATAGTGTATTAGTTCTGGGGACTGTTTAGTTTGGTCTTATACCAGATTTTTCTCCTCATGTAATTTCTAATCCTGATTGATGGCTTTGGGGGGTTGTATTCACAGCTCCTGAACAAGGAGAAGCATTCTGTGTTAACTCACTGAGACCACGTGGCACAAACCTGCCTGCTGAACTTCCCTCTCCTTTTAGAGGACTGCAAACTGCTTTGCAGTTGTATGATCCCACCTGTCCTTTCAGAGGTGAAGCAGAACCCTTGGGCATGTCCCACTGGGAGCATCTTGACACTCTCATTCGTTACCTCCAGCGAGGTTGTGTGAGTTAGTGGTCAAATTCTACTGCAAACAGACTAAACATCATCCATGCAAATCTGCCACAGGTACACACTCAGGTCACTGCTCCACTCCTGGGAGCTGGTGTGAGGCTTCTGGTCACAGATTCCTGATCTTTGAGATAACTGCGCCAGGAAACACTTCCAGTGTTTTCCAGGCACATTTTTATTAAGCACACTGTAACTGCAGATTGCCAGAAAGATTATCAAGTGTCAGCTAGAAGGACCAAAAAAAGTCTCAGAGTTGGCCCCGAGCCAAGGACTCTCAAAGCTCTGTTAGGTCTGAGGATAACTGTCTGCAAGGCAGGGGTTTGCAAGGTTAGGCTTAGAGCTCTGCTTTAAATGAGGAACTGGTTAAAGACTGATGAGATTTGGCAACTATCAGGCAGTATTTTTAGTAATTTTGCCCATAAATCAGCCTGTTAAGATGAAGCTTTGAAAATACAACAGGAGAACTTCATTATTTGATAATTTATAGTGCTGCATGCAGTATACTCCACCTTGGGAACAGTTACTTTGGCACACACCAATCTTTCTGGATAATCTGCATTACATCAGTGTCTCAGGAATGTAAGACTGTGATTGAAGCAAATCCTAGATACAAATTATATGGTGTAACTCGTATTAGGAGAGACACCAGAACAAAGAGGTGGCTTTGTCATCAAGGAGATTAATATGTGAACAGTGGCTACTGTATCTTCATTTAAATGCTAGAGAGATTTGCAAGAGGAAAGCAGCCCACACAGAAAAATCCATTGTTAGCCATTGTTATTACTCCCAGAAAGAACAGAAAGTTTAGTGTGAACTTCAGAATGTCACTGATCTGCCCCCAAACCGTTCTTCTGTTTCACACTGCAATGAAAGACGGACTCTGAGGTAAAGGAAAAATTATCCCATGGCTGGAAGTCCCGATTTCTGGGTACTGCACCTTCACATCCTATCCCTGTACACACCAAAATCGGGAGTGAGAAAATCAACAGTGCTCACCCCACCATCAAACTGCCCAGAAAAAGTGCTTTGAACAAAGATCTCAGGGGAGAAGCCAAGGAAATCAGGCTGCCCTGCCTCCCTCCCAGCCATGGCCAGCACAGCCTCAGGAACGTTTTAGGGCTAAGCATCAGCTGGGCATGTCAGTCTCCACCACCCTTCCCACCCTGCACCTTTTGCTCGGTGTTATTTGTTGCAGCGGAGTGAGAATTACGTCTCCATTGTCTAAACAGTTGTGATGATTCCCACTTGCTGTCAGCTTGAGAATAAACCCTCCCTCAGCACCTGAACACTTCCAGCCACGGGATAGCTCGTTTGGAAGGAAACAATATCACTGGAGAGCCATGGATAGATTTCAAAGCCTCCTCCTATTGCTGTGGGGGTGGTTGCTGGGACTTCTAACTTGCATGTGTTGCTTAAACCCTTATAAATTGATATATATATATAAACTTATAACCCTCAGAGTTAGCCCCGGGGCTCTGTTTTCTCATCATTTAGATGCAAACCCTACTGATACAAAAAGGCTTTTTTTTTTTTTGGTGTGGGCTAGAGATGCTTGTAGCCAGCACTCCAGCACTGCTGTTCAAATTTCTTTTAAGTAAGTGCTGGAAAAGCAGCACGTGCAATAAAAAGCCAGCTTTTCCACTATCTTAAAAAGAAAAACTGCCAGCAAGGATGTACTCCATCTTTCCCAAAATGATAATTACAACAACTGGCACATCTCACCTTATTAAGTTCTGCCATTAAAAAAAAACAAAACATCTCCAAATATCTGTGGTCCTTCTTTTGAATCAAAAGCAAATGAAAATCTTGATGTGGCTGAGAAAAATGAAGAGACAGATGCAGGTCTGAGTATTCTGGGCAGAAGATAAATCAGGTCCCCAACAGACACAAGTCAAAGAGCTGTCCTTCACTTCTAGGTGCCCTGAACAGTGGCAGGGGGACAGAGATGGACTTCAGAACAACTCTGTGTTTGTTTTTTGAAAAACCGTGTCACAGAAATAGGTACAGGGCAAGCTGCCAGTCAAAAGGAAACCTCAGTTTAAACAGTGCATTCAGCTGGGCTGCTGAGGACAGCCAGCTGCACACAAGTGTATGTGATGTTCAGCATCATAAATAAAGGCTTCTGACCTCCTCTCCAACAGAAAAAGGGAACCCACTTCCAGTTGGATCACCTTGGATCACAGGTGCTAAGATCTGAACTGCTGGACCTCCTATGAGGCACTGTGGACATTCCACCATCATGTCCCTGCAGGGTGTCAGAATCTCTGGGACATTAAAGTCGGGAAAAAAAAGAAATAGGCTGGTTCTTTTCGCTGGGTTAATGAAAATCTGGCTGCCTTTCATGCAGGTTCTCTACAAGAAAAGGATCTGTACTTTGTATCTCTGACAAAGCAAGTGAAACAGTAAAAGGGCTTGAAGTTTATCCATGGCTTTCGATACCAAATTTCCCCATCCAATCCAACCAAAAGAAGACAAAGAACCAACACCAAAGGATGTCACCAACACCCACTGCCACTGCAAACAGCATTCGAGTATCTTACACGAGAAACACTTGGGAACAGCCTTTGCCTTTGCCATCACACATGTGGAAACCTTCTTACAATGACTATTGGTTACTGAGAAACAGAAAGGAGTTGGCAGGGGTTTAGTTCAGGTCACAGGGCTCGACATCATCATCTGCAATCCCAGGGCACAGAGGGACCAACCCTGGCCCAGGGGCTACAGCTGCAATTCCCCAAACAGATACCACTGTCCTGATCTTTGAGGTCTATTCTCTTCTGAAATAATAAATTGGGGTGCTGGCCTTGACTTGGATGGCAGCAGGTTGATTTGCAATCATTTACACATCCAACCGCGGATCCATTACCACAGAATATTGTGGATTCTCCTTTGCCCCAGCTTCTGTCAAACGTTTGCATGTATTTGCTTAACTGTCAATTTAAATAAAAAAGGCCATTTTTTCTTAAATAACCTCATGTTCACTTGTGACACCCCAGCCCTGGAGCTCTCGCCCACTGCACGAGATTCAGTGAATTCACCTGAGAACCTGATTCTGCAAAACAGCAGTGTGTGAACAGAAACTGATGGGAGTAAACATTAAATTGAATTACCTTTCAAATTAAACTTTAAAAAAAAAATCAAAGTATCTAATAAATGTTCATGAGATTATAATGGCAAGAAACCTAATAATCTTCTAGATAACGTGAGATGGGTAAAGGTGGAAACATTGCATTGACAAAGCAACATTTTGAAAGGTTTGTGATCCTGAGATGATCACCAAAGAATCCGAATCCCTGAACACTGTCCCTGAGTCAGTCAGGAATCCTTTCTGACTGGGCTCCAGGGCACTGGGGGTGAAAGCTCCTGCAGTGTCCTGGCAGCCAGTTAAGGCTCCAACTGTTCTGTTCCTACAGCCCTGCAAAGTCCCCACCCTCAAGCAGCCTGTTGAGTTGGAAACGGGTGCAGCCTCCTGGCAGCGACCCAGAAATTTCTTAGTTATCTGCACAAGATGTTTTGTGGACTCATTGGAAAAGATTACAGATAGTTACTCTCCAGGAGCATGTAAGAAGTTCATGAAAGCCCTACAATCTGCTACAGAAATGAAGAATAGTGGTTTTTTTCAACAGAAACATGAAAATTTTCCTATCACTTGCATCAAATGTAAATGCCCTGATATAAGTAGGTGGAAAACAACTGGGACAGAAGTGTCAAAGGCACTAATGGAAGCCATTCAACAGGTTGGCCAAGCAACGCCCCAGCACTAATGTGCTCCAGAGAGATGTGGTGCAGGGGGAAATCCTACCTGCAGCTCAGAGGGGGTGCCAGATCCCAGCTGGCTCCACAGGCAATGAGGAGGAGGGTACAGAGGAAGAGGTCAATAAACAAATCAGAGCCTCAGACCTCAGTGATGAAACCTTGACTAAAGGAAGCTGCTGAGCACTGGTGCTGCTTTGACCAAACAGAACTGAGTATGTGTTTAAAGAGGATCTTTCTGTGCTTTGTGGAACTCAGTTCTGGAGCAGCACGTGTTGAATGTGGCAATTCTGTAGCTACTGAATGTGAAATAATTTTTTTTTCTGGATAACTCCCTCCTCTTGGAGCAGCTTGCAAGTTCTGAAGGTGGTTTTCCCTGCCTTTGGCTGATTAGGATGTGTGATAACAGGTTTCTCAGAAGTGCAATAGAGAAACCCTGGAACAAAGACTAATTCAAACACCAAGCTGGACATACATTAATGTTTAACAAGAGAAGGGAAAGTCTGAACTCCAAGTGGAAGCTCCTGTATCCTATACTGGATACTACTGCTGGCAGGGAATCAGTAAAAACATTCAGAGGGGAGTGCTCTTTCCTTTAGCTGAGATATCCTGATTATAACATGAATCATGTACCACATGCAACATGCCTCATCCTGAGCTCCCAAAGAGCTCCAAGGCGGTGCTGAAATCCACTGGAGATTCTCCCTCCCACTGGAGAAGACAACGTGATTTTTGTCTCTTACTTAAAATCATCAGCACCAGTAGCACTGAAAATGAGAAACACAACTTCATCCTGAATTTCCCACAGAGGCAATGCCTGGTGTGGGAACAAGAAGCAGGCAGGGCATCACATCTGAAGTGAGCTGGGTTGTGGTTTGTGATTGTTGTGTGTTCACCAGAGCAGATGAGCCCACTGCTATCCGAGAAGAGCAGTTACCAGCACTCTGACTCCCCTCTGAGGGTTTACTCACCCATCCCCTTGGTGTGGTTGAAGTCTCCTTTCACCACCTTGCAGGTTTTCCCATCTCCACTGCAGATCCCACAGCGATCCTCCTTGGCAGCCGAGCCAATGATTCCGTCGCAGCCGATTTTCTAGGGACAACAACCACAGGTCCCCGTTACTTTGAGTGCAAGGTCAGAGCAGCTCTAAACACTGTGAGCCAGGGGAGCACTCGGCTGGAACGGTGGGGAGCTGGTTATTCCCTTCTCTAACACTCAGAGCAGGAACTTTGATTCAGATTGAACTGGAGAGAGTCCCACAAACACTGGTTATTCCAGATATCATCACAGATTTCATACTATCCCACTCCAACTTCCTTCAGACTCAACAGATTATAACAGTTTCATGTTTGTAAAGCAATTTCTACCTGAGGAGCTTGAAGACATCCCAGAGAAATGGACAGAAGAGAGAAAAGAAAATTGTGATTTCCTCAAATGAAAATTAACCCAAGGAATAAAAATCCTGGTCATAGCCCTTCACCACACCAAAATTCAGAGTAATTACAATTCCACCGAATGAGCTCTGTTTTGGATGGGGATCTTAACAGGAAAGGTAACACTCAGTTCTCATTAATCAGATGGCTCAAAATACTTGCAATGCAAGAGCAGTTCAATGGAAGCAAGTCAGGTTCATATTTGGCCAATTCATACCATAAAATTGCTTACACAGTTACGAAATTTTCCATGTAATTGCATTGCATAGACATTCAACTGTAAAATAAATAGTAAATTCTAACTATTTCACCTCATTTCAAATGGTATGATCATCATTTTGTACACCTACCTAAACCTTTTCTAATAGGAACCTGAAGTTTTGTCTCCACAGATGGGAATTCCTAGAACAGTCACAGTATTCTCCCTGTAGCTATCAGGATTATCACCATGACCTTCCTTATTCACAAAGCATTTACAGGTTACGATGGCGAACATTCCACATCTGTAGATCTGGATGTTGACAGGACTTTTTGTCATTAATCTACATAAATTGTATTCTGTCCACATAAGACCCTCTAAATAATCAGCAACTCCCTCTTTAATCATAAATTTCTCCTGAAATAAGGGCTGCCACTATACAAATTATTAGCAGAGACTGCAGTATTAAAAAATGAGTTAAAAGTTTTCTTCTGTGCAGATAAACAGTTTCTTGGCAAACGTATTAGCAGGACTGCCACTAATAAGACTTATTTGAATAAAGCTGTTGGGTCTCTCCCCTCTTTGCCTTGCTATAATGAAGCCAGAGGAAAGTTGGAGAGATATCTTAGGGACCGATCAAAACAACAAACACTTTGAAAAATAGGGTAAAGCAGGGAAATATTAAGAGGACGTGGGCTGTTTATCTGAGCCTGTCTGCGTGTAAGCAAAGTGATCTGGAGCTGAACTCCAACATTCCCCTTGTTTCAGGAGACACTGGCCACTGCCTGAGTCCAGATGTGTTGCAGGGATCAAAGACTGCCAGTGCTCAGACGTGTGCTGAGGCAGAGTTTGTCTGGGTAAATCATTAGAGGCAGACACACGCTGGGAAAGGCTGATCATCCTAAACACAGAGCAGGGAAATGCTGCTCATTACCCAGCTCTGCACGTACGTCGTGCAAAAAAACCTCCGTAAATGGGAGTTGAAAAAGGTAGGAAGAAGAAGAGCACGGAGTTCCTGGCAGCGGCAATTCTCAAGTCTGAACTTCACACCCATGTCCAACAAATAATTTTGGGATGTTGAATGTGATTCTGCCCCCAGAACAGAAGGATGTCCCAGCAGTTCTCCTTCCAGGAAAATCGGGCTGATTTATTAACGGGGTTGCTGAAAGGCAGCTGGAAATAAATGCCTGCCTGCCACCCTGCTGAGATCCTGGAAAGGCTGTGTTTCATTTCAGGCTCTAGTGCTATCTTTCATTGTGCTGCATTGTTATTAGCACTGTGTGAGCACACACATGAATAAAGGCAATATAATGAGTGTTGAACCGCACTTATTCCCAGCGCTCCAGGAGGAGTCTGCGGGGCTCTGACGGAAGCAGGGGAAGAATGGGGAGTTAGCAATCACATGCTCTGCATTTACACTGGAGCTTCCCAGATAACGGGAATCAGGGCAAGCCAGCAAAGCCTTGGGAAGAATGAATCCCCCCTCCTCTGACACTGGGGTACCAGACAAGCCTTCTCCTCCCACATCTACTTGGTCACTGAGACTCTTTGACTTGGGAGAACCTCTCCGAGGGCATGGAAAGAGCATCCACTGAATCCACAAATACAACTCTCTAAACCTTTGCTGGTTTTTACCCTGATTCCCTGTGAGTGAAGGAACTGGGAATGGCCCTTGCAGCCTTCCCATCCCCTCTCCCATTTGCAGGGATTGATTTTCTTCAATCAATTTTGAGGACTGAAGGCCCCAGCAGACCTGGCCTAGGAAATGGCTTCTTACAAAGGAAAATCTTTCAGAGAACATAACACTTTTCTTTCTTGGCTTCAAGATGAAAATTGGTGCATTCTTGATACTTTATGGGGGAATATACCTTGGAAGCACTTTACTGTTGTCTACGTAAATATTAGAGCCCATTTCCCTCTCCCCAAGCCTTCCAATCATTTCCAAACTGAAAGTGCATTTAATAACAGTACATTATGAAACAGCTTTGGTTAAGATCTAACAGCGGATTCCAAAAGCTGCAAAGTCATTTAGAACCGCATTACAGTGACCACCTCAGTCACTCAGATCCTTTGAGGACTTTCCACGTGGAAAATACGGCCACTCTTAAAACAAGGGAAAGAGCTGGGGCTGGGAGGGCAAAACACAGTGGGCATCACCCTTCTGGGAGGAAAACACCTGCCAGTCCTTGGGCTGTTAACTGAGAGAGACATCCAGGTTTCTCCAAGGTGTGAAAGCCTCTGAGATTCCAGCACTGGATGGAAACATTGGAGCCTCACCAACCTATTGAGTCTGTCGGTCATCAGCTTCTCACCGACATTATGCTGTTTGTGTTTGACTGTCAGTCATCAAACTACAGAGCTGTCCTCAACCTGCTGAAAGCTTTCCAAAAAGTGAGGGCTTAATTAACCACATGCAAGGGGGAAATTCCAAGTTCCACTGCTCAAAAGTCAAGTTTTCATGGTGCAGAAAGAATCCCTTAAAACCCAACCAGTTCAAGGGAGTTGTTTGATCTTTACCATCTCTCACTGGCACTGTGCTGCTCCCTGTACAGTCCAGTGCCAACCAAGGTAAGAGGATTTATCAAATTAAGAACCAGAAAGGGGAAGCTTTACATCCTGAAGAAAGAAAGACCTTTTAAGTAACATCCTGTGTGTTTTCTGACCCAATCCATGAGTCCACGGACCAGCCCATCCAGCAACAGCCGGATGCTTTCAGGATCCATCAGCTTTGAATGGACTGGTGAGAAGGGAAGCAGTTTCAAAACATGGGAATGCTGGCAAGAAACACAAAGGTAAGTCTTTTGGGGATTCAAGAGCTCAGCATGGACAGTCAGAAACGTGTCCACGGGTTTCTAATCCATCCTCAATCCAGACAGTCTCCTACTCTGACACCACATTCTGGAACTATTCATTGACCTATGAATTGGCAGGTAACTGCACGTTTTCTGAGCCAAAGGCCTGAAATTAATTCTCTTTAAGCTGCTATCTCAGTCCACCCTTCCTTCTCTCCCTCCTCCTTCTTCTCATTTTTATAATTAAAACATCTGAAAGTACTGCTTGTTGGGTGGTATTTCCAGCTTCAGTCATTGCTGGCTCCAGCATAGGAAAACTCCTTTTCTGAATACAGATCATTTGGATTCTTCTGTGTGAACTATTTTCTGTATTGCTTGGCTATTTTTTAATGATATTTTTATTTGTATTTTCAATGGCTGTGCAAGAGCTCAATTGATACAGCCTGTGTGAGTGTGTTTTGCTACATAAACACAATTATTTTTGTTATATACACCCACCCTGTGTAAGAAATGACATTGTAGGCTCACAAAACCGTAATGCTTCCCATATGCTGAACTAACTAGCTGTCTCAATGGATCAAATATAAATATTGATGCAACATGTGCCATTTTACAAATTAATCATGTACAGAGCACGTTGGTTATGAGAGATTCACCCACACTGCCAATTCTTTCTGTCCATAATATCCAGTGTCCATTGATACCTCCAGGGATGGACCACATGAAACAGGAAATGTCCATGTGTGAGCAACTGAAATTCAGCTCTGAGGGGAAGAGGATTCTGATTTTTCTGTTTTAAACACTTTTGCCCTTGTGGAGGGTTGTGAGTGTCATTAGTTTGTACAGGAGGTGAGTCCTGGTCCCTAACTAAGCAGTTCATCTCTGAGCTATTTCTGTTCCACAAGAAATTCTGGGTGATGGATTGGAGTCCATGTGGAATTTAGCTCAGGAAATATCCTCCAGTCACCTCCCAAGCCTTCAGATTTCACGTGAGCCAGAGCAGCTCTGCTGGAACAGGAGCTGGACACTCCTATTTTAAATTAGCATTATCTCATCTGCTTTGGATCTGTGGCGACACCTGACCAGTGACTCTGTGCAGTTCCCGGGGTTCTAGAAACAACAATTCTTGGCAACCCCTTATTCACATACAGAGATGGAAGGTTTTGTGTCAAAACCCCTGTGTTCCTGAGAGAATATGCAACAATACAAAGCTTTTTCCCATCCCAGCAACTCCTTTGCTTCTGTTCTATTACATGCTTTTCATGGGATAACATGGAATAAAAATAAGGGGAAGCAGCATGTTTTACTTTTTTCCACACCCCACTGTAAAGCACATTCAAAAACCAGTCAGATATCAACAAAGTCTTGGTTCTGTCACTACACCTTACTCACCAAAAGCCTCGATACTCTTTTTAGTCCTCAGATTACAGGGCTACAGACCCAGAAATGGGGGAAAACAAAGGCAATTACACAACAGGTTTCTGCAGTTCAGACAATCCTTCTGGATTTTGTGCACATACACTAAATAATTTATCAAAGTACACTGTTAAGCCAAGTTGTTGTATGGAGACAAGCTACCCAGTCTGGAACATCTTGTACCACAGTTCGTAGTGCAGGAATATGAATAATACATGGAAAATACTCCAGCGAGGAGACAAAGCCAGGACTGGATGCATCAATCAAGTGCACAAAGTGGGTACTGAGTGTGTAGAAAACTTGTTTGGCAGCAGCAGGTCCAGCAGACCACTTCAATTTCTCCTCTGCCACCTGTGGCCTTCTGCTGCCACTCTGCCCAAACAATGTGCAGAAACTATTTTTGAAAGTCTGTCCGTTTTCCAATTTATGCTCCCCTTTCACACTGTGTGACAATCACTTTGGAAAGAAAGCAGTTCTGTAACATTTTTGTTGTGCCAGGACAGCCTAATATGTGGCTTATTATCATAGTGGATTCACCAGTTAAAGTAGATTCACAAGTTAAAGTAGGGCTGATATGACAAAACACCAATAAGAAAACCATAGACAGAGCCAAAACATCTTCACCTCTTCAACTGCTAAATCAGAGCAAAGACTGCCCTTGATCTCCAGCCCAGTCCTGCTATAAAAGGAGGTCTCTCTTTTCAAAGAGACCTTAGATTACATCCTCAAGTAGACTCTGCAACCCCCACTGGAAAGTTCTCATGCTACCATGAGTCTCAGACTAATCCTCCTTTGAGAAGAGCCAGCGCAAAGCCCTGTGTGTCACCACACTCAGCTGAGCAGCTGCTCTTCCCCTCACATCACTGCCCCGGCACATCTGACGCTTTTCTTAGCTCTGCTTCTGCCTCAGGTTCGTGCCAACCTCAGCAGCACAGAGTGAAGGTCTGTAAGAGCTTCGAAAGTGCTCTGAGTGTTCCCTCACGGCACGGACGCACAACAGTCCTGAGGAAAAACAAAACCCTCACTGGGAGAGAAATAAGAGAAGGTAAAGCCACTGTGAGCTGCAGGTTGCACTGCCCTGTCCCATCTCACCATGACTGAGAAAGCAAACTGCTGCAAAGCCCAGCTGAGCCCTCACCCTCCTCTCCTTCTGCAGCCTGCTACAGATTTTCTGTGGCTGAAAAATCTCTGGAGAAAATCAATTCTCCTTGCCAGAAGACTTATGTGCCCTTCAAGAAGGAAATGTCAAAGCCCTACATCCACATTGAACAGGGGTTCTAGTCTGCTCAGGAGGTGGTAAGGATGAGTGCATTTGAAATGTTCAGCCTCAAAATCAACTCTAATAAATAAGGACAGGACAAAATTGAATGAAGAGCTTATGATTAATCTAAAAAACAAGGAGGAAGTGTATATAAATCAACAAGTCTTGTTGATTTAGGAACTCCTATGCTAAATTTAGGGCTGACTTTGCTCTCTGGTGCTTCTATGCTTGATCAAAGTAATAACCAAGTTTACTCACTCCAGCTGCCTTCAGGTGTAAGGGATAAATCCAGGGATGCTGCTGCTTTTGATGATTTTATTTCAGGGATAGCAAGGCTGACACCAAAAGGCTTCACTCACACTGTTTAAATCTGAGCTCAGCTCAGGGCTTCAAAATGAAACTGTAATAACTTCACAAAGTACAGCTGAAGTAAAACTCCCTTCCCTTAGTGCCCAAATGCAGCATTTTGAGGCTTCAAAGAATCTGTTCCTGCTTTCCTTCTCAAAACCCTCCTCTCAGTGCAGCAGCTTTTTCTCTGCCATGTTCATCTACATCCATCCATCACCCAACAACGATGCATGAGTTCCATTTAGGAGCATCTAATGAAGGGAAAAGATCTATTACATTTCCCAGACTAAACGTTCACAGGCAATGGTTACTGCTAATTTGTCTGTTACACTGACAAGGTGTCATTCCTGCCTTTAAGAGCCCTTAGCTGGAGGGATGACATAAGAAAATAAATAACAGTAATACCACCCTCTGATTTCAGCACTTATTCTCTCCTCCAGGCCCCCTGCAATGCTTGTTGCCAGGCTTTGTCTATGCCGGGTGAAGAAATAAGGAGAGGAGTAATTAAATGGATATGTCAATTAAATTGGTTTAACAGGCAGCTGGTTAGACAGGGATCTGTGGCAAACGGGGTACAGAGGCACATATGGCAAATCTCAGCACGGCACTGCATGGAAGGCAGAGCAGTGTTATAAATGAGCTCCCAAGGCTTTCAAATCTGCTCAGCTTCAGCTGATCATTTTGCATTCCTTCTCAGCCAGATGCAAACAGACTGAATGTTCTGAGCTGTCAGCACCTCCCTGCGCAGTCACAGGCAGTTGCCCCCGACTCAGGGTGCAATTTGCTTTTTGTGCTGTACCTCCAAGGCTCTGTGCTCATCAGGGAATTCATCTGGAGGGAGCTGCTGCTCCTCCCTGCAAGAAGCAAACACACACTGCCATCATGTCTGATTTACCATTTGTGGCTGCTCTGAACTGCTGGAGCAGCAAAACTGGCCAGCCCAGAGGAATGGTCAGTGGCACACAGCTGGAGGGGCACAGCTGGACAGACTATAACAGGCTATTAATGGTCTTTTTTTTTTTTAATTTTTTCTCAGATACAGCTGAAAACAGGGAAAAGTTGAGTAACTTGGGATACACCATGAACCTGGCTCTGTGCAAAGCACTTTGAATTATAAAGGACCAAACTTGTACTGGCTCCCCAGACTCTTGCTGTTCAAATTAGAAAGAAAAGACTGAATTAAAAATGTCTTTTCAGCAGCATTTGACAGGAAACAGTGGGAAGTGTCTCCTGCAGCAGTGCAGAATTCAATCCAAAGATGTTTCACTCCTCTCTTTGCATTGCTATTAGTAAAGCTGCTTTATGCCCCCAAAGCCTCTCTCACACCCAGGTGAATACTGTTCTTATCCATCTCCCTGTCTGGAAGGCTCCAAGCAATAAACATTGGTAGCTCTTAGTCCCTGTTCAAAGAAATGAGAAATAAAGCCAGATTTGGTGTGCCCTGTACAAAGAGGAACTCCTACCAGAGGATGCAAATCTAGATGAGGAGAAGCTTAGAAGAACTGCCCAGAATAATCCAGCACTGACAAGGCTCCAGTAGCCAAGTGAATTGTCTTTCACATCACTCTTGTGTGTGCAGCAAACTTTGAACATGTGCCACGTGATGAGGAGAAAGAAAACCCACCAAGTGTCTGCCCCGTCACAGTGTCTGTGACAAATGACTTGAATCCAACTGCAACAAATCACTAGGAACACCCATAAATGACTTCCTGTCCTTTATGATCTTGAAATAAACATTTTCTCCTCTCCCTTCCCTTGTCCAAACTCTAAATCTCCAGTTAGTATGGGTCTAACAACTCCATTACATTTTCAAGTGACCTGTAAGACCAGCTCTAAGAGGTGCCCTCCCTAAGCACTCAGTGTGATGTGTTACAAACTGTCTGAATGCTCAGCAAAACAGAAGAGTTTTATTGAAAAGATCTCCCACACCTAATTCTGGTTCTGTATGTAAAGTAATTAGAGAGAAATAATCATTGCGATGGTTACAGGCCCTCACACCTTCACTCTAAGGAAAAGAGAACCAAATCTCAGGACTCTGAAGAATCCTCTTCGTTTCCATCCTTGACTTGTCTGACCAGAGGCAGAAGGAAAAAGCATGTTCAGGGTTTGGCCACTCCACCCAGGGACAGCACTGACTGTCCCACTTGCAGGACAGCAGAAGGAAACCTCCCCTACAATCTCTCTGGTTTGTTCTTTATGTGACCCAAGCAAGACAACACAGATGAGAGGCAAAAGCTCCTGATTTTGTCTGTAATCAGGGATCTGCTCTTCAACCCTGTATTCTCTAGAGTGTGGAGCTTTAAATCCCATTCTGTGGGAGAAAGGGACCCTTTTTATTACTGCAAGGGCAACAGGCCCTTCAAACAGCTTTGATGGGCCCCTACAGTAACTCACCTGGGCATTACAGAATAACAGTGAACAAAAATCACACAGGGGAAGCTGTTGGCTCGAGCAGCTGCTGGAGCCAAGGGGCAACTGGTATTGAAAAGCTTCCTCAGTGTTTCCAGGCAGGGACCAGGTGGACCTGAAAAGCACCACGATTCTGGCAACCTACCCCATGTGCCAGGGCAGTGACAATTTGTAATCCAGTTTGCAGCCCCAGTGTTTTTAGCAGTGATTCCTCTAATAGCCAAAAAGGAGCAGTTAAGCAGGCCAAGATTTCCACTCCCATCTGCTCCCCTCACAGAAGTCCCTTCCCACCCAAGCCATTTGATGACTACACACAAGCAAATGTGATCACTGAACATTCCCAGCTGTTCAGCAGTAATATCCTAACTGGGGCATTTTAATTCTTAGCCCGAGACACAGGGCTGTGGAGCACTTGTAGTGGGTCTGATAAAACAGGGTTGTGCTCTGCCCTCAGAGACAGCCCCTCAGCCACCCACAGAGGCTGCCCCAGGCTGCAGCTGACACTAGAAATAGAACAAGAGAAGGTTACTCCACCTGGCACTTGCCATGTACACAGAGGTCGGTCTCGTAGGGCCCACAGGGAGTCCCATCCAGGACTCTGTCTGTCACCAGCACGGGAGAATCCTTCCCCAGGGGAGAGCAGAACAGCTCACACGGCTTGTCTGGAGAAGGAAACACAACAACTGCCTTTGGGAACAGCACAGACAAGTGTTTGAGGCAATGGGGATGCATTCTCTGCGTGAATGGATTTGGGTATCTCACCTTCTAAAGAGCATCAGCCTGTCAGTTTAGGCCTGGCATTTCCCCACTTCAAAATACCAATATTCAAAGGGTTACACAGATGAGATTGGGTTTTTAAGGTACAGAAAACCATTCAGTCAACGCACTTTCAACAGTCTGAGAAGAACGATCAAGTGACTGTGTGAGTGCCTCAGGCTACAGCCAGTGATTTCAGAAGAACAAGTCCTCCAGTCCATTTCTCCTCCTTGCATCAGTGTGCCAGTAAGAACACTAAGATACCCACATTTAAAGCATTCTTGCATTCATATTACTTACTATATTCTTAAACTGCTATTTGTGGCCCTACAAACATTCCTGGCAGCAAACTATGCTGCTAGAACAGCTAGAGAAAGAGCCCCCAAATAACTGGAAATACATCAGTAGAGAAAAGTTGCATCTTTCATCCTTGCTAATGACCATCATTATATATTTAGACATCACTTTGGAAAAGCTACTATTATGTTTAGCTAGAGAAGGAGTTAAGTAAAAAGGCCTTTTCAAACATTTGTATTATTAACTGGCAGCATTCAGCAGTGTCAGGGTTTGCTGACTGCCTCTGCCATATGTTTAAGTAACAGATATTTAGGCAATATAATGTTTTTCCTCTGGAGTTGATCCTGCTACTCATGGACTTCATCCAAGGAAGAATCTACAGACCCTCGGCAACCCATAGTTCCTGATTGGAAATGGAGAAAGGAATGAAACAGCTCACCCCTGGAAAAAACTGGAGAATTTTCTGTGACTGAAATGAGTCAGGGAAGTAGCTCTGTATTGTGCATTCATCCTGCAAAACTATTTAGGAAGTGGGGCAGAGGGGAACAACGAGCAAAATCAGCCTGCCTCCTGGGGCATCTGAAGGAACTGTGCCCTTGGGGGGTCTGCTGTGGGAACTGAAGTGCTGCCTGTGCTCTTGTCCTGGCATCAGACCTCATCTGTCAGTGCTGGCACAGGAAAGGGCTTATCCAGTGTTCGGTCTTCTGGTGTCAGTTCCAACACCACCCTCCCCTGCACAAGGACGTCTTTGGGATGACCAAGTGAGACCGGCCTGGTGTGCTTTCCAGCAGAGTGCAGGGAAAAGACGTTTATTCCTCCAGAAAGCACATTTATTTCATATCCCACCAACATCTGGTTGAACAGCAGATGAACAGCAAGATCCAGCAAAGGAGGCACTAAAGGAATGTAGGTAGGATAGTCAATCATGCTGACGTGCCCAAAACTGACACACATCAAAAATGTCCCAGGGAACCCATCTTTTTTCAGTTCCAAACTAACTTGAACTTTGCAATGTTTAAATTCTCAAATCCCTGCCTGTTCAGACTGGGAATCAGGTTAAGGCACTTCTCTTCCAGTGTTACAAAAAGAGGAGCAAAGAATTGACAGCTCTGTATGTTCTGTTAAGAAGGCTCAAAGAGCAGCAGGGCAGCACCAAGAACAACCCATTGCAGTAAGCCTTTCAGCTTGTAGCTTAGGGGGACATTTTCTAACCTTCTCACCAACAAATGGGAGCCCTGCAGATGAAATCAAGACCCTGCAGTGACAGAACAGCAAAGAATTCCAGAGGAAGATGAAAAAAAACTCACCATCAACGATGACAGCTGTCAGGAGGCTTTTCTTCTTGTTGCTGTACCTGTCATGGGCCTGGCACTGCTGGTCCCTGAAGCTCGGCACACCTTTGGGGCAGGGTAAGTTCTCACACACCGTGTGCTCCACGCTGGCTCCACGGCAGTTCTTCCCACCTGGCCCTGGGCTATGGCAGGGAAGACAAAACCAGGGTCAGCACCAAACACCCAAGGCAGAGGCGGCAACCCAGAATATTTCACCCTTCTCCTCCCACCACTTGCTTTGCCTCAAACACTCTGAACAAAGTCTGCCCAGCACGTGCCCTCTAAAGTTGTCTTCAGCAGTTTGAAATGAAGGTAACACAGAAGAAGGTACAACCTGCACTGCAAAGAGGGTACCCAGGAAAAAAAGTCTCTGCAGCAGATAATCTCCACCCATGAAAACACTCCATCTTACACGTTTCTTTTCTAAGCATGCAGAGGAAAGGCCACTACTCCAACATCGGGATTAAGCACCTGCAAAATCTATTTGTTCTTATTTATGAATCCCCAGAGAAGAAGGAAAACTCAAACTCTCAACAATAGCCTGCATTTTCTTTGCAAAATAAACCAGTACGCACACACAAAAAAAGCCTTGGCCATCCTAACAGATAATTTCTTTAGCTACTTGCTGACACTCTCCTGAATCTGTCACATACCTATCTCTCCCCAGCTGTAATCAGTGAAGATGGATAAGGTCATGTTCTTTTCTTTAACAGATGGCTATACAAAGCAATTCCAGCCAAATTCCTGCTTCACTTCATTTTTGTGGGTTCATCCTTGTGTCCCTTCCACCTTTCCAAATGCTGAGGGCCCAGAGTTTGGGCATCCGAAGGGAGAGATCTCTGTTAAGCCCAGGTCCCGAGCTCTGTGTGCTGTGAGCTCGAGCACTGCCTGGGATTTCCAACAAACAGGGTAATTCCAGCCCACCTTGGCACGTGCCTCAAACAGGGACTGTGTGAGATCTCCTGGTGGACAACTTCACAGCCATCTCCCACTGTGTATCCACCCACTAAAGGAACTGAAGAAATCAAAGCCCATTTATAGTGCTGTGACCCTTTTACAGGACAGGAGGGGACTGGAGAAGAGGTGGAGACCTCACTTAGATGTTCTCTTTAAGCCAGTGGTTTTCTTTTCAAACTCCCTGTACAACAGGAGTCCAAAGCCCAGACAAGAGCCCGAGGCAGCACAACCCCGAAGGCTGCACATGCACACGGGCTCGTGACACACTCCTTACAACCATGGGGAGGCAATGCCTGTAAGTGCTCAAAGAAATTACAGAGAGGAAAAACCAAATCAAACAGTGAAGCAACCAGTTGAAAAATACTGATAGTCCCACAGGCTCAAGAGTCAGCTGGCAGGAGTAGAGATTCCTGTTAAAAAAAAATATATCCCAAGACCAAATATACATAAAATAAAAGATAAATCCCTCAGCCAGTATTTTTGGACAGTGAATAAACCAGCTGCAGGAGTGGGCTGATGCCAGGAATCTGAAGCTAAAGATCACGTGTGTATCCGCAGCCAAGAATGTATATGAGCAAGAGAATTTTACAATCAGTGTGCAGTGTTGGAGGGAGCATTTCCTGTGATTTAAGGAACGATGATGGATGGATTAAGGTTTGGTCAGCACTGTAGCTGACAGCAAAGCAACCAGTTCAGATCCTTATTCAGGAAAATCAGCTGGTAAAAATCAAACCTGGACATTACAGACATTCAACTGCAGCTCGGTGTTATACAAGGAGAGGAATAAACAAAAATATCCCTTTCACATGAATACAGGTCAACAGCAGCCAGTGTGAGCCTATCCATCACCCAGGCATGCCTTCAAAGGGACTGTGCTGCTAGCCAGAATTTCAGCCCCAATTTAAAAAGCAAAGCTTCCTGTGATTTTTCTGTGGAGGAAAAACCTAAAATCTGAATAAAATTAGAGATATAGCACTTGGAGGGCTGCTCCCAAAACTGGGAGAAGCTATAATGCACACAAACGGGGGGCGGGCAGTTAAATGGCACCATGGTAACCTGCTCAGGCCTCCCATATGAGAAGGAGACTTCCAGATGGGCCTCAGCAGACCTGAGGGATGAAGGATAACACACAGGAGATAACAACACTTCCATTTTCTCCTGACTCAGAAAAAATCCAAGCAGAGAGCATAGAATTATTTGTAGTGACTGTTCAAGAGCTAAACAGCACCCATGGCACTCTGTGAGTATGAAAACTTTCCTTTTCTTATGCTGCACTTCCTGAGATACAGAATAACTCCAGGTGCTTTACCAACACAGCTCTGGGACACTGTGATGAGCAGTGTCAGCCACTCTTCTGCTCCCCGAGCCCAGAGGCAGCACTCCCTGCAAAACTGATCTCTAAGACATCAGCTCAGTCTGGTCTGTAGAGCCAGATCAGCCTCCCCTCATTCACTGCAGTGCTGGAACGAAAACACAGCACCATTTTTTCTGCCAAACTACATGTTTTCAAGTCAATTTTATCTATTTAATCAGTGCAATGTGGCCACTTCCAGGGGTGACCCTTCAAGCCACATGCACAAAACCTGAGTTGCTCCAGGGTTTGGACCTGGGTTTTTGCTGCTTGTGAAGGCCAAATCACGGCCTCTGCACAGCTCTGCTGCCTGTTTCCTCCCTGCATCCCTGCTGCAGGGCTGGTCCAGGTGCTACACGTGGATAGAACGCCGGTGACGGGCAGACTTACGGGGGGTTGTCGCATTTCCTCTGCCGGAAGCGCACTCCGGTGCCGCAGGTCCGGCTGCACATGCTCCACTGGCTCCACACGCTCCAGTCCCCATCCACGTGCTCAGGGATGGGAGTTTTACTGACACACTCCCCAGCTCGGCACCACTGCAATGGAACTGTGTTAGCACAGGCTGGGAAGAAGCCCCGATCCTGCAAAACATTCCTGCTCAGGTGGACTCCCAAGGGTGTCTGAGGGGTTCCAACAAGCCCGTGTTTAAGTTTCTAGAGGTTCGAGGGAGGTGGCAGAAGGAGAAAGGGAGGAGGTGAAATACAGAAATTTAAGTGTCACTCTCAACAAACCCCTGAAGGCAGTTCTGTCATTAAAAAAAATAATCACAGGATTGAGCCTCTTGCTTTATAAAGCAGATTATTACCTAAGTGCTAAGACTTAAAGCCCCACTATTCACAGAAACCGAGTCCAAGAAATTAGACCCCAAAGCAATGCCTTCATCAGCACTATTCCCAGGATGTACCAAATAATTGAAGTATTTTGGACCTAACTTGGCTAAAGCCCCAAAACCTTTTGATTCTAATAGGTTGTGCTGGCTCCTGACCAAGCAGCAAACTTGGCCTGTCCAGGCCGTGACACTGCTAAGAGAGTCACCAGGACTCCTGTAGTTACAAAAACTCAGATCTAAAAACCTTTTGTCTCAGTTTCCTGGCCCAGCTTTTTCCAGGACCCAGCTTTTCTTTTCATTGTTTATCTTTATTTGCAAGCAAAGAAAAATTCTTTAACCTTTGATTTCAGCAACAGGCTTTTTAATTTGACCCCTTCTTACCTCCCCAACCATACAATATACAAAAAATATTAGAGTCCAAAACCAGCTAAGTGGTGAGTGGCAGTTACCAAACCAGTAAAGTTCCACAATATATACAGCAAATTATACCTCTGAAATAATGGAACATCACTGAATTTGAACTCAACAACTTCACCATTAAAACCTCCAGAAGCTACTGAGGTACACGTAATACAACATCAGGAAGACTTAACCCAATCCAGCTGTTAATTGAGCAGTTTCTCTAACAGAATCAGTAGACAATACAGGTTTCTGGTAAATCCAGAACATCTTGGAAGCATTATTCCCAGAGCTGGAAAGCCAGAAGTGCTGCGGAGAGGTTTGATTACCTTGTCTGCGCCACACTCGGTGCCATCCAGAGGGGGGTCCAGCTTGGTTTTGCAGGAGGTGTCTCCTTCCACCAGGCACCAGAGCCCAGCACACATCAAATGCTGCAATCACAAAGCAAGGGGGGGCAGTTATGACTTCTGGAGATGTCAGCTATCGTCATGGGATACACTTCAAAGCTCAGGCAGACTTTGTCAAGTGAATCCAGAGGCATCCAGTTGGTTTGGGAGCAATTATTTTTTTAAGGCTTGATTGGCATTAAGTGGGGAGCTGGAAACATGAAAGAGACTGATGGATGCCACTGACAGGAACCTTCCCAAACCAAGAAATGTGTTTTTTAAGCAGATTTCCTTTCTTAAGAATAAATCTGGTTCCTTAAAAAAGGCCAAGTTGGGTGCTTTGGAACCACACCACGTGCTTCGATGTCCAAGATGCTTAATTAGTCCTGTTTTTATAAAAAAATACTCAAGTAACAGAGCCAGCCCTGCTGCACCTGGTGGTAGCAATAATGAGCCAGCAATGCCCCTTGGGAGAAGGGGCAAAGAGAAAGAGGAAAGGGAGTGCAGGGATGTTAGTGCTGACCACAACTCTGGGATCTGCCAGATCAGTACGTTCTCAGAACCTGAGAAAAAGAACCACCAAAAGGGGCCTTTGTGGCATCAACATTTTCCACAGCACCCACCATGCTTTGCATTCCATGGAAGTGGATGATTTCAGTACAGTGCTGCATAGCTGAGTATCAAAAAAAAAAAAAGAGTTACATTTCTTTCCACTATTGTTCACATTTCAGTGTAATGGTAAAAAGATGAGAAGCCTGACTCCAGTGCCAGCTGGTCTTGTCAAGATTTATTGCACCTCATTAAATAGTTGAGTCAACACACTTCAACCTTATGGGTTCTTTCCCAATGTAATGTAAGAGACTGTGGGGGCATGTGTGTGTTTTGTGTACAGGCATGTTGGTATGTCTACATAAAACTGATGATGTCTCTATAAAATAGATCTGTACAAGAGAGGGTGCAGACGAGATAAATCCCAGTCCCAGTGATGATGTAGAACATACTGAAACAAAACAGCTACCCCACCAGTATCTGCATCCTGCTTTATTTCCACACTTCTTTCTGGAAAGAGGATTTTGCACTATTTAAACCCAAAATCTGGAAGCAGACGGCACAATTCAGCAACATCTGCATTAACCACAACACAGAAAGCCATCGTCACACAAACAAACAAGCACCAGCAAATACACCAGGGATGCCTAAACCAATGATTTTCCAAGACATTTTCCCTGAACTAATAGAGCATATGGGAAAATATCAGGCTTTAGCAATTTTGACTAAATGACTGTGACTAATTAGTGGTTTACCCACAGCTCTGAAAGCACTTAAGCACCAATTAGCCACAAGGACATCAGACACTGTTTTATGGATAGGTACAGTGAGGCACAAGCACTGACAAGGCAGAGATTTTAGAGCTGGCTGAGAAATCCTTTGGTCCACACCAGAACTCCCAGATTCTCAAAACCCAGACTTCTGGAGAGGACCAAAATCCAAAAGTACATCAATTAACTGCCCAAAGGTTCTACAGAAAGAACACTAATCTAGACAACAAAGCACAGCATGAAAGCACCACCAGCAAGGCCTCCTTCCAAACTGTGGCTGGGGAATATTGGTGAGTAAAAGGAAGGGAAGCTTTGGAGATCAAGGATGCAGGCAGCAAGGACTTCCAGTTTTCCAAGCGAGCTTCAGTCCCTCTCTTTCATAAAATCACAAACTCAGAGCAGAATGTGAGGAGAAACACTCCAGCCTGATCTCTTGAATGACCCAGACAAAAGTCCTGCTTCCAGAAAGAAACCTTCTGCTTCTGTTTTCTCCCAGAAAGACATCCTGGCTGAAGATGTACTGGAATTCCCTACATCCCTAAAGAAGTTGTCCTAGACACACAGGAGCACCATTGCTAAAACAGCTGTGCATTAGGCAAGGCCAGTGTTTGTTAAGCTTCAGCTTCAAGTCCCTGGACCATAAACTGTGTGTAAACTGGGGTTAAATTCCCCTCTTTGATGCAAAACTGGGAGGAGGAAGGGGGTGGTGGTGGAAATGAAAGTCACAAAACTAAGCAGCTTTTTGTGCAATTTTAGTTAGCAAGTAGAACTCCTCCAGAGCCCAGGAAGACGTGGAAGGTGATAAATCCAGCCGACATTCCCAGGTATGAGTTACGGTGTGGGGATGCAATGGGCAGAGACCACCTCAAAAAGTGCATCTGTACCTGCAGAACTCCAGGACTAGGCCCAGATTATGGATACAGAGGGTGCAAATATTTATATACATATGTGTATTTGTGTATACATAAATGCATATATATCTGTGTGTGTTTATATATAGATGTATGTATACACACACAGGATTATAGGGAAATAAAGGAATCCTCTCTCAGCAACACCAACCTTTCTGAAACTTCCCATCCTCGAGGTATGGAAAACATTGGATTTTTATAGCATCCCTGTGTTTGATTCAGAATCCTAAATGCAAAGCATATTTCAGGAAACAGTTACAGAAAAAGCTCTGTGTTCTGGTGCCACACCACTACAAAGCTTCAGGCCTCGTTAGTGCAGTCCCCTGCATTTAATGGCGCTCTCAGATACCCCAGCAAAGATTAAACCATCAGCTCCGCTATTGTATGTTCCCAAGATGTTTTATCATGTTAATAGCTCATTTCAAAGGAGATCATGTATCCTCCTCGGCTACAACAGAAACCCAAACAGAACTCCCCATTAAACGGAGCTACGGGGAACCAGTCGCAGTGAGTGACTTTTTAATGGTTAAACAGCCAACTTTGTGGGGAAATATCCAAGGGAGAAATGGCAGGACTTGAAAGGAAGTTGTTGTACGAGAGTGGCAGTTCGGAGCTTATGCTGATACAGAAGAAGCCATCAAAAGGACTGTGTTACTGCTAATTCTACACTCAGCAACCAGCTGGCAGATGGCAGGTCTCTGCCTGCAAAGCCTTCAAAAAGTGCCAGTGAGGATTTTCCAATGATAGATATTTTGCATTGGAAAAATATTGATTTGCTGAAACTGTCTGTGGGGAAAGGTCATCTTTGGATCAGCTCCCAGTTTGAAATATTTCCAAGAGCAAAATAAATTTATTTTTTTTTTAAAAAGAGAGATGGCTGTTGAAAAGTAGTATTTCAATAAAAATTTTAAATCATTTGTTTATAATAAAATTAAATGCTTTTTCAACTGCACCCTTAAGGAATTTTATACAGGGAGAAAGTAAAATGTAAAAATTGAAACAAAAAGAAATTTTTATAAAGATCTCTCAGAAATTCCTGGGAGACAGGAAACCTTGTCTGCACAGCTGTTAAAAACCAGTCCTGAGGGGGGTCATGATCTGAAAACTCCCAAGCTGGGAGAGATCCGCTGGCATCTATCTGACCAAGGGGCCTGACTGGGCCAGGTGTTTTCCCCTCCTCAAAGAACCTGCAATCTAAACAGACTCCTGGGAGCTTGGAGATAGAGGAAGTTTTATCCTTCTGTTACAGGTGGAAAGATGAGGAACAGAAAGGGATTAAATGTTCCTCTGCTCAGTGTCACAGCCACGGGCTCCCACTGCCTGCTCCAGCTAAATCCAGGGTAAAACCAGAGACAGCTCCTGGGATCCTCCCAGGAACATGTCTGGCTCTGGGCCTGCCCACCTTTCTCAGCTTTCCGTACTTTTTCACCAGACAGGCCGTTTCTGAAGAGGGTGTTTGCCTTCCCTGGGACTCCAGCCCACGTGATGATCACCTTGTTTTTTCAGAACTTACAGAAACTCATGTGCACATTATGCTTTAGAGGTGAACTGGACCAACAACTTGCCTGCTTAGAGCCAACAAATTTAGAGCTGATTCCCCTTTATGTGAGTTTTATCATCAGTGTGATTCCAGTAACTTAATGAGCAGCCTCTTCACGAACTCTTGCGTGAGTGGGAAGTCACTAACACCAGACACAAGTGTTCAGAATCCCAAGGATTGTTTGAACTCTTGTGGAAATGGCCCTTGACTGTTAAAGAACTCTAAGGAAATGGTTCTTGAGAGATAACTGCTTTCCTGTGCTGCTCTTTCCCTTGTAGAACAGCACAAAAATTCAACATCCTCATTTCCCAGATTTGTTCACGTTCTGTATCAGAGCACACAAAACAATGTGAAACCAGCAAACAACGAGGGTGTCACACTGGGTTTGATCCTCTGACCTCAGTGACTTGATATCCATTATATAAAACACACCCTTACACACATGCAACGATGCCAGGGGCTTCTCTAACCTATGTTAAAACATAAGAACGTTTTTCCTTCCTTTTTTCTGGGAGAAACACTAACTATGTCAGCTCCCAAACCAGAAATTTGCCACGACATACCGCCCACCACAGACAGGTTCGGATGTCTGAGGTCTGAGTGGAACGAGCTAGTTACAATCTTCAGTCAAACAGATGAAAGCTGAAGGATCACAAAAATCCAGAGCTCTCATGTTTTTACATCAGAAAAGCAAACCCAGGCTATTCAAGAGCTGCCCAAAACACAAGAGAGGAAGACGAGCCCTGAGCTTTCCAGAGTGGGTGCAGTGGGAATCTCTTGCCAAGCGTGCCATCATCTCTCCTAGTAAAACTGCTCCTGGGGCTCTAGGAATGGTTCTGGGGATGGATGGGAAGTGCCAGAGAAACATAAATATTCTTGTTTTGAGAGAGGTCTGGCCTGCTGCAAGTTCTTCACCCCTTCCTGTGAGGGAGTTAAACTGGAATTTATTACTTTTATACTGGAAATGCTCAGTGCAGTATCTGGAGCTTGTTTCAGTCTGGGGGAGATACAAGAAATGAGTATTTTGGGAAGAGTGGTTTGGGGATGCCTGACTGGAAATATTTCAATAGGGGGAATCTTTCACAGCTGATAGAGGCTCGAGGCTTCTGGAAAACCCTGCAGTTTCTCTGAGACTCAAAATCAGATGCTAAAAAATGGACACACTCAAGCTCATTACTTAATCTGAAACTTCAGGCCATGATTAAACCTCCTTAACAGGCAACAGGATAAACCAAAACATGACAATTTGCAGGGACACTGCACAGAAATGCAGATGTGAAGGGCTGGTGATGAAGATGGACATAAGGAGTTCAAGAAACACGAAAGGATCCTGCCAGTCAAGCAGAGGGAAACTCCCAAACTGCCAGCAAGGCACAAGGGAGCAGAAACAATTTTTTAAAAAATCTGTACACTGGGAAGCAAACAATGAAACAGGAAAACAGAGTCTCCAGTTTTAGCAATTTCTGGTGCTCTCATGGCAAACTAAAAGCCTTCTCCAGTGTCTAAAGTATTTCTTTGCAAAGCACCTGTTCCATTTGATTTTTTTTATGTATCTGGAATTAAGTTAATAGCCAAAAGAGATTGGAAAGACAGCATTAATGAGACCACAAACTAACTGGAAGGCTAAACAGCTTCTGCTAAATACCCAAGGCCTTTAGGGCATCCCTGACACCACCTACAAGGGGGGATGATGATGGAGGGCAAGAGCCTTGGGCAAGTGACTTGATCACTCCCCTCTAATGTTGTGTTTGCAACTTTAAAGCCTAAAAATTCCGACTTTGCACTTTGGAACATCCGTCCTGTGCTGCCTTCACTGAGAGCAACTGTTCACTCAACAGCTCACAGTGAACTCCCCAGGCTTCAACATCTGATAGGAGGACATGCAAGGAATTGAAGGTTTTTGAACAACAGGCAAAGTTGCTCATTAAAGAAACAACAACCAAACAACAAAACCCAAGCCAAACAACAACAACAAAAAAGGAAATTAGAAGAATGAAATCATGGGTTGTGTTTCTTGGCCACGGGAAAAGAGAAGGAAGGGACAGTGGTATAAATACAGGTATGGACACACACAGTTCAGATGGGGTTGTGAAGGTTATGGGAGCTTTCTCTTGAAGTGTTTTGCAGATGGGAAGTTCCCAGAAGGCCAATGGGAGAAGTCTGAATGCCCTTCAAGCTTGTTATACACTATTTTCAGGCTGATATTCAATAGTATTTTGGCTAATTTTGTTAAGTTCAAACTTGAGCTGTAGATGCCACATCACAAGGCTACACTAATTCTCCCTCCCCTCGACTCTTATTAAGAAGTGTAAGATTGCCAAGCTCAAGTGTTTAATTCTTAATAAGCTCCTCTCTATTATTGTTAAGAGTTTATTACGTTTATATTCTTAAATTTCCACGTTGTATTTTTATAATTTTATTTTGGTTCTCCTCTCTCTTTTTATTTTCCTTTAAACCACTGCACCAGAATGTGTTTTGACCACCTTCCAAACTGAAACACGTACAAAAATTTCTGAAGCATTCCAATAATTGCAAACTGGGCTGTGCTGCCCAGGCAGGAACTCTGCTTCTCTCTTGTTCTTTCTCTCTCTTAAACAAAAAGTATTTCCACTGAAAATAAAGAGAAAAAGGTCTTTTTGCAACATACAGGAGCAGTGAAATAGGACACTTTGGTTTCACAGAGACAGGCAGCACGAAAATAGTCTGAATTCTAACAACCTACATGAGGAAAACTATGAACCACAGTATGGCAATTAAGCAAATTGTTACCTTTACTTCTAAAAAAAAACCCACTTTTTTTAGAATTGCCAGGCTCAAGAAAACCTAACCCATCCTCTTCCACATTTATTAGTATTATTATGCAGACAAAGCCCCTGGCTGTACAGAAAATGACAATGCAACCTATTATTTTCAGGAAAAATCAGTTTTCAATCTAATTACCACGTTCCTGTAAATATTCCATACATTACTAAATAACAGGGCTCAGTATCATCTTTGGCATTTTACAGAGAAAAGACAGACAGAGGCCCATTGATTCCCAAGGGTCCACCCCACCAGTCTCTCTGCAAGATCAAGACCACAGAGAGACCCACAATTGCTAAATTATATTCACCACCCCACCCTCAAATATGAAAACTGAAGGGATACATAAAATCCACTTGATCATCAGAACTGCTGCTCTTTCTTTACTTTGATTTTTAGTTCATCTTTTCCATACTAGCCCAGAAATCCAGTCAGTCTCCTTTGGCTTGGCATCAGCTTGGCCCTCCTGTTCTGCAGCTTGTAGATACTGGGAAATGCCTCCATTTGTTATAAAACAACTTGAACTTAAGAAAAAACACCCCAGAGCCAATTCTAGCTGGTTTAGTTTTTCCAAAAACAGTGTCATGTCAAAATTCCCATTCCCAGCTACATCCGAGCTGACAGTGTCCCTGCTCAGAATAAAAATCTCTTTGGAGCAATTCTGATCTCTTCCCTCACCTCAGCCCGAGCCCAGCTCTGACTCAAAGCAAAACAAAGATAATGGTTATGTAAAAACCCGCAGAAATGTGTTAATAATAAATAAGCCAAAAGGCTTATAAAACAAAAAGGCAAACACTGGATAGAAGAGATGGAAATCCCTTTTTTTTTTTTCTCCCCACCAATAGGCTTTCAGTGCAAAAGCCTCTGTTGGTGGGTGTGCCAGTCTGAAAAATAATCACTAAACAGGTGTCATCTTTTCATGGGAGTTTACTGGGTTTGATGCATTTCTGGTGGAGGTTGTGAAGGTGTTTTGATGCATTTCTGGTGGAGAAACATCTCTGCTCTGGGAGAGATTCAGTGCAAGCCACCCCTGCTATTCCTCTGGGAATAAATCCAGGGAAGCAAAGAGTTAAGTGCTGCTCCCTGCAGAGCCCGCATTGCCTGGCTGGGGCTGAACTTTCTGTTTCCTCTTTCAAAGGAAAGTGGTCAAATGAATTCACAATAGTTGATTCATAGCACAGAGTGGAGCTGAAGGACAGAGGTCAGACAGGTTGAATTGCCTGTAATTTGCACAACTGCTTCCATGTTAGCCCTGGACTCCATGTCAAGGTTGAGCAGCCAGAAGCCCCAAAGATCTTGGAGTTTGGGAGGCACTGATAATGCACTTTGCAGTGTCGAAGGTGCATTCTTGCTCAGCTTTTTCCACAGTTACCCTGATGTTGTTCAGAGCTCGAGAATGACACAGTCATCTGTTTAATTCCTGCTAAAAGCAACTTGTCTCCCTCAAAATAAACATCACTGGGCAACCTCTTGGGTGGGCCAAAGCTCTCCTGGCACTGCCAGGGGCATGGCTGGAAGCAGGCAGCATGCCTGGTGTGTCAGAAGCACATTTGTACATCCTGACAGATAAGTATTCACATGGATCAGATAAGGCCTGACATTTACAATGGGAAAAATTAACAGGAAGCACCATGGGAAAGCACTGGAGAAAACTGTGACTTAGGTATGAAGGCGGAACTACTGAAGGGTCTTGAGGTATTTATTATCATATGTGAAATCACAGAATCACCGAATGGTTTGGGTTGGAAGGAACCTTACAGATCATCTTGTTCCAATCCCTCTCCAGGTTGCTCCAAGCCCCATCCATGCTGGCCTTGGACACTTCCAGGGATCCAGGGGCAGCCACAGCTTCTTTGGGCAACCTGTGCCAGGGCCTGCCCACCCTCACAGTAACGAACTCCCTCCGTATATCCCACTTAAATTTCCTCTCTTTCAGTTTGAAGCCGTTCTCCCTTGTCCTACCACTGGAGTTTCTGATGAAGAGTCCCTTCCTGGCTTCCTTGCCTTCCCTTCAGACCACACAACCTTCTCTTCTCCAGGCTGAGCAGCCCCAACGCTCTCAGCCTGTCTCCATTGGGAAGGTGCTCCAGTCCCCTTATCAACTTCGTGGCCTCCTCTGGGCTTGCTCCAGCTGTTCCTTGTCCTCCTTACGCTGGGGACACCAGAACTGTGCACACTGCTCCAGATGGGGTCTCACAAGAGTAGGGTAGAGGGGGAGAATCACCTCACCTGAGAACTGCCCAAGCTCTATTTTCTTATCCAGTTCCTCAGACCAAAACTAATTCTTCCAGGGAGCCATGGAAACCTTTGCTTTCCTGATGGTGGGTAAGAACTCACCCATGCAATACTCAGGTTAAAGTTAATCCAGAACCAGGCACCTGGATTCATCTCAAACTAATAAAACTGTAAGCAGAACACACACCAAAATGGAGTTGTCTGCCCTCAAGGGCCTGGCAGGTTATCTTGCCCTTCAATATTCACGCTGTGTAATAATAGGAACAGTGCTTCTCAAATAAAAAAAAATTGATTGTTCCCTGCCTTACAAACATCCAGCCTAAAAGCCTGATTCACAAAAAGGTGACATCCACTAGTAAATCTGACCCAGCACTGATGTTACAGAACCAGATCCTGAATTACACACCTTGGAGGGCACAGATTACAACAGGGTACAATTCCTCTGACTATCACAAACTCACTCTGCTAATTAGTTCATTTTTTAAATTCCAGTGTATTAGAATGCAGATGCAGTGTCCAAGCAAAGGAAAAGGGACTGTCAGGAGGTTCAGTACAGGTAAAGCTGAGCCTTCCTCATACATTTTGACCTCCATTCTGCAGATTTGGAGCAGAACAGCTGCAGGACGGCTCATTTGGCAAACTTGGCATTGTGAGAGCTACAGTTTTGTTCTAATGCATCTGAGTTACCATTAAAAACAAACTGGAAGAGGAATTTTGGGGATGCAATCTCAAATATTCAGCTAAGGGTGAATGTTCACAGATTAACTATCTAGCTGGAGCGATGTCAGAGCTCCAGGCACTGCCAAGCATTCAGGCACCTGACTCTCTGTGCAGGCAAAGGAGGTTACATTCCTCCAGAAATGTGGGCTTTGATGCCTTTAAAGGAGACAGTTTGCTGCACAGAAAGGCTCTGCAGTTTGCTGAAAGTTTGGAATCATCTCATCTCTGAAATTTGCTCTAAACCAAAGTGCATGGCATTTTTGAACACAGGGCCTGCAGTTTGCCTGACATAATTATGGAGCTCAACTATCTCCAAAGAAATATTGTAATGCAGCTCTTTTATTATACAAGAAAATAGGCAGTAGACACATGTAATCATAAAAAGATTGAGCAGGCTCATTTCCTGAAGTTTATTTCCTTTTTGTAACAAATATTTACTGTCAAATGTTTATTGCTTTTACATTTGGATTTTTTTAATACTTTATTGAATTAAAAATACCACATTACCATTGGCTAGAAGAGGAGACAGCTGCATTTGCCAGTAATTTCTACAGCTAATGCCAATGACCAGTGCCAATTTTTTTTTTTGGTTCATATTTTTGTAGACAGCTCTGAGACTTACGATACAAGCACTGTGCAGATGAAGCCTGAGAAACACAGAGGTGAAAAGAACACAAACTTGAGAGGTTTAAAAATCAAAAGTGATCATTTCCTCTAAAGAATTTCCTTTCACTGCCTTCAAAAGCCAATTCAGAGCAGCATAACAGGATGCAAATATTTACTTAAACGAATGGCACGTGACATGACTGATCCAAAGCTTCACAGGGTGAATGCTCACTTTCAGTGCACATCTGCAACAGAAAGAATTCTAAACGACTGCAAATTGGTTTTAATCTGCTGAACTTCTACAAGGCTTTTCATCAGAAAGTACTGAAGTCCTCACAAAATATGCTTTTCTTGGGAAGACACTAAAGGAGTGATGGAGCAAAAGAGCACGGTTTTCATTGTGTTTCAAAGGAGTCAAATTCTAAGGCTGGTGAAAAATCTTGGGAGGCACAAACACCTGCTGCCTGTATCTTACAGAACTGTGCCTCTTGGCACCTTATTCTGGCAAACAACATGTCCCTGAAGCGATTCCAGACTGGACATGCAATTCGTGTGTGAGAAGGGCTGACCACCTACCAGTGGGCTGACATTCTCATTAGGCACTGGAATATCCAGAAACAGAATGTTTTTTTTATCCCAAGAAGGGAAATAGCAAATATCTCTTCCAACAGCAGTCAAGCTGGGTGACACCCACACAAGTGGAAGAACTTGAGTCATGCTGGGTAGATCTGGGGTTTTCTTCACAGACCTACAACAACTTCCCTTCCAGTACAGTAGTCCTGGTGGTCTGTGTTTTCTTGATGGAGCTGGGAAATACAACCTATCCAGATTCTTTTCTTATTGTTTTATATTAGCTAGTTTCCAAGTCCAAAATAAATAAAACAGCTAATGTGAAACTAAGAGCACGTTCCCAGGACTTGCATGTGTTCAACAGTTTTAGTAATTTGGCACTTCGAAACCCTCAGTTATCGCCGAGTATTATTCTATTTCCTAACACTGATTTAAGATCCCAGGCTTTTTCAGAGTGGGAATGAGGGACAACTGGAAAAGACAAATGGCCAGTTAATGACAGCAAGAAACTTGGCTGCTTCCTGCCTGTCTATAAAGGAGGGGATGTTGGTGAGCCAACACGGTGCTACACGACTTTCTTCTGGGTATCTCCAAGGCCACACTGGAAGGAAGCACATCCCCAGTCCCTGCCTAAAGTGGGATGCAGGTAAGATCTGCTCAGAATAAAAAGACCTTAGGAAAAGTTTAGCTGTCTAGATTCCAGGGGACAATCACACAGCCTCATCTCGAATACAACCTGTTTCCATTCTGCCAACCAACCAAGCAAGGCTGCACCCAAATCCTGATTAAACATCATGTTGCTTAGAAAAC
Source organism: Pseudotriccus pelzelni (assembly GCA_035584735.1). Taxonomy (NCBI): domain Eukaryota; kingdom Metazoa; phylum Chordata; class Aves; order Passeriformes; family Tyrannidae; genus Pseudotriccus; species Pseudotriccus pelzelni. Next base: position 3,534,361 of record JAWMRA010000016.1, on the reverse strand, counting down.
ACACAGGATTCTGCACAAAATTCTAAATGGCCTCATCTAAGAAGCAGTTGTTGATATTTTCTCAGCACAGAGTTAAGAGTCAGCTCCTAAGAGCACTGCAGTGATCTGAAGGTGAAGCCTACTGAAAGATCCAGACAGTCATCTAAGCTGACTCAGTGAAAGTAGCCAAGCACTCTTGTGAGGAGAGGCTTTCACCTCAGCTGAACTTCCAGGAAAACAATCTCTGCGGAGTATTTCATCAAAACAGTGTCAGGAGGGAACAAAGTGCAAACACCAGCTTTTCTGGGTCTGCTTTAGGAGATTAACAAGGGCACTGTGGGGAAAAGAGAAGTGTCTCCGAATGCGCTGCTGACAGGGAGCTCAGTGGGGGTTTGATTTTCTCTCAGCAGCGCTGCACACACTGAAACTCCCGTCAGGCAGCTCCGAGGAAAGCACAGATCTTTTTCCTCCCTCAGTGCCTGACAGCTTTATTTCCACTTCCCACCTTGTTTCCAGGCCCAGCCCACGGGCTCTTACCTCCATGTTCTTGCAGAAGGTGGCGTTGGTGCCGAAGAGGATCTGGCACTGCTCGTCGGCGCTGTAGTGCATCCCCGGCAGCTTGTGAGGGAGCCGCACCGAGAACTGGCTCCGGGGGTCTGTCACCAGCAAACACGTGCTCACCTTGGACCTGGGAGGGCAGCAACGACAGAGGCTTCTAAGGGAAAACACCTCTGAACCACAGTGTTAGATCCCTGCTGCAGAGAAGCTGCTGTCCTCTCTTTAATCTGCTGGAACAGTGGAGACTTTTCCCACTATAGACCTGGAAGCTTCTAAAGAATTGAAAAAGGTCCTTGGGAAGTCACCTTTGGCCACAGACCCCAAGGCAGAACAGACTACATTCACAACGTTCTGGGCTAACCATTCATCTAAACTGTTCCTAAAAATCTCATGGAGACTCAATTCTGCCCTCGGGTTATCCAGCCCAAAGCTTCACAAGCCTTACAGTGACAGCTAGAAAGTCTTCGGTCACATCTCACCTGAATGCCCCCAGCTGAATTTTGAGCCCTTCACTTCTTCTCTTATCCATCACAGGCATAAAGGAAAGATTTTTCTCTTTGCCTTCACAACAATCTTTTACAAATTAAAATATCACTGTCATCTCTCCCACCTCAGGTGCAACCACATGAGTCAGATGCAACTTCTTTTTCAACTTCATGCCATTAATGTGACAGCAGATATCCCATTTGCTTTCATCATTTTCCTTTCTTTGCCACCTCTAACCCCTCCGAGTGGGAAATTTTCCATGCTGAACCCACTCCTAGCAACAAAAGCACTGGCCACTGAGCCAGGACCTGTTTGTCAGAGAGCTGCACTGTAGGTTTAAGAGCCCAGTTGCAAAGTTCAGACAATTCCAGTGTACACGAGAGTTAACAAAGCAGCAGGACAGAAGTCCTTCCTGAACTGTTGAATATGATGAGTTGAAACAGTGGAAAATAAGCTTATAGGGGATCATTTTAGACCAAAACTCAATGAAGATTCACGTATGAGAATTACCTCCAGGTAAAACAAAAAATAAAAAAAAATAAAAGCTATTTAATAACAAGATAGACAGTAAAAGCCACAGCACAAAGCTGCAGCATCCTCCAGCAGAGATTTCTGCAGGCGACATACACACAGATTTCTGTCATTGCAAACATGAAGGACACTTTTTGCAAAATGAAGGGGATCTGGAATGATATGTAAGAAATTATCAGCACATAATTCTTCTGCCCCTCTGCAATCCTCAGTTTCAAAGGGGCGACTGTAATGGAGACAGAATCAAACTTGCACACGCTCTTTTTTTTGAAGGAAAACTGCTTCTCCTTTCACTTTCAAATAACACATTGCATTTTTGCCTGACAGGATTTTTGATCCTCGGCACAATCCTTACTTGAGGAAGTTTTCCAGGTCGTCACGGCTGCACGAAGACCAGGAGAGGTCACTGGGGTTCCTGCCCTTCACCCACTCTCCAGACATAATGTGGGACCTCCCTGCACAGGGCTGGTGGTCATCATCGTGGCTCATCCCCATGCTGTTGGAGGAAAACAAAACAGGACAAAAAAACCTATCAAGTTACGATGTGGGTTTCTCATTTCCCACTGCAATTAGTAATTATACTCTTAGCAATTAACACCTTGAAACCAGGCTGCACATGTAACACACAATCGTTCACCCACTGCTCTGGGCACCTGTTACATTAATAAATAAAAATAAACTGTAAGTTCATTTAGTTTGCCCATTGCCTTAATTTCACAAGGGGTTTAGTGTTTATGTGTTTGAAACTTTAAAACGGGCTTCATATGGACTTTTCTACCAGAAAATGTGAAACTATTTGAGGTTCATGAGAAGTGACTGCAGAAGTGATGTAGCCCAGTGGAAGGATATCTGATAAAATATAAAAGGTAATATCTATTGAAAATTTGGGATTGCTTTCCCAGATCTAGTAGACGTGATCCCTATAATTAAATTGAGGAAATGATCAACAAATTAATACCAGAGATGGGCCAAATCTTGACACACTTGTGTCAGTGTGAATTTGGAATACACCGTTAGGAAAAACATGTTTCTAAATCAGTGGTATTGTACAGTCTCTCATCTAACTTTGAAGCTGATCCTTCTTTGAGCAGTGCTTAGATCAGATGGTCTCCAGTGGCCCTTCCAACCTAAATTAGCCTCTGACTCTGTAACAGCAGTGCTCAGATAGGAGCCTGAGGCAGAATCAGGCCCCATTTCTCCAGGCACTGTCCAAAAAAACACCAAGACTGCCCTGTGCCCACCCCAGCAAGGCCAGAATGGGGCTGCTGAACCAAATCCTGCTCAGAATAAATCTCTGTTGCCTCTCTAGGAAGGTGAGAGTTCTCTGCAGGCAAGCCTTTGTGAACAGGAACTACATCAGTGCCACGTCAGAAGCCTGACTCGGTCCTACACTCAGCCCATCCCACGGTGCCTCGCAGTGAAAGGTTAAGGGGTTTCCATCCTACTCTGAAATTATCATTAAACCCCTTTCTTAAGAGTCAGACAGAGCAGTAACTCCCTGAAACACTAACAGCCCTCCTTCAATTCCAAGATGAAATGGAAGATGAGTTGCAGACAAAAGGTGTCTTGTATGGCCAGTATCACTTTCTAGCGAAATGTCACCAATTTGGGGCTGAAAACACAGATTAACAGGAACTCACTGGGTCTCCAGCTGGCTGGCTGGAGCAAGCCAGAAGCAGTCCCTTTAAATATGGAGCTGGACTCTTTAACCTGTGCTGTTTCTCTGCAAATCAGAGGCTCCTGTTTGCTTTCTGACTGTGCTCTTGGCTTTGCTTCTCTCCAGTTGTGGGACACGACTGTTCAAAGCCCAAACACGACATCCATTCCTAGTTGCAGTGAACCAAACCCAGCTTCAGCAGTTTGATAATTATGGCTTAGATTAAACCACCATCCCTGCTATTTTTAGCTTAAAGTGAAGATTATATGGTGCAGTCTATTATTTTAGGTTTATCTCCAGGGACATTATTATTTCTAGCAAAACTACATTTAATATAATTTTTCAACTCAGAAGTTCATGGTTATTCTTGTTTTCAAACCTCTGTGGGTTCTGAACACAGCAGAAACATTCACATCAAGCACATTTTGTTTGATGCGTGCAGGAATAACCTAACAGTCTATTAGTAACTCCAACTTCAAAACAGTAAAGAGTGAAATTCCTGCTCCACTGAAGTGAATGGGAGTTTTGCCACTGACTTCAATGTGGCCTGGATTTCTCTCCAAATATTTTATCCATGTTGTTTCTGCACACACAGAAAACTCTTGACATGCTAGGAAGAAAGTTCCACCAGTATTCCTCCAATGCAAATAATCCCACCTAAAGATCCTGTTCCTAAAAGTCAGGACAGGAAAGGCTCAGTACCACGAGTAAGGTATGTAAAGCTGGCTGGAAATCTTCCAGAGGGAAGTTTGCCACAAAATGCCAGTTTAGAAGGCTCCTGGGCATGGAGCTGTCCTGTTAAGTTTTCTAATGGAGATGAGACAGGTTTCCAAGGTTTCTTGTCTGCCTTGTGACTGTCCCAGTGCTGAGGCTCAAAGCTGGGTCCTTCAGGTTTCTACTCTGTCCAGGTTCCTGTGGGATGGGATCTGTGCAGCCACGCCATTCTGGCAGCTTCCTGAAGGGCCTCCTGGTCAGCACATCAGCTGTTCCACTTCAAAGGGGTGAAAACAAACCATCTTCCTGACTTTCCAAGTGGTTTAGGCTCCATGATTTTATCCCTTCCACAAAACAATAGTGTTTGGTCTAGGGTTGTTCATTTAGAAATGCCTTAGCTTTCTGATAACGTCAATTTATTTTTTTTTTTGTTAAAAATGTTGAAAGTGGGATTCTGCTGGTGAGCAACAAGGGTAGCAGTTAGAAATCAGTACATTCCTGTCCTTAACTTTATTTTAAACCTGGCCTCACCCAGGGTCTGTGCCTGGGAGAAATGCTGGGGCTCCCAGTCATTACTCAGCTTTGATTTTGCAGGGGGGGTCTGAGGCAGATAAAATGTATCCTCTATAAAGACTGAGCCAGAACTCACATCTCCAGTTATTTACAGGCTTCTTTGGAAATCTGGTCAATTCCTACATGAGTGGAAATCGACACCCTCCTGAATCATTCCTGGTTCCTTAACAGAAATCCTTTAAAAAGTCATAAAGTCGTAAGCATAAAGGAACTGAGCCTGAAAGGAATACCTTTATTGGAATAGAGCAAAGGAGCTCTGCTAAGTCCAAAGAACCAAGGCAGTTTATATTAGCCTAGGATCTGGCCTCAAGGTACACAGGCAACCCCTCCGGGCCCCTCAGTGATGAGTTTCTGGTAGAATGAAACCAGCAACACCTTTGGAGCCTGTTTTAATTGGCAATGCAGAACTTTTCTCAGCATCTACTTTACCTTACAATGACTCACTTGAGAAAAGGATTAAATGACCTGCAGGGCTCAGGCATACCCTAGCATGCTAACACATTCTTTTGTGAAGTTCAAGGGTCTCCAGCTACATCAAAGGGGCCAGGTTTTCCTATACCTAGTAAATGCAATGCCACGCTGATTCCTTTCACTAATGAATAGTCCCCCTCCTTTTAACAGAAATAAATGGGACAGAGCAGTATTTGTTTGTCCTAAACAGCAGCGCAAGTGCTGAATCAGGAGTTTGCATTTCCTTTGTGATCCCTTAATCTTACCTGCTATTCAGAATTCGCATGGAATTAGAAGCAGGTAATCAGTCTCTTGAAATACTCTGCCTTAGGAAGGAGTTCTATTCTAACTTGAACAAAGAGCTGATAGGAAAAGCTCTTAGGTTAGAAGTAGGAATGTCAAAATGGCACTGCTTTGCCCTGCAAACCCACTGCCCTCTGTGCTCTCCCAGCCAAAACCGTCCATTTTATCAGGAACCACAGACACACACCGCCTCTCATCCTTTACAAAGCCAGCAGAGCCACCGTGGATGAGTAGGATTCATCCCTCTGAGCTGTTACTACCGCATTCACTCCTCCATTCTAACCCCAAGGTAAATCTCAGCCTTCAGTTCATCACATTCTCCTCTAGAAGACAACGACATTCCACAAAGGCAAACAAGGACAGCTCAGACCCTCAGCTCTTAAACTCCCTTCATTCAGTGTTTATTCAGAGTAAGCACCCTGGGATCTGGTTTCACACTCCAGCTTCTTTCCAAATATAAATAATGCATTGGTTACCAGTCAAAGACACCACGGCCTCACCAGAGGAGTCCTGCAGCCTATTTATTGTTGCTCATCACATGTTAGCCCAGAAACAAGCTGGCTGACTGTGAACATAATCACAGCCAGGCAAACTTTATCAGGAATCACAGGGAGGCAGATACCGCAGATCTCTCTGATGCATTTTTTTGGAGAACAAGACTTTAGGGTAGCAATCCTATGAATAAAACACAGCATCCAGCCTCTGGCCTCCCTGCAGTGCGCGCTCCCTTCCAGGACGCTGCTCCCCATCAGCGTCTTCGCGGCACCACGACTGGGTCGGGATGCCAGAATTACCCTCCGGGCCGAGCTGGCCAATTCCTCCTGTAACTCCTTCAAACTGAAGGCTGATCATTATCAGCCGTTTGTTTTCCCACAGCAACCCTAAACCCCTGCACTTGCTTTGTTTGCTTCGGTCATTAGCGGAGCTTCTCCTCTAGACAGTTAATGGAACCAAACTGCTCTGTTTACCCTCGATGCAGTTTTCCAATATTTCCTGTTATTCTTTAAGAGCCCGAGCCAAAGTGCACCAAAGCCTGTGGAAAGCCACTGAGTGCTGCACTTCCAAGTTCTCGAAGTCATGTACACAAACCTTCATCAGAACCACTACGGCTCTTGATGGGTTTCCTACTAAAAGCCCCAAATCCCAGTTAAAGGATAAGGCCAAAGGCTGGGGGAAACTAATGTAGGAGATGCTTAGAATTTTTCCAACAGCTGCAACTTGGTGGCTGGTAAGAGACCACTTGAGAAATCCCCAGGACTATTATCATACATTCCCCTTCTGGTGGGGAGAGATTGTAAAGTAGGGACAAGAGGCAAGTTTGACAGAAAATACCATCAGCAGTAAAAGAAGAACTATTTTTTAGAAAAAGGGTAGCAAGTGAAAAAAAAAACTATGAAGAAGGCAAGCCTGAAAACAAACCACACCCAAAAGTGGAAACACCAGGAGGTTCTGCAATCCCTCTGTTTCAAATAAGCACTTCAGCTGGCTGGTAGAACGACCTTTTCCATCACCTCCCTCTGGAAGTCAAACCATTCCATTTGTCTGCAAACAATTCAGGGTGAGTCAAGCACTGGATCACTTCAGAAAGGAGTGACACTCTGGCTGTCAAGGCTGCCCAAGGTGACCTGGCTGTCACCTCAGCTGTTTATTAAACGTGAGCTCAACACACAACTGATGCTCTGCACACAACTGCACTTACTCAGAGTCTCCATTTCTCCAAAGGGCACTGAGGACATCAAGGAAATGAGGACAGTGGGATGTCCCTCACTTCTACAGACGGAACTCCACAGGTGAGTATATTTCTCTTCCCAAAGAACCAACTCATAAAAGAGCTCCTTGAGCCACCCCTGCAGACCAACACAGACTCAGAGAACTGAGCAAAGGGCCCATCACAGCCTTGTCCCAGATACAGAGCAGGACAGAAGTGATATCACACACTCCAAGTGAAAAGTTCAGTGGGGCCACCAACGTTTTGACATTCTTGGCTGATACTTGTTTGCTGGAAAACATGTTTTCCCTACCTGTGTTTGGAACAAACGTTCTCCTAAAGGCTCCATTTCTGTGGGGGAACAGTGCATGGCTGTGAGCTACAGGCAGTACCAGGGCACGTCACCACTGACCTTCTCCAAAGGCAACATGAGAGAAGTCATCCCTGTGACCCAGCTTGCCATGACTCACCCACAAGCAATCCAGCACTAATGCAGAGCCAGGATTAAGCACAAGATTTCTTTCTAAACCCCACTGGAGAAATATAAATGCAAAGGGAGGGCAGACTGGACAACATCCTCACAGAGTGTGAGGGGAGGGAGAAGGGGAGCTGTAATTTATCCACTCTGGCATTTCAGTGTGGGCAGGATGGCAGTGCCCCACGGAAGGACTGTTATTTAGACACGCTGTGGGCACAAATGCCATCTGTTTATCCATGTGAGGACACAACGGAAGAACAACATTCCTCCTCCTTCCCAGTTCCTATCAGGCCTGAGAAGGGAGTTCTGTCTCTATAGTCCATCAAATATCAACCACAAAGGAAGATGCTGGATGGAAGGAGGCTGCACAGGTTGACAGCTGAGAATATCAAACATGACCATTAAACCCAAATCGATCCAGGTCACTAAGCAGAGAAGGTACATCAACAGTTCTCAGCAGCTCCTGCCCTTGGATTGGAACCAGGAGTGGGAGACCATCCACCACATCATCAGCCCATGAGCCGTCCGGTCCAAAATTGAGTTCGATGTTAGGAATTTTTATTAATGTTTGAAATTGAAGCTGCGCCACTGGAAAGATGCCTATTCTGAACTGGTTCAACATGTTTAATGTTCCAATATAAAATGCTGGTATCTTGCAAGTTATGAGGTTTCCATCCAGTTGAGAATAAAGGCACAGCAGAGGCAGGAGTGAAGTGGGGGTGCTCATTACAGCTGGAATTGTAACTGGAGCTGCAGTGCAAAGTGAGGACAGTAGTTTGAGAGACAGATACAGGAAAGTGATGCCTCTGCAGAGCAACCCAAGAGAGGCAGAGGGGTCAGAGGGGGTCCAAGTGGGGCTTGGATGAAGGGCAAAACAACAAATCCTAGGGAAACACTGAGGTGAGCTGAGCTCACTCCGAGGGAGGAGACAAGGAAACACCTCGTGTAACCTTCTTACAAAACCAGCAGCCACTGAGGGTCTTGCCTTAATGGGAAACAGGCTTCTTCACCTTGTGCTTTTCGAACATGTAAACTCTGTTCCTTAAACCTCAACTAATCCAGAAGCTGTCAGAAGTACTTTGGGAAGCTGGGATGAAGAGAGGGAGATGACCCTACCTGAAGCATTTGTAGCAATCAAAGCTGGTCATTGTGTCCATGTGTTATCTCCAACAGGGGCGGTTCAGGATGGGTGCTGTACTTTTGGGGTTTCTTTTAACCAGGAAAGACAACATTTAAAGGGAGCTATGACTACTGGACTCTTGTTTTCATAACCAAGTTTATGTCACTCTCCAATAATGAAGTAAGCAGATATTTTATATGGTTATCTGCTCATAAAGCAGCCAAGAAGTCAACAACAGCGAGTGGGAACACACGATGTTATTCACCACGTGTTATTCACGACGGTGAATAGCAGTGTGGAAAGCTGGGGTTTATTCAGCTGCATGACAGATCCCAGCCCTTTATGATATGGTTTTCATTTAAAAAGAATTAGTTCTTTTGCCCTGGAATCTGGAAGGCAGCAAGTATGAGCTTGTGCCTCAAGGGACAGATAGCACATGGAGCCTGACATGGCAGGGATGGGCAGTGTGGCCTCTCACTCGCACATTTTATCCGAAAGCTTGCTGCTTACACTGCCCTGGATACAGAACTGGCCAAAGCACACTGGCACCAGTGTCAGTCCTTCATGTGGTTTGATCAAAGTTTGATCAAGGCCATGAAGAACAGAGTGAATCACCTACAATCTTCTCCCCAGCGATAAAATCACGTTCACGTTACTGACTCCCTTTTCCTGCAGACATTTACCAGTGGAATTCTCTCTCTCTCACCCTTGCCCCTTCCCAAAGTAGGTGATTCACAACAGGGCAGGCATTGCCTGATATATTCCAAGAACTTGGGTGAGCTGAAGGAATCCAGCTGCAGCACAACTGAACACCTGCCATTCCCACGGCCTGCCTCCACTGCTTCTGATTCGTGGGATGTGGCCCCAGCAGAGAAACCTTTTCCTGCAAAAGCTCTACAGTGTTTCTGGTAAGAGCCAGCAGGTTCTGAGGCTGCAGGGAGTGCCCCACCAAATACCAAGTCCTAGAAAAAGCTAAAGCTGATCAATAAGTCAATAAACTTGGCAGAAACTCGGCACTGAAGAAGTGGCAACACCTCAGGAAAACACCCTTCTTCCTTCTGATCTCCAAGATCACTCCTTTCCAAGTCCCATGCAGCATCTAACACAAATCCTTCCTGGCCCATTGATTTCCTTACAGCACTATCCCATCTCCATGCAGTCGTCCAACCAGATGCTCAGCATTTCTAAACCCTTTCAGATGCTTTGATACACGTCAACAACGCACAGCAGGTTTCTGACACAACAGCATCAGTGGGAGTCAAGGATTGCTTTAATTCCTTCAATCCCTGCTGAAGAAGTGAAGACAGATACATCAAAACCCACTCACTGTAAAACATGGATCCCTGGGAATCACTTGTCTCACACTGGCTGCTTGTCGTGATCACAGCTGAGCTGCGACCCTAAAGCAATAATAAAGTTATCTGAAGGCCAGAGGACAACATCCCCAAGAAAACTGATGTACTAAGCTGTTTCCTCACCCTCCCTAAGATTTAACCCACTTCTTGGATGTAAAAAATTCTCTCTTTCTCACTTGCTTCAGTTTGGTTTCAGGAAGCAGGGAATTGCTGCAGAAGGAGCGCAATGACTATGAACGAACCAGCGGTGGGCAGAGAACAACTGCTCATTTCAGAGGCTGCTGTGCTCCATCTGTGGCTCCTTGTGTTTGGAAGGCACCCCGGGGCATCCCAGAACTAACATGCTGAAGGATAACAAGCTGTTTGCTTTCAGCACTCCCTGAAGTGGGTGAGAACGAGACCTCTGAAAATGTGACATGCATTTCCTCAGAGGATGAAAAGGGAATATAAATTGTAGGGTGGAAAAAAAGACCAAACCCTGGGATAGCTGGGTGGGATTTCCCACCCACTAGGGAAGACAGACAAAAGCTCAGTGAGCAGGCTGACAGCTCTGTCACTCACAGTCTCAGCAACCCAAGGGGAGGCTCTTGTGTGCAATCACTTGAGAGCACTTTTCCAAAACTCCTGTGAAACCAGTGAAAGCCTCCAGTCAACTGCATTAACGACCAAACCTGACTGAAGAGATGCAGAGCAAGACAGCCTTAAAAGAAACCCAAGAAGAAGGGAGAAATGGAATTTTTGCCAATTATGTGCAACACAAGTAAGCGCAGATGTCCCACACTCTGCCCCGTCAGGAAGCCACCCACTGCTGGGAGCTGGGGAAGTGGGACAGCCTGGGGAATGCACCGTAGGAGTCAGGAATGCTTGGCCACCTTCTCCACACTGGGAGATGAATTCTCCATTCCTGGAGCTGGGAATGAGGAGATGGCCAACATCAAAAGACAAAGAGGTGTGGACGTAACCGTAGAATATATAAATTCTATCAGCACTGAGTCTTGTGCAGTCCCAGACAAGCCAGTGGGTATGTGCTTCATGGTTCCCAGAGCAGCAGAAGTCCTTTTCATAGAAATATTTTTCATCCTCTTTCTTTTACTCTTCTTTCCTGGTCCAGGTTGTCAATCACTGTGGGCTCACAGATTCAGTGCAAGAAGAAATCCATCCTGTGTGACTCCCTTTTACTGATTCAAAAAATCCACCAGAACTGCCTAGAAAAAAACTTGCACAGGAAATGCACAATCCAATTCCATGATTTGCAGTTGTTCCCTGGCAGCAGATCAGTCTGCAGTAGTTCAGCCGAAAACATTTGCTTTAAGGACATGGCATTTTCCGTGGTATCCCTGTCAGTCACTGACACCACTCAGGAGTGCTCCCCTTCCTTAGGGAAACTCCATTTCTGGTAGTGGTACTCCCATATATCAGCTCCTTAAACTCTTGGGATTTTTCATAATGGTGCAGCTGGAAAATTAATTTATAACACCAGAACCATCTGGCCTTGGCTGTTCATAAATGATTAGAAAAGTTCAGGAAGCTATCTCAGCCTCACTCGTTTTATCAGCAGGGAGAGGCTCGATATCAAACAGGAATGTTGCAAATTATGGCTTGGTATCAAAGCAATTTGGACATGATACGTTCAGACTGATACTGAAGTGAAATTCTTCGGGTAGTGGGTGTGTGCCTGGTTGCCTACAAACCCCAAGGCTAAGTTTGATTTCATATTGTCTAAGAGAGTGACAGGAGGACAGTTAAAAAGCGACTTGAAAAGAGACACTCTTGCTTTGAATAACTTTGGCTTGAACGTGTTGATGTGAAGACAAATTACGGTGAAAGGAAAAAGAATGTTATCTTCATAAGAAGGTATCTCTTTAGAGAGTCTTTAGCTGATAAGAGGTGCAGGGTGCATGTCACTTAACTGGTGGCAGTTTCTGGGGACCGTGCCTGAGCTTTCTCGTGTGATTCTGCTCACTGTACTCAGAGGGGCTCCCGCAACAACACGCTTGGCAGACCTGGTAAAGTCACTTAACACACACCACAAACAGTTCAGAATGAGCTGCACGTATGAATGGTAGTACTTGAGGTATAAAAAGAAAACATGAATATATTTTCCTAAATAAACAAGTTGGGCTTTTTCTTTCAATGGAGAGCAGCCTCAGGATCATATCTGGATTACTACTGAGAAGGTAAAATAATGGAGAAAGAGGTAAAAAATATACCAAATGGAGATGATGATACCTCACATGAACAGATGGGAGGAGTGTGCACACTAGCAGAAAAGCAGATAACAAAGTCATTATTAGAATGCTCCTGCAGGAAAACCCAGTTTGCTGCATTACTTTAAAGCTACTGAACGTGGGCAAATCTGCATTTTTATCCCCATCTGACCACTCCTGGCTGTGGGGGCTCATGATGGATATTAGGGAAGAGTTCTGCCTTCTTTGGCTAAGTCCATCCCATGTTACACAGCAAGCAGCTTTACTTGAGATAAAGGAGGAACCAGACAGGAAAGAATCCCCCTATTGAAAAGTGCTGGCAGTTGTGTTTTCAGGAGGAAGAAAGGAAGCTGTGCCTTTCCTTTGAAGGAAAGACACTTTTCCTAAGTATGGAGACTACCTAAACTGAGAAGCAAACTGTTTCCAGGGAGCATTTCTTTATCCTGTCTAGCTTTGTTGTGTGTAATTAAAATGAATACTTGAAACCTAGATCAGAAACCTGCCACCTCATTATCTGTCTCCGGAGCGATGCCGGAGAGCAGCAGGGTGGGAGGAAGGGATCCCAGCGGGAAGAGCCAGGCAGGATTTGGACTGTCACTGGCAGGTGAGAAACAGCTACCAGAGGGTGGACATCAGAAATTCCTGAAAGGTCAAACTGTCCCATATGTGGGTAAGAGCTGGTGTGCAAGATGAGCGTCTCAGTGGGGTCTGGTGCAGAGAAAGAAGATACAGTAAAAAATACTCATTTTTAAGGCTCAACACCCTGAGCTAATTAGAGCCCAGCAAGAAGGAAGCTTTTCAAGTAAGTGAGAACAAACCACTATGATCAGATTCCTTTTGCTTCGATTTGTTTCACCTAAACAAGCACAAAAGTAGAAAACTGAGAAAAACTGTGGGCTATTCTTCTCTTTTTTCTGGAAACTGGGGTTCAAGTAAAGAGGTAGATAACAAAACTCCCTGCTGGGTTGGATCCAGCCATGGGAAGAGGCCCAGCACCTGATGTAGGGAGGATTTTGCAAATGGAAACGGATGAGTGAGAACAAAGCAGGCCTGTTTACTTCATTTATCTAGTCAACTCTCTTTGCTGACTTTTATTTCCCAACACAACTGTTGGCCAAGAGGCAGCCGACCTTGATCCACCATGGCACAGCCTTCCACTGACATAATGGTTCAAGGCAACCACATTTTTAGAGGCAACAACATTTCCACTGCTGCTGAGTTACTGCTGAAGGCTTTTCCAAGTGGCAGTCTGGGATTTATCACCTCCCCCAGCCCAGCAGTCATTTTCACCTGGACCCTGTTGAACTCAGCAGGCCAGGCAGACAGCACGGGTTACAGGCTATTGGAACCCAACTGCGAGTGGAAAAGTAAATATTTCATCCAGATCCCTGCCCTTGTATAAAAACAAATGATTATTTGGTAAATGGCAACTTACAAACCTAATATTTCCTGTGCTGGTGTGGAGTGAGAGGCTGCACAATGGGGACTTGTCCTGTCCCCGCGTTTTGGGTCACCGGGTGCACGAGGCCGTTGCCAGCAAAGCCAATGGAGTATGAAACCAGAACTCTTGTAGCAGGAAGCAGATGCAAGATTTGCCAAATCATTACAGCCCAGCTACTTCACATGGCCTTGGCTGACTCAGCAGAGTAAAGAAAGGCAGAGCTGGCAAAGCTACAAAGCTATTGATTAAACCAAAATCATGCTCCTAAACGACTGTCGCCCGCCTGCTTGGTGCAGTTTCATTACGTTGAGTAAAGCTGTACAAGATGCTCAAAAACAAAGAAGTTTAGCGGGACTGCAAGGGAATGTTGCTTCACTGGGGATTACACAGAGATCCTTCACAAAGCAGAGAGTAAAACCATAGAAATCCTTGCCCAGAACCACACTAGTGCTTCCCACAAGAGTGCAGAAAGCAACGGGAGGTGGCCATTCCCACGCCCAGTTCCAATGGTATTGCATTCCAATCCTGTAAATAAACTATCAAACTTGGAAGATACAAGGGTGAGAAAAGGAACTCGTGATAGAGGGAAGACACCCCACCAGCATGCCAGGATTAGCAGGTTCAGTAACTGCACCTGGAAATATCTTCCAGCTTTACATAAAGCTAAAAAAACACACCCAAAACCAGATCCATTACCCATACTCTGGCACATGATACTACTCAAACCTCTCCATTCCTCCTCCCTAATGTTTTTTCTCTGTGTGATTTCTGTACATGGTTTTCTTTGCGTGATTTTTCTCTGTCCCATTGTCATTGCAAAAACAACCTGCCCAGATAAGGTTAACACAAAAGGGATTATTTTACCTTTTGGGCTCTAAATAACTTACTTGGGTGTCCTGTACTGCCTTACATTGGGCAAACACATCTTTGTTTAGTGGTGCTCCACCACTACGTCCTCCCCAGGTCAAACCATCCTTGCTGGCAGAAATCCCCACTGATCTTTCTTTTTTAATACATTTAGATCTGTATTTGTCTTTAATCTCTGCTTCCTTTTGATTAACTTAGCACACAGTTTTCAGAAAGCTTGTATCAAGCTCCCCAGGCACATAATAACTTGTGTTGTCTAAAACAGACCCCTCTGTGTGTTACCAAAGGTGGAAGAAGCATCTCCTGAAATTTTACGATATACCTGGTTCTCTCTCCAAACCAGAATACGCTATGAAATCACTGCTTTGATTAGATCATACCAGTTTTGATGCACAAGAATATAGGATGGAATAGGCAGTGTTCCATTGTGTCCTTTGGAGTTGTAACTCCAACTTAACTGTGAAAATGTGCTTGCAATTATCTGTGGAAGAATGAAACCTGGGAGGAGGGGAACACGAAAAGGGAGCCTGGGAACACAGAGAGAGGGAGAGGGACATTCCACAACAGATTTACAACACAAATGGCAGAAAATAAAATTAGCAGCTCCAGGGTGGGTACTGACTGCTGCCAGCATTTCTGGCCAGCCCCAGGGTATGTCTGCACAGCAGCCAGTCACTCCCAGTATTCCTGAGACTGCAATATATTGGAACAACTACGTATTCCTGTGGGATTTAAAGTGGAGAGCGCTGGCACCAGGAGAATATAGTGGGGCAGGAACTCCCCAGCTACTCGGGAAGTCTTGGTGCAGCAACACAGTCACCGGTACCTGAGCTTGCTAAAGTAAAGCTCGCCCAGGATTGCCTCTGGCTCTGGTCCTCCTTGGGATCCAACTGACCTTGATTTCCCACCCCTACAAACGCAGACATACAAGTTCCAACACACTGGCACATGCAGCGTGCTCGAAGCAGCCACACAGGGTTCATCGAGGCACAGGAGGAACTGTGCCACAGCTCCCCACCACAAGGCAGAATCTACCCCCAGACTGCCAGCAGAGTCACTGGAGAGGTTTATCCAGGCACTGGCTGCATCCCTGAGCCACCCACCCCTGTAGCCACCCCACAGACCCACACGATGGGCACCTCTTTGCAAGGTCTCTCTCCAGTAAAACATTCATTCACAGGAGTCAATAAGATGCCTGAGGACATGTGTTAAGGTAAAGTCTTTATCCACATGCTGAAATCCTGCCCTGTGAATGGAAGTTTGGCCTCATTGGCAGGACAGAGGGATCAGAGTTAAAATTGAAGTTGTCCAGATAACCCCGAAACTGAGACGTTGATGCTTCTACATGTTTGATTCTACAACTTAAGTAATGTTGGGTTGGGAGATAAAAAGTAACCTGGGGACCCAATGCTCCCTGGCAATGAATTGCTGTATTTCTGCAACAGCAACAGAGACAAATTTTCCTTCCACAGAAATCTAGATTGGGCAGAGCTGGCCTGATAAATGTGAGACTAACTCAGAGAAACACAAAAGGCAGCTCAGGTGGGAGCTTTTTGAAAAAACAGGGTTAATGTTTAAAGTCGGCCAGGACAGAAACGACTCTCAGCTGCCTGTATCAGTAGAGCCCTGAATTCAAGGGTCAGACTATGGTGAGCTGCTCTAAAACAGATAAAGCGGGTTGTTGGTCTTTTTTCTTTCAAAACAACTTCTCAGCTCTCACATCCTGTACCTAAATGTTATATTCCCAGATTAAAATGAGAGAATTTGTAGCAGAGGTTCCTCCATTCCTACAGGATTTCCAGGAGCTCCCCCACCATGGTTTGGGTGCCTGTAATCCCAGAACACAAACTGCTCCAGAAACACAAACAGGTTTCTATCAGGACAGTGGGCACTCAGCATCACTACCTGTCTGTACAGCTCTGTGTCCCATTTACTGGGGTCGTCCTCAGCGTCCACACAGAAATATTCATTTTGAAAATACATGATGACCAACCCTTTATAAATTGCAGGGCAGGGGAGAAGAAGGGGGACTGTTAATTTCCTGTTTGGAATTAAACTTGTATGGCTGCACCACACTGACCTGGCTTTGCCACTGGCAGTTGTTGCAGGGCATTATTCTGCACCTTTGGGATCTGCTCCTCCTCAGCCTGCAATATTTCCACATTCTGACATATTTGTATGAATCTCTCTGCTGCACTACACAGATCAGGGAGGCAAGTTTATTCACAGGTCTATCAGCATAAAATCAGGCCACAAAGAGAACATCCAGAGAGTGCTTCTCCCTTACCTGCAGCACCAGCATTGCTTGAAACACACCACAAAGGCCACACTGAATCATGCAGCAAATAATTATGCACCCTAAAGTAATTTTAAGCGAGCTCCAGCTATCAATACTTAACATCTAAAGCAAATATTCACACTGGAGAGAAACCTGCTGTTTCCAAACTCTTCTCTTGTCTGATTCCAAGCCCAGAGCTGTTTGGTTTGTGCATTAGGGGCTCTTTACCTTTGGACTCGTTTTTGTCCTCATCTGTTTCAGCTTCAAGTTTGAGGCCATGTGGTTTCAGAGTGTTGGCAACAGACTGTTCCTTGCTTATTGTCAGTTGAATTTAATTCCCTTTCTCAAGGGCATCTGACACGTTGTGGCTTCCAGCCATCCCACCTCCGGCTGTTCCCTCCCCGTCCAGGCAGTGCCAGGTTCCTCCAGCTCATGAATGGGAATCTTCCCTCCTCACCCAAGCCTGCCCCCAGCCCACAACAGGAAAGCTGAGGCTGCTGAAAGAAACAGGAATGGCAACAAAGCTGGCATTGTTGTCCCGAAAAACCACTGGCTGCAGCCCACCCGGCTCTGTTTAGGGGGTAACGGATATAAGGATGAATCCCAGCTTTTGTTTAAAAAACTTATTTGCCTTTTTTTTTTTTTCCTTTAGAGAATGACTTGAAAATGGTAACAAAGGCAGTGCTGTAGGCAAAGAAAGAAGTAGGGGAGGGGGAAGTGGCACTAGAAGTGGGTTGTTCAGGGTGGTCCTTGGGGTGTGAATGTCCAATCGACTTCCCACTGGTGCAGTTCACGGAGGAGGAGGGAAGCACCACTCAGGATCCCAGTTTACTGATGGACTTGCCCTGCCAGTCTGAGCAAAGAGGAGAGTCAGGAAGTGTTCAGTGTTCATATCATGTTTGTAACATGAAGACCTCAGGCTTGTACTTTTTAAGACCTCAGTGCCCACTGTGATCTCTGGGTCTCCCCTTTCGTGCAGGTCAGAACACAGAGCTCCACCCAGCAAAGCCTGGATAAACCCCTGGATAAACCCCAACTGACTGTGCCTACATTCAAGTGTGTTTAAAAGACATCCACTACTGACCCTGCTGAATAAAGGAATGAGGCTTGCTGAGGGTCCTGTCTTGCATGGGAAGAAGTTTATGGTTTGCAGCCTTGCCATATATTCAGTGAATACCTTTTTGTAACAGCAAGATTCTTCCCCTGCATCCTTTTGTAGGGAAAATTGTATCTAAGTACAAATGGGTGTTCCCTCTGTGTCCATGGACCAAAATTATCAACACAGATTGAAAGATTTAAATACAAGAGATAAAAGTCATGTCGCTCAACCCATCGTCAAGCAACAACAACCCTACAGATTAAACCTGAGGATGAACTTTCATAGGACCTATTTATTCCTAATGGACCTATTTAATGATGTCTCCATGTTTTCACAGTGCAGCTGCCTGCAATAGTGTATTTTGCAGTCAGTCCAGATGACATTAGTGGCAGATTAGGAATCTGACACATCAATTAGTAATCCATTCACTTTTTCCAAAGTCCACATTAGAAACTATCTGTGAATGCCAAACTGGGCTTGTGATCTCCACAGACATTTGTTAGTCTTAAGGAAAGAATAATAAATCTCAGCTTTTCTACACTCATAAGGAAATCAGACTTCAATAAAGCTCACGGTTATGGCTCTCCAAAATTTATATTTTTGCCAATATGGATGTAAGTTTTGATTGGATTTTTTTCTTTTTTTTTTTTAAATTAAGAAAGTTGCACCTCATTTTCCTTGGTTTCCATTTTTAAAGCTCATGTCAGCTTCTTTGTGTTCATCTCTGCCGTGGGTTTCCTTACACTTCACTTCAAAACTGTAAGTTTGTTAAGTAGAGTCTGGAAACAAATCTTCTATTTACACAAGAGGTGCTAAACCAGGGCTGCTGAGAGCATCCTACAGCAGTTCAAAACCACAGGGGTAAGGAGAGGCCTCACACCTTGAAAGGTCAGTGAAAGGAGTCCTGTTGATCTCCAGGCCAGAAAGGCACCAGTCAGTTGATGAATTTGAAATAAGTAACCAGGCCACTGGTAGGTGATAGTACAGAGGGATGATTTTAATGCTCAGGTTGGATGGTGAGTGATGGTATTTTTCCCTCTCTAATTTGGCACACTGGGAGTTGACTCTACGTGTTTATGGCAAGACTCTCCACACCCCTGCAGTGCTTAAATATCTTACCCAATCTCTCTCTTTCCAGAGTCTTTTCTCTCTCAGGGAAATGGTTCATGAGGCAGCTCTGTTAGCAAATTCAGCCTCCTTTGCCATTTGTCCTCCCTCAGCTGCCCTCTCCATTTAAACTCTCCATCTCTCCCCACTATGGGATCTAAGCCTCTCCTGGAGCAGAAGGCTCAACAGCCACTCACTGTCCAAATCCTCCAGGGTGCTGAGCACTCTGTCAACTCCTTCACACATCTCATACCACCTCCTGAAATCATTTTCCAAGATGGGGGCAAAGAAAGGAAGGACATGATGGTCTCACCGCCAAAACTGCCCTCAGAAAAGCAAATGGAGCTTGCAATTTTGTGCACAGATGGAGCTGTATCCAAAAGCACTACATCCCCTACTTATAGAGGGGATTTTTTTGCAAGGCATTATTAGAAGGAAGCTTGTCAGCTCTGCTGAGAAACTTGGCAAACACCAGGGCACACCAGTCTCACTCTTTTTACACAGCTGGATTTTCTGCAGCTCAAGTATTTTTCCCCTCTTGCTCTTGGCCCATCCAAAGATGAGTGCTGAATTTCCCTTAACATTACCCACAGGTTAATTTGTTATTAAGTTTAGGCTCAGTTTAACATCTTGGCATGTTATTTAAATAAAACCAAAACCAAATGTCCTTCATTTCTGCTGAAACCACCCTCGGTTTGGCTCAGCTGCCTTTGGTGTCACTGGAGGGTGAACAGGAGATTCGTTTTCGTCTTGTCATTTTTGGTAGTAACCTACAAATCCTCCACGCAACTCTGAAATACACTGCCATAAAGTAATTGTCCTGGAATGAGATTGGCCAGGGTCTGAACATGCTACACTGACTCTGACTTAGCTGTGAAATACTCCTTACTCCAGGAAAGGAAGATGCAACAGGCACATGAACTGCTGGAGCCCAGAATGGCACAGACACAACTCGGGCACAGTTCCTTACCACAGGAATGATGGGGGCATTTCCCACCTTCCATCCACAGAAGCTGAAGGAAGGAGCACTCGAAAAGCCCACAGGTACAGTCCTGACCCCTGTGTGACTTTGTTCCTGGTCTAATTCCGAACCTTACGCAGCCTGACTGTGACACAGTTCAACCAGAGTGATGTCAATGGAAAGGGGAAAAAGCTCCTCAGTGTTCTGAGTAAGTGCCTGTGACACCGAGCCTGGAGAGCAGGGAATGTGAGAGCTGACCTTTGGTTAACTCATCATCTGCACCAGGAGGATGCAGCTGACTCTTCCACTCAATTTTCTGCTGTCCAGGGGACATTTCACAGGCAGCTTTAAAGTCTTCAAAGTCACCTGCAGAGAGTACCCAGTAATCTCATCCTGCACATTTCTGTCTGACTTGGGGTTATCACGTTCTTTCCTGTTTTTTCCCCTGTGTGTTCAAAGGGTGTTCCTTAGGTGTGATTGAGATGATAAATCAAGTTATGTGATTTCTTTCTGCTGATCAAACAATAATGCCTAAGGGCATTTCCAAAATACTGATGTTTACCATTTCAGTCACAGCAGATTACTTCACATGCAGAGATGAAAACTATTACCAAACTACTTAACTATTAAAGTCCTTGACACAGACACCTGAACTTCAGAGAAAATTCAGCAAGTTCAAAGATTTTGAAGTTGATGGTGGTTTTATGGACCTATTCTATGCAGGGAAGAAAAGCAGAATTTGTGTCTATTACCATCAATCATTTCAAAAATGAGGCCTCTTTGTGCTACTCAGAACAAGAACAGAGAGTAAAAAAAAACCAGGGGAATATCAACTGGAAAGATTTATGTGTGCTGAAATGAATATTTATGTGAGCCTCCCAAAAATTCAGTCAGGTACCAATGTGCCAGCTTTATGAAATCATGACAAACATGCCACAGTGGGAATTGCACTTGCCTGGCTCTGAACAAAAGTGTGCTACAGGGGCAGAAGGAAAGGAGGAAACAGAAGGACAAGCTCTTACTTGTGCCCAAGTTCATGTGCAATTGTAAAAGCCAGATTGAGACCATTGTCTTCGGCAAGAACACACTTCCTCTTGGCACTGCAGACACCTCCCAGGTAAGCGATTCCTGCAGCAGAAACAAAGAGAATGGGCCCATCAGGATCAGTGGCTCAGCCAGAATGACAAAAGATGCAACCATCAGGAAAAACATCGGGGCAGTTTGCACACAAAATCATCTGAGTAGTTTGTTCATCGTCCTACTGAAGCATCAGTCCAGGGTTTCGTCAGACAGGAAATAAGTAAAACACACCTTCACTGCTTTCTTTGGAAAATATATTTCACTGACTCAGAAATTCATCTAATCTTGTCTGTTAATGCCCTCTACTACAAGATGCAGTGAAGTATCCTGAATAAGCATTTAAGTGGAGTTCTCCCAAATTTCAGAATAAAGTCAGGGAGAGGGGATAAAACAATAAAGCAGAAACTCTGCAAAGATCTTACATTTCCCCTCATTTTCATACTCAAAAGACAGCAAGAGTGCCAGAGCCAGAAAAGCTGGCAAACTGCTGACAGTGAGTCACAAAGCCAGTGGAGGTGGCAGAAGTCCTCTATGGCTTAGTGGAATTTAGGATTTGATCCCATGCACAGGACTCTCCAAGCCTGTTTGTGCGGGCACCACAAACAGTTTGAGGCTGAAGCCAAAGAGGAATTCAAAAGTCACGGCATGAAACCTCTGCTGTGGAACAACAACAGTGCTCAGATGCCCTTCCTGCACCCAGACCATCCCCTCAGAAAGTGCCACTGGACTTGGAAACGCTGTGGTGGCATCACAGGCCACGCTCAGGACAATTTGCTGCTGAGATTTTGTTTCATCTGCCACCTGGAAAACAGAGCTGAGCCCCTGGGAGTTGGGCACAAAGGTTAAAGGCAGGGCGTTGTGTTCATACACTGCCAAACAAGCCCCTCAAAAGCCACACAACAGCTCAGTGCACACACAGAACAAGATTCCCAGATGGCACAGAGCAACCTAAACGTCCATCCCGCCACTCCACACATCCCTCTGCCACGCTGGAAGAAGGGAAGTGTAAAGACCTTCCCCAAACGCCTCTCAGTTTTTTCCTAGTGGATATATTTGCTTTTATCTGTATTTAACAGACGACAAGAAATGTATTTCCACCCTGGAACACTGTTCCCACGGAGGGGTAGCTGGGATCTGGCTGCCTTTAATGAGCAGCCCATGACCACTGCAGACAAGGTCTCTGCTTTTTTCCTTGCTCCTTTTTTCACTCTCTTCCCTCAGAGCTGACAAAGCTGCATCTATCAGAGTGCACATGTAAGACTTCAGACCTGGGAGAGGTCCAGCTCTGTTTTTATGAGTTTTGACAACAATAGGGATATGGATATTTGTTGCCAAGGGTGTTCTGGATGGAATGAAGGGATGGACAACAGCCTTTTACTTCAGCACCAGCAGCAGAGAGTGAAGGCAGAAATCAGACACTAACACTTGCTTACTTTAAAAGTGCTGACTGTGAAAGGCCAGATTCATACCACATGCAAAAAATGAAGTATTTCATCTTTTAAATCAATGGCCACAGAAGGCTGGGTTTCAGCACTTTAACAAACTGACTTGCTTTTTGCTCACACAATAATCCTAAGGATGTTAAGGAATTGCTCAAGAAGTAACAGCCTTCTTTGAGAAAGATTTTTGAGGTTGCAACCTCAGTCCACACACCTGATGGCCTAAGGAATGTGCCACTTTTTGGTTAATGGGAAGCAAAAATGCAGTACTGGAGCCACAGAAGCTAGAGATGAAAAGGAACCATTATGGCACTCAGCCAACCTTCTGCTTCTTTAGACTTGAGCCTCTGTGCTTTTTGAGTTCTTAAATCCTCCTTTTACTGAATACACTGATATTTTGGTTCCTCCTCAGCAAATTTAGGCACAGCAAACAGCAATGACCAGAGCAGGAGTCTTACCAGAAGTGTTTTATCCCTACTACTAAAGCTGATTATTCCACCTTCATCTTCCATACACCTGTGCCAACACACACCTCAGCTGTGTCTGACACACAAGGGTTTAACTGAGAAGCAGCAAAACAGAACTGCATTTCAAGCTCAGGGGTCGATCAGTCAAGTCAGTTCGGCTGGAAATGATCTGTGCCAAGTTCAGACTTCACAAAATGAGGCTGGGCCTACGTTTGCCATCACTTGGAGATGGAAAGGGGCAATATTGCCATGCTTGGGTGGAGCGGTGCAGCAAAACAGTCAAGAATTCTATCAGAGAGGTTAAAAACCAGTTAAAGTGTCACATACATTACCTCAAACAGAAATTCTTCTGAAGTCTTTTGTTTAGTGGCTCTAATCCCCACTGAACCTGGCAATAACACTGCTCTGTGCTAAGAGCCTCATTATTTAAAGGTGGAAAACCTAATTAAGGACTTGTACATCCACCAGTGGCTTAAGAAGCAGCGACCGTGGCTCAGTTACAGACTCCTAGTCATCTATTTTTATTAGTTATTTTCAATGCTTAATGCAAATCCTGTGTGGCCATTTTATAACATTTGCAATGATCAATTTAAAAAAAAAAAAAAAAAGGAGACAGCTAAAATTAGTTTATTATTACAGAAATAGGCTGGGCAGAGAAAGTCATAATCCTGGAAGAGCAGAGAGCAGAAACCTTTGGAGTACATGGAGTGAAGTCAGTAAGAAGTCCAGCTCATGAACTGCTGAGTGCTTATTAATAAGAGTCATTCTGGAACAGTAAGCCAGTTATAACAAATTGGTACAACATTTTAAGCCTGAAAAAGTTCGCCTCAAAAAACGTTTTTGAAATATATCTTTTCTATCTAAGCGATTTCCTAAAACTGTAACTTTCTTTTGGACCAATACATTTCACCACTAATTCTTTCATCAGAACATAAATAGCAGGTAAGTTATTGATCTGCAAACACAATCCATTTTTTTTTGGCAAATATTTCCAAACTATTCAGATAAAGGCAACTTTCTGGTAACCCACTGCAATGATCCATATCACTGATATGCAGAGAAAAATACACCTTTAACCAACAGCAATACTAGCACAATGCCTTGGTAGCTGCATTAATATGATTTATTTTCTTCACTGGGATGAATGGAAACTGCTGGGTTTGCCTCTTAAAATGTCCAGATTTTTATCTGAGCCTTTCAACTCTGCAAAACTGGAATAGAGACTTCCTGAATTCAGGTATTTGTTTGTGAAAATCCTGGCATGCTGTGGTTCTACCAGGCTGGGAATGATACAAGAGGAAATTTTTTTTTTTTTTTTCTTTGGCAATTTTGCTCCTGGCCCTGTCAGGCAGACAGGTGTGTGAAAATGAAAAAATAGCAAA
Organism: Pseudotriccus pelzelni; assembly: GCA_035584735.1. Classification (NCBI taxonomy): domain Eukaryota; kingdom Metazoa; phylum Chordata; class Aves; order Passeriformes; family Tyrannidae; genus Pseudotriccus; species Pseudotriccus pelzelni. Next base: position 3,510,121 of record JAWMRA010000016.1, on the reverse strand, counting down.
GGAAGCTGAACTGGAGTTTTTGTTTAGTTTTTAAAAAATACTTCACACTTCTCACGTGCTTCTGCAAACACACAGACAGCGGGGAAGAAAGTCCTTATCTTTCAGATACACCGTCAGCAAATACCTCAAATCTATTTTTAATATAAAAAAAAAGGTCAAGCAAGAGCATCAGTGCTAAAGGAAAGCCAAATCCTATTTTTACTATTCCTGAGCACGAGGGTTTTTTCCTTTCTCTCCTGAGAAATTACATAATTACAGGCCATAACTTCTGTGCTTGGGCTTGAACAGGCAGAGCTCTCTGCACTTCCACAGCAAACCTTCGGACACAGGCAACTGTGTAAACTCACTTTTTATCCAAAAAGTTGTCATACATAAACAGTTTGCAGCTGTTGGCCTCTCTGCCAGCTAATGAGCCCTCCACCAGCCATATCTCTGAGGGGAATGATTCCATTTATCCCACCAGCTCAGCGAGGCTTTAGGATATTACACACTTGCCACAGTGATGGCCAAAGCTGGGGGAACACAAGTTCTGGTGCGTGGGCTCCCATTTATTCCCGTGTCAAACACCCGGGGCTTCCTCCTGACGGCTGGGGAGTATTCACTCAGCAAGTGGTTTGTCCAGGTACTCCAGCTTTCAACTCTCTAATGTCTTGTTTTCATTGCACTCCTAATACTTTAATCTCTTCTTTTGCCAACCACCTCTGGATACAGAACTTTTACTTGATTAAAACTTGGCTGGCTCTCCTCCTCTCAGTGTATTTGCTGTTGGGAAGGGAGCCAGGCTCCAAGTCCTGAAGTCTGCTTGGCACAGATGGAGACTCCCTGCACATCCACATGCTCAGAGCAAAGCTCCCATTCCCCATCATTACTACTTTGGTGCTGAGCTGGATGTTTTTCTCATCCTCCCACGATTTTCAATTTGTGCAGCTCGCACACTGCCATCAATTACATTCCTGTAGCCTCTCTTAACATCCTACACAGGGAAAACCAGGAAACCCTGAAGTGATTCATGCTCTGCCTTTCCATTCAATGGCAATGATATGTTTGACAGAGATGCCCTGCCTGTATTTACACACCAAGTCAGTCACCAAGGGAATCTTTCAGTGCTTATGATACTTAAAAGGAAAAATACTTCTCCTTCCTATAAACCCTACACAGAAAAGGGTCCAAAATTTTAAAAAACCATTCAAGAAGTACCCGTTAAACCCCCTCCAAGATAGGTAATCAGACGATCCCTGTCCTACAGCTGAATAAACAGAGGCCTCAAGAGTCAGCGGTATCCAGGTGAAAAAGAACAGTATCCATGGAAGGACCTCTCCAGTGTATAACACAGACAGGCTGAGGAGTTACCACTGGCCCACCGAGCCTCCAGTTCCACGTTTGGTTTACAGGGATCGTCCACAGGGTGAGCTGTTCCTTCATTTTATGAGAACGTCCTAATTCAAAGCTGGACACGCAATTTTAGTGGCACAGATTAATCTGGCTGGGTAATCATCTCGATGCCAGTTCCTGTTAATCTTGCAGTTAACAGCATGGTTTCCATTAGGCTTTAATATTCATGTATGGAAACTGTTTTCCTCAGCCATAATTTTCATTGTTACTGTATTTAATGAAAACCACGCTGGAAACGAGACACTCACCATGAATTGCAAGTACAGAAATCACAGTACAACCACCCAGTGCAGGAGGGACAGCTACAGTCAGGTAGGAAAACAAGTTAACAGTCACACCAAGTGCTGTACCCAGTGCAAGTCACAGTACTTTGAACCCAGGTATTTTTATAGAAAGAGTGTCTGATGCCATGGACCATCTGAGGGAACGGGCTCCCAGGCACAGCACTATTCCAAAAAGGATATAACCCACTCTCTGTCTCATTCTCTTCATAAAAGAGACAAAAACAAGTCCACGGAAGAAATCAGTCCGCTATTCACTTGGCCTGTTTGAGTGGCAGAACATCCACTCCCTGCTCTGGGCTTAAACCCCCTTGATGGGGGGCAGATGGTTGAATCGTATCAAGGGAACAAAGCTTCATGGGACTGGTCCAAATACAAACTTCTATACAAGACTGGGTAGGCACTCAGATAAAAAGAGAATTGTCAAGGAAAACTCCTCAAAAGGAGTTTGTAATCCTGCAGAACTTAAGCAAGAACACCATCCAGGCAGGTGTGTTGAGTAAACGACTTCCTTACTTCAAGCTGGTGGAGGAATGCAGGGGAAGCGAGTCCCAGCACTGATTTTTTTGAGCACTGGAAAGTCCCCGTCCTTTCTGCAGGAAGAAGATGATGTGGATTCCTGGCAATCCTAGGAAACCTCTTGCTGAGGGCACGTGAGGTTCACTCACCTGACTTTGCAGCACACATTTGTTCTTATACAAGTTTTCCAACTGGTATCCCAGTCCCTACAATCTCTCTCTGCCTCGCTGAGAAACGGGCAACCACCACACCAACCTCACAAAAAGTGAACTAAGACACTCAAAAATTAACTGAAACATTCAAATAACTGCCAAGATCCCACAAGAAGCCACCACGACTCCTGAGAACACCCACCAGACCTTGATGTTCTGTACCCAGGCAACCTGTTGCAAATGTGTCCGTCATCACAGAATCCTCTCCTCTCTTTGGAGAATTTACCTCATCCCAAAAAGTTCCTTGCCTCCAAACCAGCATGACCTGCAGGGGTGAAGCACTCTCCCAGGACTCGGTGTGCTCTGTGGTGGACACCTCCCCTCCAGGACTGACCGTAGTGCCCAATAAAATAACTTCTTCCTCATAACTCTGAAAACTGTCACTTCCAGCACACGCAACTCCTGTCAGGATCCCAAGCGCCCAGCAAGAACAATAAACAGCTGAAACACAAAGTGCAGTTACTGTCTGAACCTCTCGATTTTCATTACACACACTCTGAAGGACTTACCAATAAAATCTCTCCCCGACATTCCCTGTCCCAGCTGCGATGTCTCTGGAGCTGGTAATGCAACACTCCTCAGAACACGAGGTCCTTACAGCCCAAATGAGTGAAATGCACAATAACTGTGGTTAGGAGATACTTTTCTGACTACTGGGAATAATAAAAGATACTTGGTACTGAACATTGCAATGGCACCCAAGGGTCTAGTGACTGACCCTGGATGAGGTTTCACAAGACCAGAGCTCTCTCTGATTGTGGGAGCCAGATTCGACACGTGCCTCGGTCTTTGTGAAATCACTGTGACTGTGGCAGATCCACCCAAATTTCAGCTGTGGCACCACTGCAGGTCCTCGTTACCTTTCTGATAAAAGGGCCTTTGTGAGGCCAGACCTCTTCATGTCTGTGAACCTGCAGAGGCAGCAGGATTTAATCACTAGAGCTTAAAGGGAGCACTTCTGCTATCTCCTTTTTCTCTGTTTAATTACCCTGCAGGACAGCAATTAATGAGACATGTGGAATCCCTTCCCCAGCACGGCCAACTCTCAGCTTTAGCTTTCAGTCTTTCTGTGGGCTTTTATGTTTCTTGGGAACCCTCCTGTGGTTTTCCAACTTTAATGGATGAATCGTTTATCTGCTCCTTTACCAACTTGCCCACACACAGACATTCCCCAAGATGGCAAGAGCTTTATTCTACTGCTACTTGCACTGGATTTATAGTCTGCTGATTCACTGATTTAGGCAGAGACTCTCACAGGGTACAGAAGATGCCCAGACAGTTGAAAAGCCCTAGAGGATCAAGACCAAGGATCAAGGGCCTCACCCACACCAGTAAAAGGCTGTATCAGATACTAAATGCAGTGAGATAAGAAAGCTGGCAGATATTCTAACACCTTTTTGCCCTGGAAGACCCTTTATCCAAGGCCTACAAAAGCATTATTCATACTGCACTGTGCCAGCAAAGAGCAGACAACCTTCAGAAACCCTCCAAGGTTTGGCCATGGGCATCTCTGGAAACCAAATTCCTTTCCAATGCCAGTCACGAGGATTTGTGATCGCAAACAAAAATATTCACCAGAGCTATGGCGTTCACTGGATTTCAAAGAAAGCTGGAAACAAGCACACTGGTGAGCCTCATGGAGCAGAAATCCATCAGGAATGACACGGGTACCGCTGATCTTGCCTCGGAGCAAGGGAACGCATTAAAAGACCACCTGAAATTCCTTCCTGCCCCGATTTTCTAAGCTTTTATGAAAAAACACTGGGATCTGAGACATCAGCAGAGCAGGAGATAAAAAGAAATACCCTGTCTGTCTGACATCTGCTCTTTGTTCAGCGTGACAAGCTCCGTGCCATTAACGCGGCTCCTCCCTCGCAGCAAACCATCCCCTCCCTGCACGGCGGCACGTTAACAAATGCTCCCAGCTCAGGTGACACGAGGAGTGGCTTCACTCACTGGAGAGGAGGAAGCAGGGTCTCATCTCCATGTTTACTCTTACTTTGATATGCTAACAGCCACATTCCAGAGAGCTTCTCCCAAACACCCCCCAGCCACAGGAGCTGATCTCAGGCAAAAACACAGCTCCTTTCCACAACCCTGGCTCTCCACTTAAATATGAAGTTTGGGATTTTTAGTCCAAATCAGACCACCATTCCTGGGTGTAGATTCCCAAAGCTTGGCAGCTAATGCACCATCTGTTTACAGACATCACTGCATGCTCATGCACATATATGGAATTACATGGGCTTAATTACTCCGAGTAGGATATAATTACTCCAAGTAGGATTATTATTTAACAGCTGTACTCCTGTTCAGAGGAGAGGCAGGAGGAGTGGTGGCCAGGTGGATGTGAGAGAGGGATTCCAGTTGGGGAATACTGGATGAGTTAACACACAGTGCTGGGAAGTATACAGAAGCCTAGAATAATTCAACTTTCATGAGCAAGGCAGGAAGACAAATGGGAAGAGATTAGGGAATGAGGACAGACTGGGACAGAAAAGTAGCAAATGGAGATAATATGGGTTTTCCAGAAGGCTTCAAGAACCGTGACTTTGATCTCATAAGCAGCAGGGAGTCACTTCTGAGGGAAGCAGGGGTCAAGGAGGGCAGGAGATAAGATGAGAAGGGAAGATGAGCTCTCTGAGAACTCGTGTGTACTTACTGCTGGAGAAAAATGGACCTACAGCCCCGGGTCGTGTCTCTGGAATCCTGGGTTCACTTGAGGAAAGGTAGGAGCTGGACTAAAGCAAGACCTGGTGGGCATGGAAGTATTCAGGCAGGGAGGAGAGGGCAAAACCTGGCACTTGGCATAAGGGACAGACAGCTGTGTCTGCTCTGCAGCACAAACCACAGCAGGCAAGAGTCGGGGGCCGTGGTGGGAAGGATCACATGAGCCGAGAGCATCAGCCCCTGCCTGGCTCCGCAGGTACAGAGAGATACCAACCCGGGAGGGCTGTGCCAGGAACCTCTGCTCCTCACTTGGCTCCACACAGGGAGAAGGGAAATGGGAAGATCCGTAACTATCAGACTCTCATGAGGCACCAGACATCTCTGAAAGAAAACTCCAGCAGTCCTAAGCAGTATCTTTGTGTCAGAGGATCCCAGGCTCTGGAAAGCACCCCCACTTCAGTGTGTGTCCGGTACAGACGGTCAGGCAGGAATCGCAGGGAAACCCATCTGGAAGGACAGAGCAACCCCAGGGAACAGCGGTGCTTTCCTGAGGTCTGAGTCAAAAGACACTTGTAAGAGTCACCACAGGGATTAGAAGGAGCAGCAACACTTCCCCAGAAGTGACCAGGACACAGGTATAGTCAGGAATTTTATCCACACTTGGACCCAGCAAGACCAAGCTGAATACACCATTTTCTCTCTGACAGACATAGCAAGAAAAGCAAACAACTGGACACAGAAGATAAGAAATGAGCGTATAGGGTTCTTAAACAAGAGATATAAACCCTAAATGCTAAGTAGAAATCTAACTTCAATCTTCTACTTTTCTGTCATTTCAAGAACAACAAACTCTGATTAGACTGATGGACTCGTTTTCAACAAACAAAAACATCCACACAGAGCTTCTTAACTCACTGGCCAGTCTTCTTATAAATAACTGCAGTGTTTACACTGTTTGTCTACTGCAGCACAAATACTGCTGTACATGCTGGAGCCTGATGGATGACATTATCAAAACCAACAAGCAGATCCTCAGCAGAACATTCCTGTGTACCCAGCAGTCTGGCCATGGCCAGGCAGAGCCTCAGTGCAAACAGCTCAGGCAAAATGGCCACACAAAACCAACAAACATCCCCAACCTGCTGACTGCTCATGGCCACCAGCTACAGGAGAAATCCAAGGCTAATTCCGAGCTAAGCAAACACAGAAATCCTTGGCATTCGACAAATCATGCTGAAAGAGTACAGGAGAAAGAGACTGGACGTGTTGAGTCTGGGGTTTTGTTAGACTATTATTTTAATAACTTCAGTGTATGTCTATCAGTTGATCTGAAAGGGAAAAAGACTTGTCTAACTAATTCAGACCAAAACCTGGCAGATTACAAGGTTTTGAACCTGAAACTTAAAATCTATACAGCAGAACCCCCGTGTCCAAATAACATCCCAAGGAGTTCCAATTCTTTTCAAAGGAAGGTTTATACACACACACACACACATGGATATATTTACACCCCTCAGTAAGAATCAGGCTAAAATTTCACCACTTACAGTCACTATTCTACCTAAATTGGCAAGAACTTGGTAAGGAAACCCCAGTATTTTCTGCAGGGAAGATCTGGTCAAATTCCCACATGTAAAATTCACAGTACCTCTGCTGTGCCTTTAGAGACAGTAATTTTTTTTTTTCCAGGATGTGTCTGTGCATTCTTGGGTCAGCTCAGATTTTCATCACCTTTCCCACAGCACCTGCCATTAATATTTACAGCCATGAAGGGGGTTTGTGTTGGACCCCAGTGGCTGGAGGACACTCCCTGCTGCATTTTCAGTGTCTGGTCAACACAGGGAATGTTTTCAGCGGTGTAAAGTCCTGTTACAAACCCAATTCCTATTTGTGTTGCACAGTCCCAACTGAAAAGCTTGGAGCTTGTGCTGAGGCAGTGGAAGTGGGAGAATTGTTACATAAATCCCAACAACATTCCAAGGATTTAAAGTGACTTTCAATCTATTGAGTGCATTTGGTGTAGCAAAATCCTTCCAGGACCAGACAACCCTGCAAAATGGGTTAGGTATTACACCAGGCACGTTACCAGATAGTTAACCAAAGCTGGAAAGAAAACATGCAAATGAAAAAATATCAGTGCAGGTCAAACTCCCTTGTTGGGGATGGGGAGGGAAGAATTTTATGCCCATTCCCCAGCGTGGTTTTCTTGGTTATCACCGGTAAAATCTCATCTCTACGTTATTTAAAACTTGCTCTCAAAATTGCATTTAGTCTTGGCAGCTGCACAACAAAAGAAATGTAAAAGTACAGTAGGCAACTGTCCTTCATTTCCTTCCCTTACTCTTACATATCCTGCGTGCAACTGGAATGCTCCAATCTGATTATCCAGTGGAGCAAACGCCACACTGAATGCAATCATGCCTTATTACCCTCCATGTCTGCAGCCCCTTGCACAGCCGTGGACAGATGTTTTTACACAGCTTACAGGTTTTTTAGCTACAGGGTCTATAAAACAATAGGAACTATCTGAAATGTTTTCGAGCCAGCAGAGGATAAAGGCACTGTAAAGCAGTCAGCTGGATAGAAGCCATCCATGTCTGACAGGAGGAGAAGAAAAACCTCGGAGGTTTCTCAGTTCTAAACACGTCAGCTCTGTGGAAGGGCTGCAGTGAGCAGCAAACTGACCAGGCTGGAATGTGGGAAACCAGGGAAAAACAGGGAGCCAGGCAGTGGAAAGCAGAAACACAGAACTCTGGCCTGTTGAGGGGTTCAGTCATTACTTTACTGACCTGAAGAACTGGCTGGTGTCCGAGGAAGTGGAGCTGCCACTGCGAAGGCCTGGGAAGAAGTAGCCTTGCCTCCGGGTGAGGGGCTTGGACTGACTCAAGGCTGGGCTCTGCTCTGCTCCTTGGCAAGTCCCTTCCCATCTCCAGGCTTCATTTCCTCACCACTACAATGGGGATCGCCCTTCTGATATCTTCACTAAAGAGCTTTGAATTTTGCTGAGGGAAAGCCCTATTTACAAATTCATTTCCTTCTCCTCTCAATAAATTCCTTTTTACAAATGAAATAAAATGCAAAACCCCCTCAAATGTGCTGTTTAATGGCACAGGTCTGTCAGGGAGGCACCGTGAATTAACGGGGCTGGAAGGCAGGATGTGCAAAATCATTCCATGCTCTTGGATAAGAACCAGTGAGGAATGGTTTTATGAGTCCCACGTTTCCCCTGTCCGCTGTATCATAGCAGAAAATCCTGCTTTCAGCTGCACAGATCCTTGGATTGGCATTTCCAGCCCAGATGGGTTATTTATAGTGTACTGACAGCAGGTTTGACATTGTGGAAAACAAACACTATTTCTCTTTCCACAGCCTTTTATTATAAAAAGGAAAGGAAGAAGCAGGGTGAGCTATGAAAGCAGAACTGATGATTTTCTTTATTTAATGATCATTGTTGTGAGAATCCCCCAGAGAAACAAACCCTCAGCAAGGGGAAGTGATGGAGTTGGGGTGTGAAGCAGTGCAGAAAGCAGTAAAATCCTCACTTCCATGCACAAGGCAAGAGACAAGAGCAGAAATACTGTAAACCTCAGAAGACAGAACTGCTCTGTCCAAAGACCAAATATAATGAGCTTGTTCTACTCGTGTCTGCCTCAAAGGCTGCTCAGCCTCACACACACAGTAGCCAGGAGCAGTTCCAGAGCTTTTCCTGACAGTTGTTTGGCAGTGGAGGCTGAGCTGGACATCAATTAGGCTCCTGCCTTCAGCCTGTCTGTTTGCAAACACAATGACCACTTTCTGAGATCAACAGCAGAGATTTCTTTAAATCATCATTAAATGCTACTTAGCCATAAGCAAAGTCTGGGTTCTCAGGCAGTGTCCCACAAATCATCTCTAATTTAGAAGATAATCGAGGCAGAGAACTGTCCAGGAGATAAAACTGCAGTTCAGAAGTTGTACTGCACAGTATATTCAAGTGAATCAAACCCCTCACCTATCACACAGATGAAAAGGGTATATTAAAATCTCATGCTTCTGGTTGTCTTTTACACCATACTAACGTGAAAATGTACTGAATTGCTTCTGAGGGAAAGTATACCAGAAATTCATTGGGAACTGTCAGTTAAAACAGTAACAATGAGCCCTTTCTGACTGCACGTCAAAGCCCCAGACCCAGGAAGGAGGGTGAGGGGTAAGAAGATGGGGAAAGGAACATCTTATGCAGGTATCTGCCCTTTAAGCTACGAGACAGAAATTCCCAGGTGCTTTGTGTACATGTCTACATAATTTCACACAGACAGAAATGGCCCTGGAGTGGAATGCAGGACGTGTTTGCACCTGCACCAGTCACACTGCGCTATAATTTAGCACATCAAGTGATTTATGACATGGAGTTGAAACGAAAGAATGAAGTCAGAGTATCAGAATAAGTATCAACAAAATCACGGCAAATGTTTTCCCTCATGACTTACTCCTTTTAATAAAGGAACAGAGAGGAGCTTAGTTACCCACCAGCTTGACATCAGCCTGGGATTTGGGCCGGAGTCCCGGATGCCTGATGGGAAAGTGCCACAGCACAGTTCTGGTAGCCAGGGAGTTTTCTGAAGAAAGCCAGGTTGGACAGGGCTTGGAGCAACCTGGTCTAGTGGAGGGTGTCCCTGCCCACAGCAGGGGGTGGGATGAGATCTAAGATCTCTTCCAACCCAAGCCAGTCTCTGGTGTTACGATGATTCTATGAAGATTTATTTCATTCAAACAATAATCAGCACCCACCCTGCACCACACCAAGATATGAAGGATGTTTCCTCAGTAATATGGTGCCTGGTAAAGGAATACAGGTCCTTTCCACAGAATTTTAAAGAGTTGCCCTCTTTTATTCATCAAAACCCATTCCCATGAGCCATTAATAAAACCATGGGAGAAGGTAAAGCTTTCAAGCTCAGCTAAGCTTAAACACCCTGCACCAACTTTGGCGTGAGCCACAAAAACGAAAAAAAAAAGCTCTGTCAGAAAGTCTGACTGGAGAGTTTGACTGAGCAATAAGAAAAGCAAAATTTAGGATCAGCAAAGACAAACACAAGCAGGGTGGTGAGCTGCTGAGACGACTTTGGACATGCTGCCCTAGAGGTGACAATGACTATGTACAAATTTCAGCTTAGACATCTCTGACCATTAATTACCAATAACGGTTTGATGCGGAAGAAATGAAAGGCAGGTACAGAGCAGGAAGTGTGTTATTCCTCCCCACTGACAGTGTTTAGTTCCAGCTCCCTGAGAACCAGCTTCAAACACATCACCACTGTTTTATCTTCTGGGATGGTGCTTACTAGGAAGACAGACAGGCAGATAAATAATGGGAAAATAAAAGTGCTTGAAACACATTTTGGGGCTGCAAAAGGAGGGTGATGTATGGAGGAGAACTAATAAGGAACTGCTGGAGGTTTATAAAGACTGAAGTGGAATAAATGTAGGGAAATCCCGTGACCTTGGATGGGCAAGTCCTGCAGTGACAGGAGACAGACCAGCCAGGACCCTCTGGGAAGAGCAGCATCTTGGTGTCCAGCCGAGCTGAGCCAAGAGGAGATGAAGGAACAAAACTGAGCAAGAGATCCTAAAAGCTCTGAACCAACCCCAAAGAGAAACAAACCCTTGGCCAAAAGGGAAGGAATTAATCATGAGAGCAGCTGAGGGTCTATGAGACCTCAGAGCCTGGGGCTGGAAACACATGGAGAGGGAACAATGACAAACACAGAAAACCTGTCACTGACCCTCCCTTCACTAAATACACAATTATTTTAAATATGCAAGTTAGTTCTTTCACCCAAGACATGAAACAGAGAGAAAATGAAGAAAAAAAGTGGAGACAGCTGGAAATTGAGCTGATAGCACTCACAGACTGATAAATTTCCAGAACAGAACAGATGGATCAATGTCATGTTTTCCACAAAAACTCCTTGCAAAGGGACAACATGAGCTCCCAAATAAGGACAGTATCTCGTGTTTGGCTACTGTGTCTTTTCCAGGAAGACAGGCATTTTTCAGATGAGGAGGCCAAGAATCCACCAGTGCCTTTAATATATGGAATGAATAAAGGCAAACCTAAACAAGACTACTGAGCTGCAAAACAAACCCAAAGGCAAATGAAAGTCAAATGCTCTGCTTTCCATAACAATAAAAACCCCAAAATAAGTCTCTATAAAATAGGATCAGGAGGGTTGCATGTCTCAGACAACACCTAAGAACAGGACCAGGCTCCTGACCCCCATGAAATCACCAACAAAACCCTCCCTGAGTCTGGTGGAAGAGGGTTTTCCTCTGGTCCTCAGTGCCCCTGGGAGGCAGCCTGGCTGAAGCCAAGCCCCCGAAACAAGAGAGAAGGAAAAGCACATGCAGGACTCTGGAGTGAGGAAGAGCAAGGGTTACTGCAGCAGGAATCCCTGATTCCCTGGGTGGCTGTGCTCATCCCAGTGCTCCTACTGAGAGTTTATGCAGTCTCACGTTACACTCACTTGGCACACAGGTTTTTAGTGGGCAGCTGGCAGAGGAGGGATTGCTGCCTGGTGAAAAGGAACTGGAAGGCTCCTGTGGGCAGGGTGGAGCCTGGGAGATGGCAGGGATGAATATGCCCAGTAGCACAGCTCTGCACTGTCTGGGCTGTGCAGCCCAGCATTTATTCCCTAGCAACCCAAAGGCCAGGGAAAAACTCTTCCACTGCCCTGTACCACAGCTCCCTTTGGCTTCCCAAATCCTGCAGCCTGACTCCACTGCTCTCCAGAGCCACAAGGGACAGGAATTTGCAGTGCTGGAAGGTCCCTTTTCTTCCCAAACCCCAAATCCACTCCACAGCGTTTCGTTAAGGGACATTTTAACCTCCAGGATGTTAATTTTAATGTATTAAAGTGTGTTTGGGTTTGGGCTGAAGGACAGACCCAGTAAGGCTTCTGCTAAAGCCAGGCACTGCTGCTCTAATGAATTGTTTTAAGCAGCAGGTATTTCTATTTATTCTGGCAGCAAATAAAAACCCGCCCTGGAATACACAGAAACATTCAACACCAACCACTATGGAAAATGTTTTTAAATGTGAGAATTCCTTTTCTTTTCCACTCACAGCAAACCAGCTAGGCTCTTCCCTTTCCTTGAGGATGAATTCTCTGTTGTGACACAGTTAGGAGACTGGAATCAGTGTGACACAGGGAGGAAGATGTAAATGCTCAGGACACAGTACAGGCAGGACAAACACAACTGTCCCTCGCTGCCACCCAACTGCAGAGGCAAAAGGCCAAGGGAAAGGTAAAAATGTGCAGTCCTTTATTCAGGTGGTTTACACGGAATAAAAAAAACCTACCTGGAGAGCCAGACCCTCGTTTGCCAAACCTGGGCATATTTTGGAGCACTTTACTATGACAAACAGCCAGGAGATGGGAATGTTTTTCACAAAACACTGAGTCACTTGTGGAAAGAGTTTGGAAAACTACATTTCTCAGTCACCTCCACTCTCTGCTTGGTTGTCTCCAGGCAGCTACTCCTTCAGCTCAGCCTGCCCCTCTGCAGTGCACACACTTACTCTGCTTTCTTTTCCCCCACATCAAGCCACAGAGAAGCACATGTGACTGCAGCAGAGGTAAAGTCATTTTTAACCAGGGCAATTCAAGGATATTTAAGATACATTCTCGTTTTCCATTTCCCAATTCCACACTGCCCCCACTTTTTATTATTAGCTGAATACAGGGAAGCTTCAGCTTGGATCTGGGGTAACATGTACACCGAGGAACGAGGGCCAAGCTCTGCCCTGAAATATGCAGGATCATTCCTAACTAACCGTAAAGCTGCTTATTTGGCACCAGCAGTGGAAATACTGAAGGAAAGGGGCATTCTCAATCTGCTTATGTCACAGAAAGGTTGGACCCTGACACCGTGCAAGGCTCCAAACTGCAGCCCGATATTAATAGTGAGACATTAAACCTGCAGTTTGGCTGCTCAGAGGCAGCTCCGCTGGAACAAAGGTTCTCCTGCAGGAAACGGCAGCTCTGGTTGGAGTCACAGCATGAGGGATGAGCCTGGAGCAGCCCCTGGAATTCTGAGTGCTGTGTGACACGGCTGCGTCACACAAAGCAAACCTTTCTGCTCGGGTTCTCAGAGGTCCCGAAGCAGAGGCTGTTGGATCACCTCTGGAATTCATCCCTTCTCTGGGCTGACTTACCCACCCAAGCGGGGCCGTGAGCATTAACAAACTATTTCTTACACAAATGTGGCTCTGTATCACCCCACAAAGACATACCTACATATTTTCCCCCATTTTTTTGGGCTTGTTTGAGCCATTATGTAACCCTTCCACCCTGCCCTGGCAGCTGGGCCAAGAAAATTTGAACCAAGTCCCCAGAGCAACTGGTTTCAGCGAGGGGCCCCTGCCAGAATACAAATACAAACCTCCTGCTGCTGTTTTCTCTCTGTGTCTGCATGGCAGGCAAAGATTCCAGACAGGTTTTCCAATACGGATCTTTTAGAGCACAAGTGAACACCTCTTACGAGCCATTTAAACTTCATGATCCCACTTCCCAGCAACAGCCGGGCCCTCGGTGCTTCCACCAGGGAAAGTTCTGCTTCCGGATTTCTCACAAGGTTAAGAAAGTAAAGGCATGGTCATTAAAAAAAACAACCATTACCTAGAGCCCTCTGAGCCCTCTTCTTTCGATATACATCATTTAAGAGATTCCTTTCAGTCTCCTGAACATGACTAAGCAATATTAGATTCTGTGTTGCATCACACACCCAAGAACACCACACTCTTTACAGGAGGCCTCCCTAAGCCATGCAATCTCCTGTAGCTTTGCACTCAAAAATCCCCATTTCACAGAGGTAGACAGAAGCTTTCAGAATGTCAGTGACTTGCCAAATGTCACACAGTGAGTCAGTGCCAGAGCTGGGAATAGAAATCAGGAGTCTAGGGCCCAGATTCTCTGCCTTATATAGTGCAGCAGCCTCAGTCTCATAGTTTAGGCAAGAAAGATGTTTCTTCCTTTACAGCACAGCAGTATTGCCACCGCAAGGGCCAACTTCACCCACGAGCAGGTACAAAAACACACACAGGCATCTGCTGAGACCATGTTCCTCATCTAGAGAAGTGAAGCATAAGGCAAGAAATGAAAGCATGTTGCTGTTGTAGAGAACTCCGGGGATTGCTGGAACCTCAGCATCACCGTCAAGACCAAACACCATGTCACTCACTGGAGCAGTTCCTGCCTTCACAGGCAGTGCTGCTGGTTTGGAGAGGACTGTCTGGGAACAGGAATCTGGGAACAGCAGAGATGGTAGAAAACCAAAGATAAATCCTCCTAAGCCATATGGAGTATCAATGGGCACCTTCCTGCCTCGATTGTTGCACTCCTTTTCAGCCCAACTAAAAGCCCCACTACATTAGATAACCCAGGTACATACACAGGGCATAAAACAGTGGCTATTAAAAACCTATTTCTCTACAACCAACACCTGTTTTTCCCTGTTCTGGCTAAGGAGGAAAGTTGGAGAATCTTTCACAGGGTTAAAATTTAGTACTGCCAACACTAAGCACTTTCTCAACCAGGTGCGTGTCACAAAAGTACATTCACTAAGTTAGTTTTCCTCCGCTATGAAAAAATGGAAGTGGCACAACGAGGCCAAATGGGGCACAGAAAATGCATTAAGTGAAGATACAAGTGCTTTGCTGCCACATAATCAAACTGTCAGGGGGGAAGGAAAGAAAAGCAGCATTGAAGAGAGCAAAGAGGCCAGACTGCTTTTGTCCCAGGAACATTCACCTTCTAAATACCCTGGAAAACTATGCTGGAAAGAGTAACAAATGAGTTAAATCTTTATTTCTGTGGCCATTCACTTTCTTGACTGCAGCCACAGCCTGCAGCAAATCACTGCACAAGAAATAACTTGGGTATTGTAAGAACAGAAAAGAAGTCATAAAAATATTTCCTTAGTCATGCTGTCTCTGGTAATATAATTCCCTGAATAGAGACCTTCAACAATACTGTCTTGAAAAATGGAAAGAGTTCTGACTTTACTCAGCATGTGTCTTCCATCAGCTTCTCTCTTTTCTGCTTTTTTAAACTTCTTTATTGTATCTCACCACAGCCATCTCCAGGTGCAGGTACACAGCATAAGCGCCTTCCTCAGTGGAAGGTTGTTTTCCACTGGACACAGAATGAATGCATTGTGAGGGATCCTGACTGGAAAGCAAGCCTGGGATATGGAGCCCTGTCCGTGCTCATGTGTGTGTGTATTCCAGCTCTGTGTTTCCTCCTTTCATCTGATCAGTCCCCCCACCACAGAGAGGGAGGACCTGCATTCCCAGAGGAGCCTCCACAGAGCTCCTGCTGAAGGTACTTTCCCCATGCTCTTCATCACCCACTGTCAGCAGAGCAACTCCTGGGTCTGCAAGTGTCTCCCTGAAAATCAGGATCCATCCCCAGTTTATAGGGAATTGTGGGATGAGGGGCCATTTGACTTTGAGGCAATTCTAGAAAAATAAATCGTGTGATCACCACAAAGAAGATGTTGAGCTGTGCCTCCAGGCACTGCTGCTGCTGCGGGGATTGAAAAATACACCAGGAGAACAAATACAGTGAAGGTTCTGCCACCTGAGTGAAATAAATAAACCAAGTGTTTAACGTGTGAGCTGTAAGGACCCTGTGTATGCAGGGTTTGGATATGATTAAAGGCAGCTGGGAAGCTGGAGGAACAGAAGGCAGAAAAGCAGACTGAACGTGGCTTTCCCACAATGAGGGATTCTTCTCCAGAATCAGAGCTTGATCTGGGAGTGGCACACAGGTTCTCACAACGGGACATACGTTCCTCAGTGGGCAAATTCTTGGTTTAGGTGAGAGAGGAACATCATACAGACACACCAGAAGGCAGTTTCTTCTACATCCACTCCAAAGAAGAAGAAATACTTAAGATTGATTCCTGAACTCTCAGACCTTCAGGTTTCAGAAGGGGTTAAAATTTAATAGCCTATTCCTAGTTCATACCCTGCTCAGCTAACCCGTATTTGTATCACAGAGGTACATAGATTGCAAAACCAACATTACAGCAAACCAAAGAATGAAAGATTGCCCAGAAAGCTCCTCTTGGCATAGAGTTGGCTCTCAAAACACCCTCCCCTGCTCCTTTGACTTACCCACAGTGTCACAAGGCTCGTCTTTGTGTACGCAGAAATCTGTCCTAGAAAGAAAAACAGAAGAGAAGTGAAATGGATCCTGTGCCTCCAGACTGGGAAAAAGCACTGGAGCATGACTCACAGAGCAGGGGTGGTGAGCTTTGGGGATTTTTTTCAAGCTGCTGTGCAGTCTACACGATGACAACACCGATAGCAGCCCTGACTGCTACTGGGAGGTTATTACAAGCAATTATCTCAATCAGCTCCATACTCTACAGTCAAATTCAACAGGCTGAAGATTTAGCACCTAAAAGAGCCCTGCCTCACTCTGTGATATCAGGCTGCTTCGGCAACCGGATTAAAACTGAAGCTCTTCTCTGTCACAAGAGAACTGGAACAAAAAGGAGCAGACACCCTGTGATGCAGCAGCACCACCAGAAGTGGGAGCAGGAGATGTGTGGGGCACGGCCTGGAGGCACAGAACTAAAACTGCACACCCAGAAATTCTCAGTTCTTCAGGTTTTTTTCTTCTTCTTCCACTGGAATAGAAAAGGACAAGAAAGAAGCAGGACTAAACAGAGAATGACAGGTGTTGACATGGAAGAAGAAAGAGAATTCCAGGATTTGCCAGGTAACAGGTAAATTGGCTCCAACTAAACCTGCTACAGTCAGATTTGCCATTTTGTGACTTGAATCCAACACAGAGAGGTTCAAGAGGCTTCATTTGGTCTCTGCTACTCCCCCACATCTCATCAAGGCATGAGAAGATACTACATATGGCACATGCACCCACAAATCAACAAGGAATCCATGGAGCTGTACTAAACAGAAACAGAAGAAAAAGCCTTAAAGCTCCCCATCAAAGCAAGGACACTTCATGTGAGAAGGCCTTGTAAATGAGATTCTTCATGACAGAGAAACACCTGTGGGGGGAAAAGGTATTTTATGACTAAATTAACGGTTTGAATATATTTCAATAAGCACTCAGACCTAAACTGTCAGGAGCTCTCTTCACCAACCCTGCTCTGCAGTGCAATCCACCTTGAAGAGGAGCTGGAGAAAAACATCACATGTGCTAAAACATTTCAGAAGCTCCTTAACCCAAGGGGAGCTGAGGAACCATAATCTCTGTCATTATGGCTTTCCTCACCCTGTGGGGAGGCTGGTGAAAGAATCCTATTAGTACATTTGGAGTGTGCCTTTTGAAATGCCTGAGTCCCCCTGGGATTCAGAGTTTAAAGAGTCTGGCAGGAGGAAGATCAAAAATACTTAGAGAAAGATAAATACTTGGAAAAAAGAAAATACTTAATACAAAAATAGATAAATATTAAAAATACTGTTTTATTGAAGAAAATTATGAAACTAGGATTTATAGGAGCAGAGACTTAAGGTCCTGGACTGCAGCTGATAACCCAAACCCTTCATACCAAACTCCTTTGAAAGTCACAAATCAAGTTGTCAAAGGCTTGGAAGGAGAGAAACAAGCAGCCATTTCCAGCTCTCGTTAAGCAGACATTGAAAACTAACCACGCTTGAGTGCAGAAAAACCATAACAGCCATCAAAGTGTTAAAAAAATCAGACAGGGACAAAACAAAATCGGAAGCAACGACCACACACCGGCCCCAGCCTTCATTTTTCCCCACAGCCTGTGTCTCGACACCTTGGCATTCCAGCCTTTCCAAGGAAGACTAATGACAGTCTCCTGACGGAGCTGGCACCAAGCTCCTGCTCGAGTTCCCAGAGCCAACTTGACGGAGGTTTATTTAAGGACTTATTATGTTATATAAACTGGTAAATCAAACAGATGCTTTTCTTGTGACAACAGATAGCTGAACTATTAGTCGATGGCAGGAGGCCACTGCTAGAAAAGCCTCTCTCTCCAGGGGCCATCCAGCCCTGCAAATAACACACAGCAGTTCTGCTCCTCGCAGGCTGTCCGACACCAAAAGGTGTCTGGTGCTTCCAGGCAGCTCCATGGAGGAATTGCCACTGTGCCATAAAATGAGGGGTCTGTAAAGGATCCAGCACAACTTGCAGACTCTCCTACAGAGGCAGAACAACCCTAGTCTGTGATGCTGTTTGGTCAGGGAAGGGCTTGAAACAACGTCAGCAGAACTAAATGGCTGCCCAATTCACTGCATGGGGCGCTCCAAGCATGAAACCCTCTCAGCCCACCCTTAAAGCTCCACAAACACAACTCCAAGGGACTCCATCCTCACATTCAATGACCCTGTACCAAAGTGCCAGGCTTGAAATCATCCAGACCTATCGTAAATCCCTTACCCTAAATCCCTGTGGCCAACCAGAAAAGCACATCCAAACCTTCAGTCGCAAACAAGCTGGTGGGTTCTCAGTCTTCTTTCACAGGCAAGGAGCCATTCCATCACAAAACCTATCACTTCACCTACAGCCCTTCCCTGGCAATCAGAGGGGAGACACAGCCTAGGAAGGTGTTAAGAAAGACCTGTTTCACCTGTGGATCAGTCACAGCAGTGATTTTCATCCTGCCACCTGAAGCTTATCTGCTGTTCAAAGGCTTTCAATCACAGGTGTCTCCCTGGCACATTCTTGAGCTCAACTGCATCTGTGTTTTGGAAGTGAGAGCTTGACATGGCTGATACTATAATGATATTCAAAGATATAAAGGAGACATTTTAATATTCGCTGCATGTGCA
The DNA here is from genome assembly GCA_035584735.1 of Pseudotriccus pelzelni. Classification (NCBI taxonomy): domain Eukaryota; kingdom Metazoa; phylum Chordata; class Aves; order Passeriformes; family Tyrannidae; genus Pseudotriccus; species Pseudotriccus pelzelni. The sequence goes on along the minus strand of JAWMRA010000016.1, from coordinate 3,491,231 downwards.
AAGGTCTCTTGTCACAGAGGCGTAGTTTTGTCAGCAGAACCTTTTACAGAGCTATGATGGAATAAAACTCTGACTCCTGGAGCTGCAGTTCAAACTCAACATCTTGACCTTATCACACTAAGTCTTGGATAATTCTCTTCACCTCTGTCCACGTGAATCAAGCAGGACACGTGTTCTCATCTTCCAGGGGCCTGTGAAAGTCTCAGTCATTATCAGGTGTGGAACTGAGCAGAAGGCTTTCATTAGCAAATGACAACAATTCTTCTCAAAAAAATGACAAGAAGTCAGTTGTTTTGTTCAATAAAAACAGCCAGAAAAGCTCAGAACTCCTCCTACAGTCACTCTTCCATCTGGCTCCCACCAACTGGAAAAAAATACCTAACTGTGCTCAGCTAAACTCTGCAATTCAAGTCCTTCCTTTAAGAAAGGAGGACAGTAGTTGAACTGTGCAACAGGAATAAGAAGTATTCTGTTAAATGGCCATTCCCAGCATCCTTCAAATGACATCTTTTGACCACTTTAACCCTGCAGGGTCATAAAGCTGAAGGGCAGCGGAAACTGGTACAGCCTAAAACCTGCCAAAACAAACTTTCCACATGCATGTGTACACTCAGGAGCACTGTGTGCCCAGTTTCCCCCAGGCACAGTGAATTGCTCCATTTGCCCATTTGATGGAGAAATGTGAAAGGGAGGAGCAGGCTGCAAAAGGAATAAATACACCACCATGACAGGAAAAAACCCCAAGTCTTTGCTTAATGAGAGCTCTGAACCCTGTCCCTGTCAGTGCTGTGACATTCTCTGCTCTGCTACCACACGACCTGTGGTCTAACAGGTGACCCAAACATCTCCAGCCAGGAGCTGAGACAACAGCAGTGAGTCTGAAGATTTGCCAGAGAATGCAAAACACAGAGGATCAAGAGTGGGAGCGTGTTTCAGATGAGACATGCTTCTAAAATCACTAAGATACAGACTCTGCAGACAGAAGTTATTCCGGTCAGCTGTCTGTTAAAATATAAAGTACATTATCCATAGATGCCAGAGATATCAGTTTCTGCAGGTTCAGAAACAGAATTTGAACAAGAAATTAAAGAGATTACAGAGACCACAGCACTATACTCAGATCTTCAGGGCTGTGACAGATTATTCCCACTGTCTCACTTATTTATTGAGCTGGACAATGGTACATCTTATTTCACAGACACAACGTGCCTCTTACCTGGAACTCAGGTGGGTACCCTGAAAATCCCACAGAAGGGGTATCGGCCACCTAAAAGTAATCTACTTGTGCATACAAATAAGGACATGGGGACCATCAGTTAGAGGTGGAGTTTCAAAAGGCAAGCGTGCCTTGGTGTTTCAAATGAACCCAGCCAGATTGGAACCAGAGGGATTTCTTCAGAGCTTGACCCCAAAGAATCTGTTTCTAGTCCTAAAGCAGCTGCAGCTGCTGAAAATTCAGCTTCTGCTTTTCCTGGCATGATTGTTTGTGCTGGACATGCTGTTGCTCCCATCTCCTCTACCACTGGTCCATCTGCACAGTCTGGGGAGGGTCCAGGGACACACACACACAGTTCCAGAGCCAGGAGGAGAAAGATTCATTTCCCTGACACAGGAATGGGGTGCTGGGCCAGAACTCCTCCAAACAATGCAGCATCCTCCATGCAGCACAAGCAGGATGGGTTAAGGATGACAAGGCACAGCAAGAAGGAAGGAAAGCCTAGAAGTCCACACTGCTGGCCTATCCAGCAGGAAAAATGCTCCTCTTGGGCACAGAAATGTGCTCTCTGGCCTGAACTTTCTCACCAAAGCTGAATCCAGTTTTTAATCCAACCAAACCTCTACTTCTCCAGCCATTCTGACTGCAAATCTATCGAACAATTCCTCCTAAAAGTTCTTTCTACAGTTCTTCCCGAGATGCCTGAGTCCCGCTCATTTAGCCTGACATTATGCATTCAATTTTAAAAGCTGCACAGACGAAATGCTCTGCTCATTCCCCCCACCCCACACTCAGAGCACATCAGAAGAGATTCTGTCTGCCTCACTTGTCACGCAGGACAACTGGATGCCCAGATGAGTTTAACAAAAATGTTAGTTATTTATTTAGGCCCTGATCCAGTGAAGCACATGCTTAACTATAACCAGGATATGCAGCCCACTGACTTCAAAGGAACTATTCACTCTGTCTAAACTGTTAAGTATCTGTAAGTGCTTGGTGGACTACAGTGAACACAGAGAAGAGAGGAGGATCTGGGGGAACTGTCTGTGCAGGTGCATTCTTAGGGACTCTGCTGGCCCCATGCCCAGCTCACCAGCTGTTTTACGGAACACTCACCACAACCCCATGGATAGTTTGCATTGGGAAGGGTAACAAAATAGATTATTGCAATCAGGATGGCAGTTTATGCAAAACCATGTATTTCTACTTAATTGTTGGCAGAGAAAAAAAGGTGAAAGAGGTGAGTAACATTGAACTGCAACACAGACATTTCCTGTCTCAAACTGGGGAAGAAGGGAGTAGGAAGTAGTGCTTTTCTAGCACAAGGAGCATCCCCATTACACTATAATTTTGTGCTCCCTTTAATTACTGAGAGATCATTTCTATAACAATGAATTCTTCATTTACACCTTAAAGGATGCAAACAACTTAAAACACCACAGACTTGTTGCTCAAAATTTATGGTAACTGTGAGGAACATTGTATTGTGAGGTTGAGCTCTGGTAGCTAGAGGAAAAAAGACTGTTGTCCCTACAACACCCTATTTCTCTCTTTATCTGATGGGTTTTATATACCAATAAGTACAAGAGCTCCAGGGTACAAAGAATTTTGCTCAAGTACTTACACAAAGATTATTTCACATCGGAAATAAATGCAGGAGTTTCCAATTGCACAAACAAATTAGGACTGACACCCCTCCTCCATCCCAGTTCTGACAGAGGAGGGGTGTTACAGTGGTTATCTCCTCAGGCAAAGAGAGAGGAAATTAATTCAGTTTATGCTATTCATCTTTCATTTTCTTTAGGAGATAAGTCCCTCACCACCTCCCCACTGCTGACACACTGTCTGCTCCTCTCAGACTGTTCAGTTGATTCATCCCTAATTGCACAAAGACCACTTGAGCTCAGCTGTGCTCTTAATCCCACACTTTTCTTCTGGGAAGAAGGGCTCACGCTCCGAAACCTCATCTATTTCTTCCACTTATACCAGGTGGTAGGAGAAAAAAGGCATCTCCTGTCTTGCCTGATCCTGACTGTGACACGTAACAGTGACCACGCCCGTGACAACACTTTGGTGTTTTTACCATACCTGGTTACAAAAACAGCAGCATCCACGGGAGGGGTGTCATCCCTCGCACCAGGAACCTGGTTGTTACCAAGGTATTTTGCCCCACCATATTCTTCATTTTGCCACTGGCAGAAGCTCTCCAGAGATCTCTCTCCATGATGCCCGATAGACAACTTCGCCTTTTGGGGAGGGGGGGGGGAAAGGACAACAGAAAAATTAACCACAATCTCTACAAAAAGCATCAGACCTCTGATGAAAAATCACAGGCTCAAAGACACAGATGTGATAGAACGAGAAGTGTGAAACCAGCTTCGTCTGAGCAGGTGAACTCAGGACTGTGGACTCCACACTGACTTCTGTCAGTCGATCTACAAACCAAACTCCACCAGCTCAACAGTCACAAGCTTCTAGTACAGATCTACATCCAAAAGCCTCCTGAGTCTGGAATTTATGCGTTTGATACCAGAGCCATGTCATTTTTAATCTCTGTAAGAGTTAACTCCTGGGACTGGTTCACAACTGTAAGCAAACAAAGACTTACCGGGAAGGATAAATGAAAGGACTGTAATTCCTTTCACTCCCACACCCCCTACACTTCCCACCTTTAGTGCTGCCTGGTGAAGTGTGACAGGCACCACTCAGCATTTGTGATCCTGTGGCCAGACAGGCCCCACTCCCCCCTCCCTCCCTGCTCTGGGAGGCACCACAGCACAATTACAGCAGCAGAGCAAAAATGAGTTAGAACTCACAGGGCGGTTGTGGAGTAGGACTAGTTTGGTCACTCGAATGTTGACTTTAATTCCCAGGCTTTGATGCTGAAACATGTTGTACACCTGTCAAAATGCAAAGAAAACATCCACAGTTTATCAGAAACAATACCTAGTAATAATTGAAGAAACTAATTGTGACTAAAGTTAAGACATTTTTCCTGAAAAACTGACACAGAAAAAACCCAAATGAGTTCAGTAAAATAAAAAATTTTTAAGAGCTACTGTGTTACCAGCTCTAATAGTTCCACGTACCACAGGGTAGCCAAAACACTTGCAAAACCAGAGCAGGTTTGCTCCTACCTCCTGCCCTGGGCTTCCCCGCCTGACTAGCTGGTCACAGACTAACCTGAGCAAGATTCAGCATTCAAGGTTAAAAAAAACATTAAAAATAAACAAAAAATACACAAGACAGTTGCTGAAAAAAAAAGAACCCCAGCTTTTAACTGGAATAAGCAAGACAAAACATAACAAAAAGGAGAAAAACATTCCAAAGGAACTCTATGAAACAAAGTCTCAGGAACATGGACATGCGTTATGAAGCACCCAACCAACACGGATCTTCAGCATTTAAATATCAGAGATATCTCAATGCAAGATGAAATAATGGTGTGTTTTAGACTTCAGGAAATAGAATGGAAAAGCAATTTCCCTCTGTTATTTTCATATCTTATATAAGAGAATAGTAATAAGGCAGCACATGATGACACAAGCCTCAGGAAATACAAAAATAGCACCGGAAACTACCTTACTACTTTCTCCAGATTTTGCATTCCAGCTCAGATACTTCACCTCATTTTTAGAGGTTAGAGTATAAGATTTTAATTGATGCCAGAATTTTACTCCCCTCATTTCTCCATGTACAAGTGTTTTAACTAGACCATATAAAAAACGCGAGGGAGGGGTTTATTTTGAAAAAAAGGTGTAAAATACCGCATAAAAATCACTGGGTGAATATTGTACTCCCTATTCAGTCAAAAAAATAAAATCAAGACCACTGAAGAGAGACCCCTGACAAACGGGAGGCAGGATTTGGCCCCAGGTAAGCTGGATTTCTTATTCATTTAGCTACAAATATCACCGAGGCTCAGCTAACTTCCTACAGCGAACCCAAGACACGAACACATCTTGGATATTATGTTTTCAACGCTTGGTATTTTTCCTATTTGTGCAAATACTCAGGAATGTGCTCAGTGTAAGAGTGTTCTCAGGCTCTTTAGTGTTTGGGGTTGGATTTAAAACACACACGTAAATGTTTCCTACAATTTAGGCACAGGCTGCAAGACAGAGCTACTCAGTGTTTGACCCACTGACCTCCAGTATGAGCACAATGAGCCATTTATCTTCCCTGGGGCTGGTGTACAAACGCACACAAGTGCTGGTACTATTTGCTTAGCTCGGGGGTATGTTGGTAGAGCAGCTCAGGCCTCTCACTACAGACCTGGGGGGGGGGATAAACTTGACACTTGCAGGGAAGGGCTCTGACAGATGACCTCTGTGTAAACGGAGACCTGGACGTTCAGCCGGGAGGGTCAATGGGGCATCAGGCTGAAATCGCTCCTGTACCACTACAGAGCTCTGACAAACCTTTATTTGCCTGGGATGGACGCCTTCGGTTTGCCCAACCCGCTCTAGCTCTGACCATCCCAAGTTTCCACTCACAAAATGAGGGTAAGTACAGCAAACATGTTCTTATCACGGAGTCTAATGGTGCTTGCCTTCCCATCAGAGCAGACAAGCTGTCTGTCTCCAGACCTAGCACAGACCATCCAAACACCACTGATTTCAAAAGGTAGATTTCCTTGGCAAAACCAGCTGCTGGAGAGTTTAGGATGTCATCTTGAAGGCTGTCAGCCCTTTTTCCTTTTCTGTTGTGCTCTCTGTCCCAAGTATAACTTCGACTGCACCTGTATTTGCATCCATCAGCGATCTCAGAAGAGCTCACCCTACCAAGCAGCAGCAACAGCTGGACACTAAACCAAAAGGACACCAGGCATGCAAAAGAGGCTTAACTTTGTTTGTTTATTCAAGCTTTGTTTGCTTATTTTCTTAAATGAAGCCCAAAGAAGCCCCAGATTGATGGCAGTTTGTGTTGCCTATACTGAACATTAACCTTTCCCTCCAGAGGGGGATCACTTAACAATTACCACCATATAGGCAACGCACACTTGACTTGGTGAAAACTGAATCTGCCAACTAAAATAATTTGTATCCAGAGAAAGGAGGATAAATTAGAACACCACCATCCCCTCACTGCATCCTATGATTTTTTCCTAGGCTCAGCCTTCCTCCTCCATTCCTGACTCCTTCCCCCTCACCTGCAGCCCTGCGGGGCGATGCGGAATGGGGGCTGTGGTGGGTTGGTAACAGCTCCTCTCGGCTGCTCCTTCCTCCTCCTCCTCTTCCCCTGTTGCAGTACAAATCCCCTCCACGGGCTGCAATTCCTGTCAGGAGAACCTGCTCCAGCACAGGCTCCTCTCCTCAGGTCACGATATTCCTCAGGGAACAACCACCTGGCCCACCGTGGTGCCCCACAGGCCGCAGGGCAACCTCTGCTGCGGCACCCGGAGCTCCTCATCCTCCTGCTCTGACCCGGGTGCTCGCACGGATTTTTCCCTCACACTTTTCCCCTCGTTTTTTTTCACCTTTTCGCCCTTTTTGTCAGTGTGTTCCCACAGCGGCACCACCGGCTCTCCTGAGGGGCTCCGCTGTGAGGGCGGGAACTGGGTCTCCCCTCAGAGCGGCCCCTCGGCCAGCGGAGCCCCACGCACTGTCCTTTCCGACGGAAACCCACGCTCAAATCGCAGGTGGAAGGAACCCCAGTGAGAAAACAGGCTTTTAAATGACTTGGTAAAAAAAATAAGAGCCTGATTCAGCACAGGTTGTTCACAGCCGTTCTGGCGGGACACAGGCGGCGTTAAACCAGGCCGCGCCGGGCAGGCTGTGCCCAAAGGAAGCACTGTCACAGAATCCAGCTGTCTTTAGAATAAAAGAATTCAAATACAAAGGTCTCTCCTGCTTGGAACTGGGATTCCATCACGGCAGCAACAACCTCCTGCCTTTCTCACCCAGCCAACAAGGAAAACATCACCCGCAGACTTGGCGTGTCCAAGCCGTTCGGACACCACGTCCAAGTGTCCATCATCATCATCCTGTGAGCTAATCATGCCAAGTGAGGCGGCTGGGATAACTGGGACCAGGGGATGAGGAATGGGATTTCCCACTGCAGATGTTCTCAGGGTTTCCTGCTGCACGGACAACATGCATTAACAGAGACACTGACTCACAGACACCTCCCTTCCCACTCCCAATACCATGGGCCACCCTTCCTCAAGCCTGCCATTGCATCACACCCTTGAGGCTGCTGTGACCACTTGCAGCAGGGGAGGAATAAAAATATTTGAGGTATTTTAGAAACTTCTAATAATGTGAGGCAGCTGGGAACACGAGTTCGGTTTCATGAAACCCGCTAACACGCTGCCATGGAACAAAATACAAAGGTTGCTGGTTTAGGACATCACCGCAGTGGCAGAAAACAGCTTGGCTGGAGGAGAAATGGAGTTTCTTGATCACTAGGCTGAAGGGAAGGGATGGGAAAAGTGGTCAGTGTGACTGAAGTGTTGTGGTTGCCCCGCTGCAGATGAACTTCTTGCTCTATTGACTTCTCCGTGAGGAGTCATCAAAAGTAGAGTGAGCTTTGAAAACAGAGAGAGAGATGGTAAAAGTTATCCAAACAGACAGAAAAAAATGGAAGGCAAAGTGCAGAAAAACAAAAAACGAATACAGCCTGTTTCTGACATCTCCCTCCTTCATCTGCACTTCTCTGACAGAGCTTTACTAGACAGAATGCCCCAAAGAAAACAGGAGAGCGTGAAGCCTGGACCATCCTGCCCTGTTTGCATTCCTCCTGCCTTTCTTCCTCCTTACAGCTTTGACGTGGAAGGGGCAGAATAAATGCAGTTTTGCCATAAGCTGTCCAGGCCTGCCCCAGCATGCATAAAGCACAACCCAGACATACGGAATTGGGCTGAGAGAGGAACTAAACTACAACATTTTATTTTTTTTTTTTAATTCTCAAGAGCTTCCTCTGCAGGTGGACGGTGGAAGGGAGACGTGTGCGTTTCAGATGTTCTGGAGTTCAGAACAGCAACCCTGAGGGTAAATTGACTTTTTTCTTCCCTAAGCTTTGCACTCAAGCAGGAGCCTTCCCATTGCCTTGGCTGCTGGACAAGGTTTGGACAGCGGGAGCATTAGTCAGGTTACTGAGGTTGTCTTTCACTTGTTTTGAAAAGTGCTATAGGATTTCTAACACCCACCTAAAGCCAAGCTTTCAAATTACTCCTTTAAACATTATGAAAAAGAACATATTCATGGCTCTTTATAAGATACAGTTGACATAACTCTTTCTCCTGGGGCTGCTGGAGCGAAAAGAGAAATCTGTAGACACTGATCAAACACTTATATCCTTTTCCCTTATGTCCCTGTTCCCATCAGGAAAATTCCAGATCAAGGTAAGGGAGCTGATTATCAGTGGCAGCTCTGGAGCCTCAGTGTGCCAGCCCCCAAGAGCACAGATATAAATCCATCAATGCGTGCCTGATAAAAATGATTTTATCTGCTTCTTTAACATGAAAAAAACCTCACAGGGGAAATCCAAAATGAAAAACAATCCGTAGAGTGTAAAATCAGGCTTCGGAGAGTAAAACAGTATCACTGCTAAAGAACAACATAAGAATTTTCCCTCTTAATGACATCCAAAAGATCAGTAACTTCAAGTTCCTGCTTGCTGCAGCAAAGAGCTTCCACACTAATCTCATGGCTTAGAAACAGCTGCAGGAGAACTAACACTCACTGCAGTAACTTACCCCTCCATGCTGGATTCTCTTAGAAAAAGGCAAGCTCAAAACCAAGCCACACTTGTAATTTATTCCAAAACCCCAAAAAATGCACTTAGGGCAGAAAAAAAAAACCCAACTCAACTCTTTTTTTTTTTTTTTTTTTTATGTTTTCAAACCCATAGAAAGCAGCTGTTGAATTACTATGTTGTGGTCTTGGAAATTCAGACATCTCTGTCACTAAATGCTCAGAGGGTCAGTCTGGGTGGGGCTTGGTTTGCAAAGTCAGCTCTGCACAACTGTGAGGAGCCAACATTCACCAAGTTCAGGTACTGGTTGAAACCAGTCACTCCTCGTTATTAAAAACACTCCAGCCCTGGACAGAACTTTCCAAAGGGTCTCATCCTCATTTATCATATGCTCCAGAATCATTTGAATCGTTCTCCTCCAGAAAGCTCAAAGAAGAACCACGAAGAGCAGCCAAGCAGAGGCCAGTGCAGTTTCTCTATGAGGACACTGAACCTTTTTTCTTTTAGATGAGAAGGAGACCCAAGAGGAAATAAAAAGCATAAAAGCCCTGCAAGAAAGAACAGAACATCCATCCTAACAGCTCCACATGGATGAAATGCAATGAGAAATTACAGCTGCCAGATGCAGACTAACAAGAATGGCTGAGCACAACGAGCATGTTTTTAAGCACCTTTTACCACCAAGGCACTTGGTTTGGGAATTTACTGAAGTTCTAAAGACTGGTGACTACAGAAGGGCGTGAACAGGAGATGCGCTCAAGCCAAGGGATGCAAAGGTGAGACAAGAACTGGAATGTTTGGAAAATCGTGCTGAACCAAACACCTTGCCAAAAAAACAAGAAAAGGTTTCGTTTTAGCAGTGGTGACTTAAAAAAAAAAAAAAATCAACTCAAATCGCTGGAGCCATGCTTGTTCCTACTTACACATCACAGAGCACCTTGGAGGGAAACTCTTCCATGATCTTGGAAAAATCTGTCTTACAACTTCAAATATTAGTTTAGTAAATGGAAGAATTTGCACCTCTACAGTGACATTCACAAAAAACCAAATGCTTTTAACGTGATCTATTCTCTGTTCAGGGGGATGGTCAGAACTACAGAATACCATTAAAAACACAGCATTTGCTCCATGAAGTACTACCTGTTATTTCTGCGTTCCAAAATGGGTTTGCTGTGTTTTTCAGCTGCTATTCTAGAGGAGGGTGGTGGCTTTTTCCCCCCTCTAAGATTCTCATTTAACAAGGGAGCAATAAACCCGTATTTTGTAATGCTGAATTTTTTTCCCCTCAGAAATTCTTGTAACATAAATAGATATTAAATACTTTAAGGCAGATCACTTTATTTAAAATGTCCATAAATATAAAATGCATTAATAAGACCTCTTAATGCTTGTTTTGTGGTTTGACAGTAAACGTAATGGCTTACAGAGAGAAGTTAAGTTAATATACCCCTGACCAGTAATGTTCTATTTGCTTAAATACAAGCACCCAAGCCAAAATTAACATTCTGGTTTCTTTTAGAGGCAGCCTGCCATCCTGCAGTATAGCTGAATAAGCACTGCCTAGTATCATGGGGCAAATCCTGTCCCCCAGCTAACAGTCACACAAGGCTGACAGGGAGGCAGGGCAGGAAAAGATCCCCACCAGCCAAGAGTTTGGCCAAGACAGACCCAAACCACACAACTGACTCTCTGAAACAACGTTTTCCTGCAGTACTCTTCAGGCCCTTTTGCGGGGATGAAAATCAGCTTTCGTTATGCAAGTGGAACTTTAAAATCCCCTTGATTGTACCTTGTTTTACAATAAAGGATTTATGCGACGATGCCATCTATGTGTCTGCCCATCGTTATTCCTCAGTATCTTTTGGTCTTGCCAGTCTCTCACAACCACTTTCCTCAGGGAGGTAGAAGTCTGAAAAATTGCGTTCCTACGAGTGTGGGAATGCAGGTGACAAAGGAAAGAGACTCTTGCATTGCCCCTCTGAAGGTGGGAAAACTGAACCGTAAATTCAAATCTCAAGGCTAAAAAGGTGAAACATAAATTCAAATCCTATCAGACATCAGAAAAAACTCACACAGGCGAGACCCTGAGAGCAATGACTTAACAGTGGGAAGAATTTCAGCTGGACTTTGCACCTTGGGAGATGTCACATAACGGTGTTCCTCATCCAAAGCCCTATTCCACGTGCACTCTCTAACGTCCAGTAAAGGGGTGAGCTCACACTACAGCATCAGAACCAAGCTTAAAAGTCCATCAGCTAAATCCACTGGAAACTGAGATTCAATGTTTGTTTAATAAATGGATTTAGAGAGCCCAACCCATCTACCAGCACCTCTCCACACACGCACATTCACACCTGGCGAGATGATGTTGCTGAGATGTTCTGCAGCACCTCAGCCTGGACACACAGCAGGACTCACAGCCATCTTTTAAGGCTTGGTCTACCAGTGTACTCATCCCTGACAGTCTTCTTCTTTATCTTTGTGTAGATAAAGCCACACAACACAGAGATTCCCAACGGTTATGCTGAACTCATTGCCCTCTTGGCATGAGGATCATCAAAACGGATGACTGGACACGTCTGAAAAGCTTTCACAGCCCTAATGCCATGTCCCTGTGGAGCACAACGGCAGATTTTTATTATTTCCCTGATGAATTAGTGCAGAACAGAGTTTAGGAGGACCCTTGGGTTGCCACTGCCAAAAAAAGCTTTCATCGCCCCTCCCAAGGTTGCACGCACTCAACACAAGGAAGAAGCTCAGCCTTGGCATGTTACACGTGAATATGAATTTCTGTTAGTTCAAACAGAGATCTGAGAAGCAAATTTGTTCAGAGCTGAACTTATGCTCTGCCTGCTCACTGCTAACCTGATAGAAGGACATAAAGTTGGAAGACTGTGGCTTTGAGAAGAAGAAGGCTCTTGTGCCCTCGGCAAACACATCCTGAAACACGAGTCAGTAAGGAGACCCTGAAATGATGGTGACATCCATGGATTTGTTGCAAGGAGACATTTCCTACAAACCAAGTAACTGCAGAGCCACAATGAAGCCCCATTAAGTGACCATTGTCACAGCACGGCGAAGGCAAATAAAAGGGAGAGGAAGGGAACACAGAAAAGCAGCTTGTTAATGGAAAAGACCAGTTAAACAAACTCCCTGCTTAATCAGCAAAGCACTTCGCTGCAGGAGAGCTCCCTCACACCAGTGCTTGATAAAGGAATACAAGACCTCTTAGAAAGCTGGTGTTCCAGGGCTGGTTTCTGCTGAGCATCCATCACTCAGCTCTTCACCGGGAAGCAGGACCAGGCAATTACTGTTCAGAAGTGTTATTTTTTCCCAAGCCAATTTGCTGCTCAGGAACAACAGAGACAGAGTGAGGAGAATGAGCTGTTCCTAGATATTATAATAGCATGAGCAGAAGAACAGGAGCTTCCTCCAAGACTTCCTTGCGCAAATGCCTCTGGAAGGACCCCTGCCATCTCTGAGTAGACTCTTCCATGTCCACATCCAATTTAGCCATTATCTCTTTATAGGCACTGCCAGCAGCTGAGTGAGAATTCACGGAGGGAAGCTTTGTGCTCCCTTATCAGCTGAGGCAGAAGGCTTCACTACAGGGACAGCTAACAAATTAACACCCACGCTCCACAGGAGCTTGCAATTCCCAAACATTCTCCTCACTCCTGACAGATCCCCTGCAGAATTTCTAGAATCCTTCTAAAGCCCAACTCCATCAACTACCCATAGGTGCGATCAGCACCACCTCATGTAGCCCCAGAGGCTGCATGGGATGAGCTGGCAGTTTGGTGGTAAGTTTTCCAAGGGAGGCAGCCATTTTCTTTATGTAAAAATCAGAGATAAAAAGTGTTCTGGATATAAAGCCAGGGTTTCTGCTGGAAATCAATATGACTGCTGGCTGGAGTAACACTTGGACTGTCTGTGGCACCGATCCACAGAGAAATAGCTCTTATGAAACAGGTATGCCATGGAAATCTTTAGGAACCCATCAGACACCATCATCTATCCACTGCTGGTCACTCTCTTCCAAGGCAAACCCCAGCAGCACCAAAACCTGGTAGAAAACATCACTACTGAACAATTATTTTCTAACTGAAAACTTGCAATTCCAGTTTAAAAAAAAAAAATGTTTTTATCGTGATGTGCTCAGGCAAACATGAGGAACCACACAAACGGAGAAGAGGAGGCACATCATACAAGAAAACCTTGTTCACACCTCACGGTCAGAACAGGCCCCCATGCCGGCTGTCAAGTAAAGCAGCTTGAGCCAACCCTGGATATGACCTGCTTACTCTTGCTGCTTCCTCTGAGAGTGAAGTGCCCACTTACCATATTCATGACTGTGAGGATGAACCTCTGGGCAGCCTCTGCACCGTGGTATTGGACCATGTCAGCATCTGCCACCACCAGAGTCTCCACCGTGTACTCGTTCGTGAGGCGAATCGCGTTCCTTCTCTCCCTCCAGTCACTGGTCGATTTCAGTTTCTTCTGTCTCTTCTTTTCTGAAAGTCAAAACACTCCTTAAGGCTGGCAGATCATAATAAAACACCAATACCCCTTTCAACAAACATCCTCATGTTCAGATTGCAAGAACTCTTTAATTAAAGTGCTCTTTGCTGGTCAAAAGAAGCAACCAAGAGGTCCCATGGCAAGTCCATCTGCACCTCTGTGTGCAGACTGTGTGAGACCACCAGACAACATGCAAACATGGACGAGGATGGGAAAAGAGAAGTTAAAAAAAGCCGGAGTTTAAATGTAATTCAAAGTAAGAAGTCACGCTCTTGCAAAAAAATTTGAAAAAGTGTTTGTGAAAGGAGTAACATTCCACCATAACGGAGCAAGTGCTGATTAAGGAAAAGTCTGTTGAAGACAACTTTAGGATAAGAAAACCATGCTTTGGGATGCAATGTAGACTCTGCAGGTTCTCCACAGCCAGGGAAGTCGTAAGATATTCCTGGGGTCAGTACTGCCATCAGTTGCACTTTTACTTGCTACAAGCATTACTAGAGCAGAGTAACAGAACATAAGACAGTCTCACAATTTTTAAATTAAGTGGGATTGTTTTGGAACACAGGTTATTGGCCGACTGCAGAAGTCTCTGGCTGAGACGCAGAAGGGCAGAAGGTCAGGTCAGATAAGACCTTCTCAAGCTCTCTGTGCTCATTTATTGCTGTTGGCCTGAGCAGCAGCAGCAGCAGCTGCAGTCACGGCCAGCTATGAGTGGAGCTCACGTCCCAGTCTGCCGGGCTGTGTGACCCTAAACCAAGGGACTCCCTATACCAGCTGAGTTATGAACTTCAGTCACAAGAACCCGTGACAAGGACTCAGTTCAAGGACTGGAAACTGAAGCAGGGATCAGCTACCATTAACACAAAAATCAAACCATGGAAGTTAAACCTCCCTTCCCCCAAACTGAGGGACTGATGGATTTTGCCTTCTAAGCCAAAAGGTGAAACGTGTTTCACAGCTCAGAGGCAGATGTGCAAAGCAGCTGAGGCATGAACAAAGGAGAAATTAAGGTCAGACATGAAACTGAACCTGCTCACTTGCTGCAGTCACAAAAAACGTGTTGGTGTTTTCAGCTGCAAAATGAAAGAAAAGCGAATGAAGTCATGAAAACAAATTTATTTTAGCAATAAGAAACAAACGGCCAAGATTCACTGAAACTGTCTCTGCTTACTGCTCAGCCTGTGATATATGATGCCCAGACTGCCACTAAAGCTGGGCTTTTTCTTATGAAAAAGGGAACACACAAGTCCTCAAACAGCATAAACACAACATTCAATGCAAAAGTGACATGGGCTGGACCGTAATGGGTGATCAGACACCTCTTATGTCACTCAGCACGTGCTGCTCATTTCCCAGAGCAGAGAGCCACTCTGGAATTTTCTCTAGGCTTAACCTGAGGCCCTCTCTGAGCAAAGCACCACTCTGCAGCAGGCAGAGCTGAGTTAGTGCTCACTGACCCTGATTTTCCACAGCCTGTTTACCAGCTCCCTGACATAACTCAGCTTTAATTTCCCTGCTTCCCCAGCTGATCAGTTTTCCCTGAGTGACCCCCCTGAATTCAGGGCGATAAACCCCATCAGCTGGAAGCCCCCTAAAACCCTGCCTTCCCTCATTCATCCATTTTCTGTCTTGTCAGGATGCACATCTGCACGTGTCCATCCCACCTCCCTCTCCTGAGTTGTCTCCCAGTCCTCCAGTACAGCTCTGCACGTGCTTTTCTGCCCAAGGCACCGACTGTCAACACTTGGTACATACTTTAAACTGAGAAAACAACCATGAAATTTGATTTGATTTTTTTTTTTCTTAACAGAGTTTGGAAATAACCCCCTGGGTCTAAAGAGACAGACAGGAGCCTATGGACAAGCAGAAAAAAAAATATGAAAACACGGGGTGATCATAAATAATGGAAGCTACGTGCCAGCAGCAAAGATGGAAACAACCACGTTTCAAGGCCTGTTTTCACAGGGACCGCAGGACAGCCACAGAAAAATGCACAATCATGACAAAGCTGCCCCAGAGCAGGGGATTTCTATGCTTTTAAGTGCTTCAGAAAGGCAATAAAATAAAAAAGACTATGTGAGAAAGCGGGAAAGCAGAATGCAACTCTGATATGCCAACTGTGACAAGGAGAGGACCTCACCAAAGTTTTATTGAAAAGCTCCCGTGTTTGGGTGTTTGTTTATTCACTTCATTCCTTTCATCACCCATCCCTCCCTCTGCACAGCTGCACACCTTTATCTACAGGTCTCCAAGGTTATCTTTTAAATACCAGGGGGGGAAAGCTGAGAAAAAGGAATAGAAGGGAAAATTACTCCAGTAAAAACACTGGCTTTTTGGGTTTTGCTGCTAGGAATTAGAACCTTCCTGGAAAGAGCAGCACCTCCCCATCAAATTCTTATTTTGGTAATTCCCTAGGAAATTAGAAGTTTACAGCTGCTGTAAATCCCCTACCTACAGAGAAGTTGCTCTTGTGGCGGGGGCTAAGCCTAAATTAAGTCTGGGCCTGGCATGGGATGAGCTGTGTAAAAAGGCTTAAGTGGAAGAAAAAAGGGGAGTGCTCTGCGTTTTCACTTAAAAATCTCCTTTTTGGTGGCTAAGAGGACACTTGTGTCAGAGGAGGAGCCCATTATGCCTGACTGCAGCTTGCACTCCAGGGAGAAGAGGTCATGCCATGGTCATGCCATCCTTTCTGTCCCTGGTCAGGACCACTTGCACAGTGCTGTGTCTTTGCACCTTCCCGCCCACCACACACGCAAACAGTGTTCCTGCATAATCAACACACGGGGAAAACAAGCCACTCGCATGGATGAACCCTCACAAAGGGAGAAAATGCACACATCCCACGGCACAGACATTCGGTGAAGAGGAGAAAAAGATCCAAAACCAACAGCAAAAATCCTCATTAAATGCATCTGCTGCTCACACCTGAGGCGAGTCGACTTTATAAAGGAGGTATCCAAAAAAACCCCATCCCTAGAGCCTCACTTCAGAAACAAGTCAGCACAGGGAAGCCTCACTCCTTCCCTGCAGGATTTATGGACTATGGGCAGAGAATCCCTCCATGAGTACATGAAACCCCAAACCAAAGTAAACATCAGCCGTTACAACAGGGATTAAACGCTTGCTGGATTCTTCACTTGAACAAACTGATGGTACAAATTTTGTGGTGCAGATGTTAAGTGTTAGTGTGAAGGCCTAAGAGGCCGTAAACCACGGGCAGGAGCCTGTCAGAGGAGTTTACGTTGTGGGGAGCACACAGAATCAAAGTGAGCACTATTTTAGGAGTCAGGTGCTCCCTGCTTAAGAGGTCAGAGAATTTCACATGAAATACGAGCTGAAACACTCAATCCCCAGCACAGCACGTCTATGCTGCAGGTGACTGGGCACAAGGGACATTACTCTTTTGCCAGTCACCTTGACAGTGTGTTACACAGCCTATCTGGCCAAAAATTCCGCAGAATTCAGGCCTGTTAGGTGAAGAGAGAAGGGCAATACACCTCCAGATCCTCCGCGTAAAACGGCTGTAACGTTGCAGAGTTCATTTGCTGGCTTTTATTTACCTTTCCTTGGCTCACCACCTGCAAAGCAACACGATCACATCCCGCTCTGCAGCCCAGCAGCCTTGAAATCTTCCTCAGAATGGAAAGAACCATAGTCCCCACTGTGAGCAGAAGCACCACAGAGCTCTTTGGAGGCCTCTGTAGAAAACTCCTTATGTTTAGTGCTTTTTATGGCAACTCAACAGATGTACAATTCCAAAGCAACCGCCCCAAGTGACCTTTTCCTATTACACACCAAAAGCACTGTCTAGCACTGTCTGGCTTTTGGCAGATTCTTGCTGTAACTTGCAGAGTCCTTTCCTGTTCCTCCTACCTCCCTTCCAACAGTATTTCCCAGACTCATCTGAAAAGCAACCTCTTCTCCTACAGCCTTTCACCTTTTTTCCCTCCCTAATCTTTCCCTTCGTAATTTCTGCTACCCCGTTCCAGTTAAACCCACTGACAGCTGCTGGATGCAGTTCAACAAAAGCCACAAATAAGAGTAAAATGCAGAGTCCTTTCTGCAAGGCCAGACTTCTCTCTAGAGGCTCTTTTCTCCTGCTGCCTTAAAAACCCTCTCCAGTTCTTCCTCAGGAGCCCTTTGCTCACTTTCTTCCTCCCATGACCCCTTTAACATCTCTCTACACCCCTGATGGAGGGCTAAGCTCTGTTTTATTGTATATTGTTACTCCAGCAGCATAAAAAGCAGGACAGAAGAGGAGCAAACAGCTAAAATTAGTTCTCCCTAAGCCCCAGAAGTTTCTACAGAAACTTTCCCTGGTACTCACATTAGGCAGGTTTTATTAGTTTCACCTAAAAGTAAAAATCATCACCTCTCCAAAGGAAAACAAAGGAAGAAGCAGATCCTGCACACAAACCAAGCCTAGAAATTAAAGAAAGGAAGTTCCCGAGGTTCATGCTTACTGCTTAACCTAAAGCCATATGTCAAGTTTGCTGAATTATCAGAGGGACAGGATGCCACAAGGTTTCCCTGGTACCAGCAGCACGATAGAAACACCTCTCAAAAGGCCACACAGAAACACGGAGCTCCTTCTCCTCTGCCAGGATGCAGCACAAGAATTGGCCCTATTACACCTCCACCAAAAGCCTGGAATTTCAGGTTTACCACAGCCAGCTGGTGCCAGTGGGGTAGCCTGGAGTTCAGGAATTACAAATGGCTGCCCGTGGAAACCACAGCTGATCACAGACTGTCCTCTCAGTTTTAATGTCCTGTCCTACAAAACTGCACCTCCAATTTCCCTCTGACTGGAATGGCAGAAAAAATCATGCCTCAACTGCTAGGGAAAATTATTGCATAGCAGAATGAGCCATTACTCCCCTAATTCACCTTCCAAAACCGGTTTTGTTTTCTTTGGTTTTTTTCTTTTTTTTTTTTGTTTGTGGGTTTGTTTTTTTTTCCCCAAACAGTCACTTTCATAACAAATCACAAGTTCATGACTATTTCTCTGGCACAGCAGCAAACAAGGATTTGAGACAGAAGTTATGAACTCTGCTGCATCTCAAAACACCACAGAGATGTTGCAGCAAAGTTTGTTATCCAAGT
Source organism: Pseudotriccus pelzelni (assembly GCA_035584735.1). NCBI lineage: Eukaryota > Metazoa > Chordata > Aves > Passeriformes > Tyrannidae > Pseudotriccus > Pseudotriccus pelzelni. The sequence continues at coordinate 3,472,693 of JAWMRA010000016.1, read as the reverse complement.
TAGTCTGTGGCTTGGACACATCAGTTAAAACCTTATTCTTCTGCAAAACACACTCAGCCATCAAAACAACACATTTGTCTTCAAAGGCAGGTCTGTGGGAAAGCACAGGACAAGCACTATGATCTCTGTCCCATCACTGGTTCCACTGGTCACCAGGATTTCAAAGATTCCTGGTGACAAAGACCCTCAAAGTCCTGAACTGTCCTATTAAAAGGACACTTTCCTTGTGGGAGAAACAAGGACTCCCCCATGGCAGATAAATAAGACAATTTTTTGCAGGCACAGAGAGCAGGGCTTGAGCTGGGGATAATGATAATATGGAAGAAACAAGGACAGCTAAAAGGTGAGCCATTAGTCTCCCTGGAGTCACCTGCCTGCATTTCTAGCCAGAATGAACACTGAAATATCCATGTATATCCCAGGGAAAGGACAGTGTACACTGCACACCCGAGCTCTTCACTGCCCACCAGGTTGGATTTCATTGGATTCCAACGGAAACCAACACAGGTTTATTGGGGACCAGGCAAATGAGCTGTACAGCTGCTCTTGGAGGGAAAGAAACCCACTGACTGTGTATTTGCCTCTTGGCAGCAGAGGAGGAAGAACCTGGAGCTCCTCCTGCTCCGCATTATCCACAGTGCCCTCCCTGAGGGCTCCATCCAGAACAGATCCAGACCAGCAACAAAACCTGACCTGCCACATGTGATGGAAAAGGACCCTTCTGACTGTCAGACTGCCCCAAAAGGCTGCTGGTTATCAGCCGTAAGGACACAATCCCGCAGGGAAAACCCAGACTCCCCGTTTGGAACACCACAGAGGGACCTGGAAAAACCAAGGGATTGATCCCCACAAGTGAGACGCGCTCCTGTGGGCAAACCGCTGGATTCCTGACACAGGGAATCCTTCTGTGCTTGCAAACACTTAATCACATTACATCTTCTGCAGAGCCCATTGTTGAAATCCTGCTTTAATTCTTCAACAGCTGCTTCCTAATATGGGCTAATACAGGTTGCATTACATCTCTCTATTTTTAGTGCACGTGTTTTTGGCCATAACAACTGGTGTTTCGGGCCAAGTCAAACCTGCAGAGAAAACACAGCTAAGAGACAATGATTAAAGATGGGGAAATGCAACATGTGTTTAGGATTTATACCTGCTCAGGGAAAGCCTTCCTTACATTTGATACCTGCACACCAACACTTACTTAAATTATTACCAGCTTTGACAAATTGTTCAAACAGGCTGAGAAGCAACTGTACACAGGAGCAATGCCTTATTTTGTGAATTAAAATGCTGATCTCCCTGTTATTTCACTGTATGTGCAGCACACTTGCACTAAAGGAAAACTGGTTCATTTAAACTGACAAAAGGGTTTAAAGCAAACACGCATTTAAGAGTAATTTATGAGGTCTGTATCCTAAACATGAAATAACAACCTTCCCTCCAAAGACAAGCTGCTCTCTCTCATGCTCCTGGACTCTATTTTATATTAAATCCCTTCTAGGTAAGGAGACTTTAATACATCACTGGAGACCCTTGGAAAAGTTGTAACAGAACTTACTTTTCCCGAAGAAACAGAAAATTTTATGACATGGTTAGAGGAGATTCCTGTGCTTTCACAACATGGTTTGACTCTGTCTTTAACATTGGTATTTTCTCAAAACCAAGAAAAAAAATGAAATTTTTCCCCCCCATCTTTGAAGGCACAGAAAATATGCAAAATATGTGTCCAAATCTCAGTCAACAGTTAAATTACTGTTGCTCCACGATAGTTATCATAGCTATATCTATTTATTGCAGCTGAGGTTGTGGTGGATATTGTCACATATTTTAACAAGTGCTTTACTGTATATGATACAAGGCCACAGAGAGACAGGGCAATGAAGAAACCCCTATTTCAGGGGGTTTCTACCCCCATTCTGAGCTACAGGGGGTTGGGCACTGCAAAAAATTACAAATGATGCAGCAGAAGAGATCCTGCTGTCCTGCCTGGCTCATCTGCAAAGAAAATCTTACTTATATGCACTGAAACCTACAAACACAACTCCCTGTGGCTTCACTCTCCCCACGGAGAGACCCCTTCTCAGGGACCTCTGACAAGAAAGTTGCCAAATTTGGTCTTAGAATCAGAGCAGGGTGTGATGGCAGGTTTGCACCCCAGCTGCAGAGCCCAGTGTCTGGAGACGAGAAGTGTTTCCCCTCACTGGTGTGAAGCTATTTCCCATGTTCCTCACGTCTCCAAGCTTCAGAGCGAGCGAAACCCAGCCTTGCCTTCCTTCCCCCTCGCTGCCTGCGCACCTGGAAACCTCTTAATAGGTTTTCTGTTTGCCTCACAGGGGCTCATGTTCGTGCCTGGGAAGAAATGTGCATTGTGGCTTGAACTCCTTCTCCTGCCGGATGACAGGTGATAAAAATAATACACATATCATATGACTGACAATAGCACCTGGCCCGTGGTGGTGGGATCCCTCCTCTGCCTGCCGGAGCCCTTGGGAATTTAAACAAAGGAATTAAAACATCGGCCCTGGGATTTTTTTTTATTTATTTTTTTAACCCATTAGTGGGCACTTTCGGACTCAAATCTCAAGGATCCAGTCATGCAAAGCCTTAAGTACTTTCCCATTCCTGACTACAGCCAGATTAATCCTCTTACACAGATTATTCCAGGAGAAATTTGGCTCCCACAAAGTCCTCCTGCAGCTCTAAAAATAATTCTGAGTGCTGTAGGACATGTTACGCCACTTAGACTGAAGGAGTTGTTTTAGAGATTTCAACCACCACTTATCAAACCTTGCCCTGCCCCAAGGAGTTGCTCAGCTCAGCTTCCCCCTCCCATGCCTGGGGTTTGCAGGGAAAACACCACATTTCTGGGTGAAACACAAGCTCAGCAGCCCTTCTTGACTGAGTTCATTTTGCTTTCCTCCTCCTCCTCCAAATGCTCACACAAGTCATTACATCACCAACCATCTTTGTTTTACAAGTAATTAAGCTCATATATCACAGGAAATTTGCCATTGAGCAATTTAGCCCCGTTTAAATTTTTATGGCGTGATCAGTAATTAACATTAAAAATTCAGCATCTGATGCTTTGTGTTTCATCTGACTCCCAAATAACCCCAGATTATGCCAGTTACCACTGATTCACAAGACTTTAAGAAGACAATACAAACGGAGGTGATTCTTGTGCGTTCAGAAAACAGAAGAACAGCAGCAAAGGCCTGGAAAATGCCCAAGCATGGCAGTTCCGTGCCTTAGAAAAATACTCAGTTTGTATTATATTTACACAGACATGTATTTTATTATGTTGTTCCACGGCATAGGATTTGTACCTAAAATGTCCAGCATAGGAATATTCCCCATGCATTTACAACCTCCATCCTTTCCTGCCAAGCTGAGCCAAACTACAAGTGGAAAACAACCTCTACTGCAAATCTGATCAGTCCCTCACTCAGCCCATGTTGGTGAGTGCCACAGCACAGGGGCCCTTTCCCAGGAGAACCTCTGGAAGCACCCCCTTAGGTCGTCACTTCCACAGTTTCATTACGAATGGGCCTTTTGTGTGTCAGACAGGATTAACTCTTTTTGTTTCTAAACTCCTTGTGCATGAAAGTTAATCCAAACCAGACAGGAGTCAATTAGGTCGTTAACGTGCTAAGCCTATTAACGGCCATGACTTACATTTCTCTCCAGCAACAATGGAAAACATTCAGGATCTGCCTTTAAGTGGCAGAGCCCCTGAGCAATTGCATTATTTTATGCCAGGGCTCCTTGGGGCAGGGGCTGTTTGCAGGGGCAGCACAGCCCGTGGAGCACAACAGGGGGTTTTGCTCCCTTTTTAGCACAGCCAACTGCACCCAAAGGGGAGGAATTCTGTTCCCAAGTGGTTTGCAAACTCCTGTGTGAACCAGGGCAGGGCAGGGAACGACACAGTCCCAAATTTTCCTCACCTAGTGCTGGGGGAGGGACTAAAGCTGTGCTGCTCTCACCCAAGAGTCAGAAGCCCCTGCTCTCCTCAAATCCCAGCCCTTGCTTAGCTCCAGCTTGGAAAAAATCCATCACAGAAAAAGATGAATAGCCCTAAACAAATCACATATCAGACTATCAACTTCCCTCTACCCCATAACTCTGATACACACTCAGCCCACGTGGCCTTTCCATGACCTGAGCTCTGGCTGTAGTGTTTGCATGTGTGTACATGTGTGTACACGTGTGTACATGTGTGCTCACGTGTGCTCACGTGTGCTCACGTGTGCCCTCAGCCCAACAAACACGAAGGACTTCAACAACTTTCCCTGCAATAACAAATCCCAGTTCCACGGATCAGGAACCTGACAGACACAGAATTAATTCTGCTGACACAGATTTAGGTGCAGTCACACCATGCCAGACCAAGGGCTCACCCAGCCCATGCCATGAGGTCCCCAAGCTCAGGATCTTCCTGCTGTTCACCTCTGGGATCACCTGAGGAGAACATTCCCTTTGGACAAAGCAGGGAAGAGCAGTGGGTCCTCAGAACTCTTCAGGAAGCAGTAGGTGCTGCTGGAAATACTTTTTTTCCAGTGTCTCCTTTCAGTATCTTTGTACTCACTCAACTCCTCTTTCTCTTTGTGATTTCATATAATTTATTACCCAATGTCTCCCCAGTTTCCTTCCTTTAGTCCCTCTTCCCAGGGAGGGAATTTTAGCTCTGCCAAGGACAGGCAGCACCTTGTCCCTACACAGGAGGTCAAAAGGTTCAATGGCAAAAGGATGAGGGTGATTCCTGCCCTGACTTTGGTTCAATTCAGCTTTTAACTGAAGTCTGCCTTATTTTACAGTGTAAGAATTCTGTACTGCATTTGCTATGACCACAGAGCTGCAGCACCTATGGAACTTGGCTGGGAAATCAGAGTGGTGCTGAATTCTGGTGTTTTCTCTAAAAAGAGACATAGGGGATCTGTAACTCCAACCAGAACCAAGATTTCATACTCAGAGAATCAGAGAGGAGATTGGCTTAGTCTGAACCCCTGAGAAAGATAAACCTGCTGAACTATTAAGAGCTCAGCTCCACAGAGGAGAAAATAAAAGTGCTGGCTACAGGATGTGCCAAACAGCAGTGCCAGCCGGGACACAGATTATGACCAAGGGCAGGCCTGGTTAAACACAAAAACTGGGATACAGAGCCTTGGAGATACAGGCAGGGATGTTCTCTCGAGCCCCTTCAAGCTCACCTGCTACAACCTTGCAGTGCTCGTCGGGCACGTGCGGCTTCCCGGGATGGCCGGACCTCGTGGATCGTCTCCGCCGGATGAAATGTTCCTTCCCACTGAACGAGGTCTCAGATGAATTCACGGGCTGTATCAGCATGTGCTCGGATCCAAGCTGGATATAGCCAACCTGTGCACGGAGGAGAGCAGAAATGCCCCTCAGTTTGGTATCCAAACCTTGTCTATCAGCCCAGCCCGAGCCCAGATGGTTTCCCTGCAATCACTGTTTTACAGCGGGAGGAAATGATTATGGGTCACTTTCAGCCTGTGCAATAGATCTTCATCTCTTTATTTTTAATATCACTGAGTATTTAGAAACACTGTGCACTGTACATGTACAGAGGTGGGGGGCCTCATCAAACATCTTTGTCTTCCCTTTTCCCTCTCCCTCCAGGTACAGCCCCACTCCAGCTGGAAGCACAAATATACGTGTCCTATGAGATGCTCAGCTCACGTGAGGACAAATAAAAAAATCCCCTCAAAATCACCCTTCCAACTGCCAGGCTTGCACTGCTATCAGATGGCATTTGCTGTCAGTAGAGCACAGAGGTGAGACTGCAAACAGCAGACCACCTACATGTGTCGCTCTTGCAGACAACACTAAGGGACTTGATGTCAAAAGTAGGACCTGGGAAGCCGCACACAATTTTTGGGGACCAAACACCTCTTCTTGACTACAATATGGGCCACACGGTAAGCACTGCTCTCCCTGCCAGCCATGGGTTGGGTTTCAGGGGTCAAGTCAGGAATGGACTGTTTCTTCCACCTCTGAAATAACTAACACCAGGAAGGCAAAGACCTCCTCTAAATAACTCCATAGGTCCAGGTCAGAGCACTAAATCCCTGCCTTCCTTGCACCGAGTCCAGGCCTTACACCAGGCCTGGCAAGAGCACCATTGGAAGCCAATTCTGCCCCAAGGGAACTCCCCTCTGCTCCAACCCAGAGCTTTTAAGGTCCTTTAATGCTTTTTCCACTCCTTTTCTGGCATGTAAAGAAGAGAGCGAAAGCAAAGGTATCACCTTAAAACTTAACAAAGCCTCCAGGTTTAATAATCAACGCTGAGGTTATAAAACACTGCACACAACAAGGGGCTCTGACTTCCTTTTCATTGCACTAATCCACTGATTATTTATATTGCAACTAAAAGCCTCAAAGTGCATCTCTTCCATGTACCCCCTCTGAGAGAACTCTGTAGGTCTGACCCAGCTTCTGCTAACAAGAGGCCTCACCTGGCCTGCCAGGACGTGCCTGTGGTGCTCCTGAGAGGTAAAGGCGCTCACCAAGAGCTCCAACACTCATTCTAGGCACACACACACAAAAAAAAAGAGAGACCAGACCCCTTTGGTCCCCTCTCCCCACGCCCTGTGCCAGCCAGGCAACGCTCCGAAGGAACGCTCTGCACGTACATGCGAGCGCTGTATGTTCAACAGCTGACTGCACTAACATGATTTATAATACACATTACAGCCATACTGTAGAGCGTACATTTCCACACCTCCCTGCCAAATCCAGGCCTCACGTACACCCAGGAAATCCCTTTGGCCCAGTATTTCCAGCAGGAGGAATTCCTGCCAACGGGAAGGAGAGTTCTGCTCCTCCGACGGCCACAGAAAGGGTCACCCATTTCAAAAGTAATAAAAAATTTTAAAAATATCAGATAGTAAAAGCTGGTGTCTCCATCTGCCACGGCTGCAGAGCACAGCAGCAACTATTAGTCCCTTGGGTCTAAAGAGACAAGGGACGCCTCTTTTGGGGTCTTGCAAAGGAGACTTTGCCCTTGGGGCAAGGTCACTGCTTAAGTACAAAATGCCTTGACACCTCCCAGAAGGGCTCCTGTTTGCACAGAAAAACTCTGACATTATTCCTTGGCCCTACGAAATGCACACCAGTTTACAAGCCCCACTCTGCCCTGGGGTTTCCAAAGGGCTGCCTTCTCATTTCAGTTACAAGTTGGGCTTCCTCAGAATTGCTTCAGAGACAGCAAAAGCTCCAGTGACTTGTTCTTCCAGCCTCCTTTACGATGCTCTCCACGACTTCCCCTCCTTGTTCCAATCTTCCAGCTGGGAGGTAGCCCCAGCCCCCTTTTTTAATATAGGTTTTAATTATTTAGAAGAAGGGTTGTAAATCTGGTGCCATGGTACTAAAAGCCACACCAGAGCTCCTGAAAGACTGCCAACCATTTCAGCTGGTGCCAAAAATATGTAAGAAGAAGTCAGTTCCATCACCACCCGACATTATCCCAACTTTCTGGCATCAAGCGTGAAAATAATTTAAACCATTGGAAAGGACTTATGTTTCACATTTGCCTTGGAATTGTGAAACCTATGGGGGGAAAGAGCCATGAGTCTTCACCCTGGAATAGGTTGGGAAGCAATCTCAAACTCAATCTGACAAGGCAAATAAGAGCCGCAAGCAGGAAGCATTTGCAGGATTGGGCCTGTGAAGTATTCCTAGGGAGGTAAAATTTTCCCCAGTCTTGCCAGTTGGGTTCTAGAGAATCCTCAAACTTGTTGGTCCAGATGAGATCTCTTGGACCTGATCACTTGAATAGTCTGGTCGTTATTTTGCTTTTTCCATTAGAAATGCATTCCTCCTGTTGTCCCCCTCAAATCCCCCAACTACCAGACCCTGCACTGGGCTAATCCAGCATGAGATACCAGCCAGCAGCACTGGGCAAATAAATACCCTGTGCTTTTCTTCTCTAGTCTTGATGTTCAGGGACTGCAGAAAGCTGGATTTTGGAGACAAAGAAGTTAAACAGGCCAGGTGACTCTCGGAGCTACTTCTCCTGCATCTCCGGAAATCATTCCAATTAAATAAAATGCTTTGGATCTGCCAATTTGTGTTTGCTTGGGGAGGGATACTCCCTCTCATCCTTCTTTCTCTGTGACAGTAGAAACAGGACCTACCACTGTTCCATTCCCCAGGACTGCTGAACTTTGGGAAAAACAGCTGCTGCCCAGCCCCACCATCCAAGAGTCATCAGGTAAAATTCAGTGTAAAAGTAAAAGTTCATCACCACCTGCATTAATAATCTAACCTGGATTTTACTGTCAGTATGGCTGGACCAGGGAGGTGACAGAATCCTGCAGGGAAAGCCTGGAATGATTTCAGCCCCACAAGGCAAACTGACAAGTTGATTAAAACAAACAATAATCCACACTTCCCACTACAGCCCCACTCACCACTGTGCTCAACAGTGGCCATATCCTTCACATTAAGGATATTTCATATCCTGAATTTAGAAGTCAGCTCAACATTGCTCACCAGCAAGAGAAAAAAAAGGTCCTGTTCTCCAAAGCACCAAAACATTCCCATATACTTTTATCCAGAGTTTTATGCACACAGTGGTCACTCAAGCAAACTGTTCACCCTCAGGTCTACTCTTGTACTACCAGTACCAGTACCACTTCTCTTCTACACGTCGTTTTCCTCGCCACTGGAGCTTTTCTTGGGCTAAATGACAGCAGGGAAAGGAGGAAGGTCCTCACACCACATCACTGAAATTACAGTGGTAAGAGGAATGTTGGGGCAGGGTATTTGCAGTGACACTGCCCTGCTTTGCTGGCACTGCTCTGTCTCTGTCCCCTGGTAGTGCTGGTGGAGCTGCAACAGATCCAGACCTTCAGTGTTCTCTGCACATGGTTCTGGACCTTCCCACATGTTAATACTCACCAACAGTTACACTGTTTTTCCAGCCCTTTTTATTTTCACAACATCTTTGAAGGAGATCTGTGAAATGCTGAATCTTTAACAGATTTTTCTTTTGCTCCTCAGCGCTCATTAGTTACATACACACGAACACGAGGAAGAGAGAACAGATTTAAACATCTGACAAATTCCATCCCCTTCTCAATTCCTCAACTGTTACACTGTAAATCGTTGTTTAACCATTTCCTCTGAGTTAAAAGGAACTTCATGTTTAAAGGGAACAACAAAACGACCCACAAACACAGTTTAATAAACTTCATGTGGGTTTTAGTCCTGTCCTTATTAGTAACTACACTTCAGCTTTACTTAGTTTTTACTTACAAGGGCAATTCTTGCAAACTGAAAAGAAGAGCTTTAAGTTAAGTCTGGTTCCCTGTCATTTCAGGTTTAAACTCAGTTATGAGAGCAGACCATGCCCAGGAATATCTGACTGCACCTCTGCCCTGGCCTCCAGGTCTGCTAAACAACGAAATCCCAGCATGTCCTCCCTTTTGTCCACTGTGGAAGAGGAAAGCAAATCCCAGCACACAGAAACCCGGCACGGTAATTTTAAGAGGTTTAACTTTTCAGCTCATGGCCCAGCTATGGATAAATGCCAGACAGCTCCTCTCCCAGACAAGGGAATTCAGCAGAGCTGAAGGTTTCCTCGGGGGAAATAGTATCATCTTCTAATCCCAGCATGCCTGCACTGCCCTGCTTCCCACAGCAGAGAGGCTCCTGCAGTCACCTGAAGGGCAGCACCGCCCCACAGCACACACAAAACACCCCCTGCCACTGGCCAGGGCACTGAGCTGCAGGAATCTGCTCTAAACCAGCCCCTCACCTCCCTCTACTGCCAGTGAAGAAAGGCAACTCCTCCAGAGGGACAATTCACCAATCTAAAGTACCCGATACATGGGATGAACCTCATCTTTATTGCTCACTCTATAAGCAGACAGGCTTAAAACCACCAGGCTGGGGGTTCTTCCATGATCTTCCTCTTTTTTTCCAAGGATAGAGGGGATTTACCATTTCACCAGGAGTCCTTACTGCTCATTCCCTGGAGGCTGCACTCCAACCTGCTCAGTCCTCTTTGCCCTGACTGGCTTCCAGATCGGATCCAAACCCACACAGAGACACCCAGGTCCCGTGTAGGCACTGACACCCACCTGGAAATCAGTGGGAGCTCAGAGACCCTACAAGACAGTCCAGATGGATGCTCTTATCATCTCTCCTTGCCCACACCTGCCAAAGCTTGCCTACATCTCCACCCTCACAAAATTTGGGGATCGTCCCAAGTGAACATGACACACCAGGATGAAGAGCCACCATTCAGAAATACTTTAACACGATTTGTCCACCAGGAGTTGCCTGAAGTTTAACAAAGGTAAATGTACCTGAAGCTTGGAAGTTAAGCAGCTCTTTTCCTCTCTGCATGGATTGTATCAGACCATACTACAAAATGCTTAGGGTTTCCCAACGTCCAGCATGCATGGCTTAAGGTATCGTTTCAATTAATTTATTCCATCCTATAAAAAGGAAATGCACTGTTGCCATTCCATGAACCCTTGTAATGTGCATCATCCACCAACCCAGTCTGCACAAGGAAGTCTTGCTGAGTTGAAAGGGGACAAAAATGAGGTGTGAAAATGTTACATGAACTGGCCTGAACAGGGGGGAGCCACAAGCCCTTCTCTCACCTCAACTGAGAAGGACAACCCACAGACTCAAAACTCTGCCTCTAAATGCATCCCAGTGATTTGCAGCTTTCGGATATGGTTCCTGAACAGGAAAGAGCTTTCAAGTTCATTTCCAAGTCAAAACCTAACACTCATTTTAACACAAATCCATGATCCTCTTAGAACTGTAGCTGTTAAAAGGATGTAGGTACAAGAAATATGAAAAGCCTACACCTGCTGGAAGGTACTGATGCTGCAGCCCAGCACTTCAGCAGTGACAGGGACTCTGCTGTGGCTTCACAAAGCTGTAGCTTCTCAAAAAGGGGGCAACTTGCTCTGCTGGCTACGGTCTTGTAGGCACAGGAGTTGCAGAACTTTGCCTGTGGGTGCCCAGCACCAGGGAAGGGCAGTTCAGACTTGGGGTCAGAATCCTGGGGTCAGCTGGACCTAAATGATGAGACCTTGGGTACACCAGTCCTGACACAGCCCTGACACAGCCCCAGGAGCACGGCCACCCTTCCAGGCACAGCTGGAAGCTGCAGCAGCCACGCACTGGTTAACGGCAGCATCTGCCAGAAGAGTTTAAAAAACAGAACCCAACCTTCAGATGCCACACTGGGAATCTGATATCATCACCAGGAAGCAATTGCTCAGTCTGGCTGCAGCTCAGTTTTCATGCCACTGTGTCAGGGATTTTGTTTTTATTAGAACTCCACTTGCCCCGACCATTTTATATCACTTTTGCTATGATTTATGGCAGGGCTGAGGAATACAATTACAGCAAAGTCTGAGCCAGCTGGAGATCAGGATACAGGATAACTGCCCACTGTACCTCTCAGCAACCAGCTTTCCTGAATGAGATGTCCTGATCACCCAGTTCCAGTCCAACGAGCACTCCCGGGCTGGAGTTTTCAGGAAACCTCCCACTGCAGCACTAGAACTGCCCAGAAGATAAATGCCAGGACAAACAGGCCTGCAAGGTTTTCACTACCAAGGTCTTTCATCCATCTCAAGTTCAGGTTCATCCTAAAGACACTCAAGTTTTCTGTTCTCTAGTTTTGAGCTCCCAAGGGTGTTACGAACCTTAACTCGCTCGAATGCGCCGTGCACCTGCTCAGAGCCCTTCCCCATTTCTGGTGATTATCTGGATGAAGAGTAAATGAATGGAGTCCTCTAAGAGGAAAGGAGTATCCCAACATGCAGAAACACCTCTCTCTCACTACACACCACTCTCAGCACTCCCAGGACCAGATCCACAGGCAAAGGCAAGCAGAGCTTTACCAACACTGTCACTAACATTGGGCTTTGGTCCCCAAGAAGTGCCACAAACCAGCAGCTTTGACACCAATCCCTTTTCGATCCCAAGTTGATCTAGCTCAGCTGTGCCAATTTAGTCATTGCTTAGAGTTCCTATGACCCAAACAGATACTGCAACATTGCAGTTCATATTTGCAAAGTAATGAACAAAGACTACCTAGTCTTGTTTCTTTTCCAACTTTTCTACTGGGAATATCGCCAATCTTTTTCACCCCCTGCTCCATTCCCTGATCTCAGGCAGTTAATACTGTGCCTACAACTGCATTCCTCTTTTTTTAAAAGTTCCTTCTCTGCCTGTTTGTGCTTTCCAGCTCTGCTGGAGTAGGTAGCTTTGGAAGCCCAGCACTTCATGAACAGCATTAACAAAACATGCCTGGTGACAAAGGCGTGGAGCTGTTAATGATTTAAAGCCTGAACTAGAGATATCGGTTTTAAGCCTCCCTCAGTGGAACTCGGCTCAGTTTCCAGTGCCACTCAGACACTCAGCATCTCTCAGCCAGCTTGCTGGGTTTTTTTTTTAATCCTGAGGCACAGCGCCCTCAAATGGCTCAGGAGCAAAGGCTGGAGCCCTGAGGGCAGAGCATGAACTGCTTCTCCCTGCAGTTTAAGGCTAACCCTCCATCAGCAAGTCTGTTTGGAGCAGCACACACCCCAGGACACACATCCCAGGATCATGTGCTGGGAATCAAAGCTTAACACCTCGCTGACTTTCTGAAGTACTTCCAAGTTATCAACAATAATTGCAAACTACTCAGTCTTCACCCCTGAGAAACTTTCTGTCCCACACAAGATCACCTGCTCCTACCAGGATGCTCAGAGGAGAACCAGCCCCTGCAGAGCCACCTACAGCCTCAGGGAGAGAAATCCTGACACTTGTGGTAGAAAAAACATTCCTGAGTGGGATGGTTCCTCCAACCACACCAGAATACCAGGTGTCCCCACACTGCTGCTCCCACCCAACGCCCCGACACCCACGGCAGGAGCCAGGTGGGAAGGGCTGAAGAGCTGCAGAGCTGCCGCAGGAGCGAGCCAGGCAACCAAATCACCCACAGTGGGACTCAGCCACCTGCCCGACGGTGACACAAAATGCTCCCTCCACCAGAACGCTCCTCTGCAGCACCCTCAGACCCTGCCACCCACCCCACAGAGGAGCCGGGGGAGCTGAGGCTCCTCAGGGGTGGCTGAGGCTGGGGCAGCTCCACAGTGGAGAGCCAGGGCAGAGCACCCACCGTGGGGCGGCGGCAGGGCCTGGGAGGGGAGGGGACTGCGAGGTGAGGGGACAGGAGGGTCCCTGCGCTGAGGGCAGGTGAGGCAGGGGCATCCCCCATCATCCGGCTGAGGGGAACAGCCCGGTGGAGGGGAGGCTGCCTGCACCGAGGGGGTCGGGGCGGGACGGCGGCCCCAGCCCCGAGGAGGGGAGCGGGATGTCAGTACCAGCCCTGCGCAGGTGCTGAGGGAGGCGAAGGAGTCGCTGCGGTTCAGAGCGCGCCCCGTGTAGAAGCAGAGCCGCTCCCGCGGGGGCCGCCGCTCCTCCCCGCGCCGCTGCTCCACCGCGAAGTCCCGGGCCAGGAATCGCAGGTCGCGGCGGAGGTGCAGGTACAGCTCGGCGCCGGCGGCGGGCAGGCGGACCAGCACAGCCTCCTCCTCCTCCTCCTCCTCCTCCTCCTCCGGCCGCGGCAGCGCCCGCCGGAGCCGGGGGCCGCCGCGATCCCCTCCGGGCGGCAGCAGGTGGATCTTCTCCAGCGGCACTCGCTCCGGGATCACCACTTCCAGCTCCGCTCCGCCAGCTGCAGGCGAGAAGGAGACAGGCTCAGGCGCTCGCACCCCGACGGGGCGAACGGGGGGTCCAGCGCCCCGGGACCCCCGCACCGAACCGGGACAGCCCCGCGCTCGGGATTCAGCGCTGGAAACTGCGAACGGGCTGCGGAGACAATGGAGCCGGCGGAGCACAGGGGTTTATTTCTCTCCATACGCACATATTAGAGACAGGAACGGGCAGGGAGGAGAGGAATAAAGCAAATGCTAAAGCTACTTGTATCATTAAAAAAAATATATATAGCTCAGACACAAGCATCGCATTTCACCAACCCCAATAAAAATCTGCAGGGAGAAGGGGAAAAGCAGAGCGAGCCGCAGACGCAGCCAAGGACAGTCAGCAGCTTTCCACATGGAACGCTCCGGCAGCAGCAGCGGCAGCAGCGGGAGGACAGGAAAAGAAAACAGAAAAGCTTGGAGCGATTCATCCCGCAGGCAGGGGATGCGGTGAGCGCCCCGCGCCCGCACGCTGCCGCCCGCGACCGGACCCGCGGCGCGGGGCCGCCTCGTCACGACAGCCAGGAGCCCGGGGAGCGCTACCTGTGCCGGCGTCCAGTCCGCAGAGCAGCAGGCAGGGCACGACGAGGGGCAGGAGGCAGCCGTCAAACATCGTCGTGCGGGCGGCGGGGCCGAGCGCGGAGCGCGGCGGCGGCAGCGGGAGCGGGGCCCGAGTGCGCCCTGCCCGCCCTCGGCACCGCCGGCACCGCCGCGCGCGCCCGGACACGCCCCCTTCCCCCCCTCCCCGCCCCGCGCGGCTCCGCGCGCCCATTGGGCGGCCGCGCCCGCCGGGACACGCCCCGCGAGCCCCCATTGGCTGCGGGCCGGCGGGGCCGCGAGGGGAGGGCGCACGTGCGCGGGGGTGGGGGGCGGCCGGCAGGGGGCGCCCTCTCCTGCCCCGGGCGCGGAGCCTGAGGGAGCTGAGGGGGCTGAGGGAGCCGAGGGAGCCCGGGCCGGTCCTGAGGGAGCCGAGGGAGCCCCGGCCGGTCCTGAGGGAGCCCGGACCGGTCCTGAGGGAGCTGAGGGAGCCCGGGCAGGTCCTGAGGGAGCCGAGGGAGCCCCGGCCGGTCCTGAGGGAGCTGAGGGAGCTGAAGGAGCCCGGACCGGTCCTGAGGGAGCTGAAGGAGCCCGGACCGGTCCTGAGGGACCCGCGGCCGGGTCGGGAACTGGGGGCCGCTCCCCTGTGGCCGTGGAGCCGCCGGGAACAGCCCACCCGAATCACCACGGGGCTCTGGTGCAGGGCAGCCCGCTGCTGTTCTGCCCCGTCGTGTTTTCACAGAATCACAGAATCTGCCGAGTTGGAAGGGACCCACAAGGATCATTGAGTCCAACCCTTAGCCCTGCACAGAACCATCCCCAAGGGTCACACCATGTGCCCGAGAGTATCGTCCAAATGCTCCTTGAGCTCTGTCAGCCTTGGTGCTGTGCCCACTGCCCTGGGGAGCCTGTTCGGTGCCCAACACCCTCTGGGGAAAGAACCTTCTAATATCCAACCTAAACCTCCCCTGACACAGTTCCAGGACCTTCCCTCAGCTCCTGTCCCTGGTCCCCACAGAGCAGAAATCGGTACCTGCCCTCCCTCTTCCCCTCCCCAGAAAGCTGGAACAGCAGTGAGGTCTCCCCTCAGTCTCCTCCAGCTGAACACACCAAGTGCTCTCAATGTCCTCACACGGCTTCCCCTCCAGGCCCTTCACCACCTTTGTTGCCCTCCTTTGGACACTCTCTAATTGCTTAATGTCTTTCTTATATTGTGATGACTAAAACTGCACGCAATATTCAAGGTGAGTCCACCCCAGTGCAGAGCAGAGCAGGACAATCCCCTCCCTTGGCCGGCTGCATTACCCCTTTTTCATCACCAAAACAATTTTGACACTGCTATGGAAGCTCACTTGAAAAACTCACCTATTCTTTCCCTCCATCATGTGCGGGATCAACTCCGAAGACCAGGGGAAAAAAAAAGTTGGCAACATCACACAATCACAGGTCATGTTTGGGCATCTGGTTCAACTTCCCTGCTCAAACAGAATCACCCTAGAATACAATATATGAGCACACGAAGATTTTGGGCAGTGATCTCACATACTCCAGAACCACTTACCACATGGATAAAACAAGAAAAAAATGCATAAAGCTCAAGAGATACAAAAATTCCCACTTTCGCTGAGGTCCTGCAACCACCAGAGCTCCTTCCCACCTGGTTGGGCCACATCCTGCAAGTCCTCAGCTGTGCAGGAGTGAGGAAAAGCCAGCTTGGACAGGGGCTGTTGAAAGCAGTGGGGTGATTTCCAAGAGCAAAAGGTTTCCACTGCATTCAGTGGGCTTTGGATTGGATTCTACTCTCCTGGCATGGCTGAGTCGTGGAAGGCAGTCAAGACCCAACCTGTTAGCAGTTTTAAACTTTGGTGGCCCAGCAGAGCAGCGTCTTAGACTTTAAACTTCTGCAAAAATCTGCAACTTTGTTCCTGAAATTGTAGAAGAATTCAAAGGAAGACCCATAAAAGAGTGTGAATGACTCTGGCAGATCTCCCTGCAGCACTTCCACGAGAGTTGTCCGGAGCAGTACTAACAGCGGTAATGGCTTTGAGTCGCAAGCAAGAGGAATTAGATTTGGATGCTCATCCCTGGGAGGGCAGGAAGCTGGGGGAATGCTGAGAAAAGGGCTCTTTGAATTTAGGACAAAGGCTGGTAAGAGTTAATGAGTGTGTTAATACCTTTTTTGCTTCTTCCAGGCATCGGACAGGCAGCAAGAAGCACGTCTTTCTTGAGAGCTGCTCCTGCACAAGGAGAGAGGCGGTTTGAGACCAGGTGAGATTTAATAGCTCTCTGTTTCCCTCTCTCTTTCAAGGCTCACTCTGCTCTCTAATAAGAAGTTACTAAAGCAAAGGGACCGACCCGGATTCATTCAAGGGAGACAAAAACTCAGTTTGGGGCTGCCTTGCTCTACATCTATAGTGTAACATAACATGGCAAACAAAACCTCCGAGCCTGAAATTCCCTCCTGACCTGCTGTGAACCAGCAATCTCAGTGTATCCCCCCAGGGCCAGGGCTCTGGCTGGCACAGCAGCTCAGGGCAGGAGGTCCCCCACAGCCCTTCCACCCGTGGCAACCCTCCACTCCTGAGAACCAGGAGGCAACTTGATTTGTGAGCTGCCAAACCTGGCCTGAGCCCTCAACAGCCACGTTTAAAACCAGACCACCAGCTGACTTCATTTGCTGAGGGATCAGAGCTGCTGCCTTGTCTTTGCCCTCTGAAGGGTTTGACCCGGGGGGGGGGGTGTGTTTAGATTTGTTTAGTTTTCTACTAGATCCTTTCTCCCACCTTCCAAAGTCCTCTGCCAAAAAATAATAACAATACAGAAAAAGAATAAATTTAATAGTGTGGGGGAAGAGAGGCATTAATAAAGAGAAGTCTGTAACTTACTGCATGGAAGAACTCGCTCAGTGGCTGGGCTGGCTGGCACAGACTGCACTGGAGTAGGGATACTCCCCGTGGAGCATCCCAGACTTTCAGAGCGTCTGGACAGGAGCCCAAGAGGCTGTAACGCCCCATGACAGGGGCAACATCCCAGGCAGACCTCAGTGCTGGCACGGGCTGGAGCCAGGAACGAGGGGCAAGCCCCCAGAGGTACCCACACAACAAAAGGGGAATCTGTCTTAGGAGCAGCAGCGGTTTTATTGAATCCAAATCCCAAAGCTCCAGTGAGACACAGACTCTCTTTATTAATTGAACACCATGGGCTTTTCAGAAATGCCTCGAAATTGTTCCTGATAAGGATAAACTCGCGTGGCTGGAGGGGGCTGTGGTCCTGCTGTGGTGGTTGCATTGCTCCCCTGCTCCCAGCCCGTGGGGGGGGGAGGTGTTTCTCCTCTCACCATCACAGAGGTGCATTTGGCCCTGCAGTTCCTAGGAAACAAGCCCTCTCCCCCCTCTGAAAATGGTGTTGTATTTTTTTCTTTCAATTTTAAATGTACGTCGAGGAAGCCAAGTTTCATGGCCATTATTGCACAGTTAATAACCCTTTGGAGACTGCAGACATGTGTTATATCCATCTTCCCGAGCAGTCACTTGGCTCACTGCCTGGAAAATGCCAGCATGGGAAGGGTTAACTTGGCCACTGCTCAGCCTTCTCCCTTCTCTCCAGCCACCCTTTTCCAAACCCTTCCTGTCCTGGTCCTAAGTGGGCAATCCCAACCTCACAGGTGCTGCTCTGCTGCTGGGATACTCTCTGATGCTTTCCCTGCAGCTCCTCTCCTGCTGGGACACTCCAATACCTTTCCTGCTCTCCTTGCAGCTCCTCTCCTGCTGGGACACTCCAATACCTTTCCTGCTCTCCTTGCAGCTCCTCTTCTCCCCAAGGTCTTTGGGCATCTGGAATTTCTTCCCTTCCAGAGGCTGCAGAGCTTGGCCAGGCTGGTCAGGCATAGACCTGACAGGTGCTGCTGTTACCTGGGCAAATGACCCCCAAAAAACCCATGAGCCAGTTTTAATGACATGTAGGGACCAACAAAAGCTCTTGTGTAATTTAAAACCATCAATCAAATAAATACAAGTAGTTCCAGAGGTGCCAGCAGTGGGTTTCCTACAGACTGGCTTTACACAGGGAGCCAGAGGTTCCATTAAAGCTTCTTCCCTGGATACAGGGTGTTCCAGGCTGTGCTGCTTCATATTGGACTCACTTCTTACAGGTGGTCTCAATGATCTTTAGGGTCTTTTTCAACTTAAATGATTCTAAGTGGAGTCTCCAATCTCTGGAACAGTTCATGCAGCCCTCAGCAGAGGCAGTCAGGAGGTTTCTCCTTCCAGCAGCCTGAATTCTTCCAAGCCTATGAGAGAAAAATTCCCTCTGGGACATCTCTGTCAAGTCTGGCTGAAAATGGACAGCCTGTTCATGAGCTCCTGGGGATAAAGAACAGAAAGAAAAGTGACTGTGACACTGGAGGTGGCACCTGTGTCCTCAGGGGAGCACACAGCCTGCTTCAGCTCTGGTAAGTCCATGGCAGGAGTCCATGTAAAGCAGGGAGTTTATTCATGGGCTGACAAGGGTCCCTTTTGCCACAGGGAGTGTCCTTCTATTGACTGTGTCTGTCGGACAAACAGCGAGTGCGTTCCACGAGGTTTTCCATGAATCCCCCCTATCTCCAGCAATGGGGAAAAACACCCATTTTGCAGAGACCAGAACCGTCAGTGCCCCACCACCTCCAGCCTGGCCATGGTGGGGCTCTGAAGCACAGACAGGGCCAGCGCAGGGTCTGTGTGGGACGGGAGAGCTGCGCACAGATACCATCGCCCAGGCCACTCCAACCGGCCTCACGTCACTCCCCTGGCATGCGGGGACAGGGGACAAAGGAAAGAGCTCTCGTTGTTTGGGGCTGACCCTAAAGTTCAGCCCGGCTTTTCATGGAGTCCAGTGTTGCCACTTCTGGTGATGTTATCAGGAACCTGGGAATAGCTGGCACTTTCTTTTGTTCCGATTTACGGTTTGTTTGGGTTTTTCCTCTCCAGACCTTGGCTCCTGCAATCACGAGATTGATTTCTCGTTTAACTCCATCACTCCGTGTTTGACCCCCTGACAGGCTGGGAAATGTGAGCTGTGGGAAGCCTGGAGGTTTATTGCCCAGGAGCAAATTAAGAAGTTCTCAACCATGGGATTGTTTAAAATAATCCTTTCTCAAAAATTTTTGCCGTTGCTTCATTTTTTTTTGGTGTGAAGGCAAAAGTTCTGAATGCTTGGAGCTGACACCAGCAAAGCCCTTCATGCAGGCACCACCTCCCTCTGTCCCTGCACTGTTCCTCATCTGGCCATATCCCACATCTGGTGTTCCCAATCTCCTCTCAACCATCTCTCTTTGTATCCAACACCTGCCTCGGACAAGGATCATCCCCCAAAACCACGTATTCCATATAGGGCTCCACCTTCTCTGTGTATTCCTTGCAGCAGGGCACAAGGAGCCAGAGGGGGAGATTTGTAAGGCAGGAAGGTGGTGCACGGCTTGGAAGAGGGACAGAGGTGATGCCAGGGCGAGGCACAAGGCAGGTCATCCATCTGCAAGGATGGCTACTGGAGCCTGGACCTGGTGGCCCAGTGCAACTGCACAGACCTAAAGCGGCTCCTTTGCCCCATGAAAGCACTAATAAGGGGAACTGCTGACTTAAAACACTCTTAATAATGTTTTGCTATTTCTTTAACACCTCTCCCTGGAGCACTCTCTCCTCCCTTCACAGCGTCTTGGCCAATTACACTTGCAAAACAAACAGAACACTCGATATCCCCATGAGCGCCGATCGCAGGGGTCAGGGGCCTGCGGCAGGCGGGGGCTCCGAGGTGGGTCACGGCACAGGAGCAGGCTCTGCTCCAGCCAGGAAGGCCCCTTCCCATCCCTGGAGATGGGAAACCACAGCCAGGCACTGTGGGGGGGACAGGCCAGGTTGGGAAGGGCTGTGCCCAAGGCATAGGCACCGCTGGATGGTGGCACAGAGCTGGGGAAGGGCTGTGTCCAAGGCCAAGCCCCTCTGGCCGCGTTTTACAGGGTCTGTAAAACACCCCTTTTCCTCTGTGGAAGTCAAACAGCCCCAAGCCTGTGTGCTCAGGTCACTGGGGCTCTGGACTTTCGCTAACCCTTCTTTTGTCTCATATTCAAGCTGCTCCCAAGCTGCCCTCAAAGCTTTGTCAAACCATTTGAACTTTTACAACAATTCAGCAATCAAAAAACCTCCACCTTTTATCCATGAGCAGTGACAGGACCAGCAATATTCAGAGTTACTCTTCCCCACAGGACCAATCCTTTACTCAAGTTTGTGATGATTTTCCTGGTTGCTTCCAGTTTGGATGCAGAGCTGTGCAGAATTTACTGTAATGCCATTGACAGAGGCAGTGCAGAGTTTACAGCACAAAACCTCTGAGTGCTTTCAAAAATTTAGTTTTAAATTAAAAAAAATTAATTAAAATTAAAAAAATTTAAATTTGCATGCCCTCTCCCCATTCCTGGCTGCTCTGCATTTCCCCCCTTCTGGACCAGTTGGTCCAGAATCTCTCCCTGTCACTCCTAAGTGAGTCAAGAAATTCCCCAGTGCTGTCCCAGAAGGACAAACCCTCCCAGCAGGGTGGGTTCTCATCCTCTAGCACATGCTGTCCCACAGCCTTTCCTGTCAGCTCCACAGCCTAGAGATGCAAACCGGCATGTCTGGTTGTAGGATCACAGAATCCTAGACTGGTTTGGGTCGGAAAGGACCTTGAAGATCATCTGGGTCCAACGCCCCCACTGTGGGCAGGGACACCAGGAAGCTCAGGGCCCCATCCAATCTAGCCTTGGTCAGTGGATGTTGCCCATGAATGTTAGTTGAGTAGCTTTGGGGTCACTTGGAGCACCTATTTGGGGAAACAGCCCCATATTCTGGGCTCTTGAGCTGCCCTGAAGCAGTGAAAGCGTGTTCGTTCTCAGGGGACGAGGGAGCAGGGCAGGCAGGATGTGCCGTGACCGCTGCAGGGCCACCTTTGCACCTTGACAGGGGTTGTGCCTGTCACACCCTCCTAAGGGACAACAAGGGCTGCCTTTTCCTCCACAGCCAGCGAGGAAACCCAAGTGCCCACGTCAGCACAGCCTGCCTGGAGTCACCGGGTGGGAACGGCCAGATGGAGGGGCAGTGTGAGATCTGGAGGGAGCTCCTCACATCTGACACACATCCTGCTCCTAATCAGCAACAGCCACCAGAACCTCATCCCAGCCCATTTGGGGCCAATATTGTCATTTTTTGCAAGGCCCTACAGTGACCCAGGAACAGAATGGAGATGATCCTCCGATGCTGGATCCTCTCTCCCAGCAGAGCTGGCAGCTCACTTTGGCTTGGTCACAAGTGTTTGTTCGGAACAGCAAAACATCAGCATCACTCCAGGACTGTTCCAGTGCTGGCTGTCGGGATTCCTGGGCTGGACACAGGCAGGAAAGGAGAGGAGGTGTTTTCAGGGCACCTGCTGGCAGTGAGGATTCCCACTGGCACCTTCTGTGAGCTGGGATGGAGGGAACTGCACCCACAGCCCATGGAAACCCCTCGTGGAGAGTGCCAGGGAGGCAACCTCGAAGCTTCAACCAGCAAGTCAAATCCAGCTGTCTCCTGGCTCTGAACAGGAATCCTAGGGAAGAGCTGGGCTCAGATGGGAACCACCGAGGCTGCCACCCACATTCCACATGTCCAAGCACCTCCTGTCCATCCACAGCCATGGATAAAGCCCATGGAAATTTTTCATCCCGCTATCAAAGCAAACTCGTTCCCAGCTCTCTGCACAGCCATAGCTGAGCACAGCCTGACCACGAGGGCTGTGCCAAACGGGATTAACGGAGCTTGTTTAGACCAAGGGAGTGTGGAGTGTGCAGGCTGTGTGTGCTTGGTCGGGGGCTGTTGCAGCCAGGGCTCAGCACAGCTGGGAACCCACCAGGGTCACAGCTTGCATGGATCCCAAGCCCAAGCCCAGAATTTCCTCCTGGCAGGAACCAGCTACAGCAGCAATAAAGGAAGGAATATGCACTGTGCCCACCAGACCCTAAGACATCCCTGGGGGAAAAACCCCTAACTCATAGATTTTGGTCTTGTTTGTCTCTGCTCTGCATTTATAAAAAGTCCAGTTTGTCCAGCATGTAACACTTTAATGGGTGCTCAGCCTGGGGCTGCAGAATCCACTGTGCATTGAAGAGGTTTGAGAACAGCTTTCTATAGGGAGCACTTCTCAGTGGTGCCTCCTGACAGTGCACTGAGTTTTGGAGGCGTTTTAGGGCACATTTTGAGTTTGGGAGGTGATGTCCCACTGCTCCCCTCTTTGCACTTGCACATGCTGGACCTGGCCCAAACCCTCCCACCCTCAGAGCTTTGCTTTGTTGTTTGGCAATGGCACAAAACACAGAGCACCTCGTTCGTTTGGGGTGGAGAGTCTGTTCCTGAGGTGGGACAGCACCACTGGAATGGCACTGTAAC
Organism: Pseudotriccus pelzelni; assembly: GCA_035584735.1. Taxonomy (NCBI): domain Eukaryota; kingdom Metazoa; phylum Chordata; class Aves; order Passeriformes; family Tyrannidae; genus Pseudotriccus; species Pseudotriccus pelzelni. The sequence continues at coordinate 3,449,982 of JAWMRA010000016.1, read as the reverse complement.
CCTCATTAATCTGAGATTTATCAGCCTCATTTGCATTACAGACATTAAGGATCTGGTTGAGAACGGGGCTTCGCTTACAGGCACAGCCTCTGTGGCTTGGTAAGTGTGCAGTTTAAAGAGACCATATGAAAAAATACAAGCAGGAAAGCAGCATCAGAGCAGCTTTAACATCCTTCCTTCCCCAGCCCTACCCCAGATACGCCAGGTCCAGCCCCAAGGGAGTCAGCAGGAGAGTGCTGCACTTCTGGGAAAAGGGCCACTGGTGACACCCAGGTAGATGCCAACCCTTGGGGTCCTCTGGACTGGAACCAAACCCTGGGACTGGAACTGGTACCAAACACTCTCAGCAAAATTTGCAAGTGCTCTTTTACCACCGACACACCAGCCACTCGTTTCACAGTCGGAGATCGACCGAGTGGAACCGGCCAGTTGCAAGAATTTTGCACCCCGATACTCAATCGAACTCTCTTTTCAGGGGCAGAAGGACGGACGGCAGCGCTCCCCGGAGCCGTGTCCCGACGGGAGCCGTGTCCTGCTATTGCCACCTCGTGGGGCCTCGCAGCAACGACCAGGTCAGCACCGCGGGGGATGGCGCAGGGAGGGACTGGGATGTTCCCCGAGCAGCAGGTACAGCCCGGCAGCGCTGGGCTCTCCAGGGCAGCCAGAACCGAGGGGGAAGCAATTCCCGGGTTCACTGAATGCTGTGCATGCCCTGCGGAATCGTGTGAGTATAGAACAGTCCTCACTTCAGGACAAAAGGGCTCCTGCTACAGTGTCCTGTGCTCTGCTCAAGTGCCATCCTTGCAGGATCCAAAGGGTTCAAAAAAACCTCCAAACACAACCCCTACCTGACCTCACTGCCCCTTGCACTAGGGAAATGTATCAGACATTCTTTGGTTGCTGAATAATTCCTCCTCTAAACAGCAAAGGAACTAGGTAGGACTTGCATGGCCTGATAAGACTTAGCACAACCTGATAAGATTTAGCTCCTGCTTCCCACAGACTCTTGTCCTGAAATACCAGGAGTTCCCCTGCACTGTACACAGCCCACAACACAACCCAGACACTTACCCATAGGTGCTCTAGGAAGGCCTTTTAGCAGTTTTCTTCTGCTCTGGGTTGTAGAAAGCAAACACACAAATCTTCCAGGAGCCCTTCTGGGACTCCTGGGACTCTCAGTCAGCCAGGAAAAGCACAAAACCAACGCTGAGGTCCAAGGGGGAGTCAGGCTCCCCCAGCAACTAGAGGTGACCCGTGGGGTTGTTGCCACAGCTGCAGGTCTGCTGGGCTCCACTGGGCTCCTGGCCCAGCCCCAGCGGGTCCCTCCCTGTCCCCTCACTCGCATACTGGGAGCTTTCTAAGGGAGCCTTTCCCAGATCCTGCTGCCTTCCCTCCTGCTCTGGGAACTCACTGTTTGGGCTCAGCCCGAAGGGGCCGGTGCTGGGGAAAGGAATTGTCCCGGAGGCAGTTCTCTGCTGGAAGTGAGATTTCTGCCTTGGAAAGGGAGGAATGCTTTCCCAGGAATGTCTTCCAAAGGATACACACCCGGTTTGAGAAGAGGTGAAGGTGAGTGTCCTGCAGACAGATCTCATTTTCCAGGGAGGATCCTGCCCTGGGCTATAGGAAGGGGAAGCACTGGGGCTGTGCCCTGCTGTCCTTATCATTGTACTTGGTCACAGGAGCTCTGGATCCAGTTCTCATCAGTATCCTGGGAAAAGCTCCTGTGAATTTCAGTGGGAATTTAATCACCTATTTTACTGCTCAACTTAAACTTCTTTTAGACCAACTTCTTTTGTGGGAGGAAAACGACAGACTTTTCACCACCTGAAACAACTGCCTGGGAGCTGTTTCTTCCCACCCAGCTCAAAGCAGAGTAATATTCCATAATATTCCAGGCTACAAGGCCATGCTTCTTGCACTTCAAAGTCACTGTGGAGAGGGTTTATTCTTGTTATTCCACTTAATGTTTCTGACTCTGAAATGATTATGGGGTCTCCTCTGAATGCTTTATGGGGTAACAAAACTCAGGAGAACAGGGCTCTCTCCAGCTGAGTAAACAGAAGCTATTTTCATAAATCTTCAGACTATTGGAACATCAACAACGTTATCCTACGTGAGTTGTTATGGCTCTGTGTTTGCAGAGTCCTCTGTCGAAGCTCAGATTGGTGCTTTCAGCCTCATCTTCTGTTAAGGCACAAACTTCAGGCAGTCCCACAGGGGGTTCTTTCAGTCAAATAAACTCTCAGAGCCCCAGCTGAAGCTCTCTGGGTGAAGTTCACCCTGCTGTGATCACCTCCCTTTCCTTGACTGGGAATCCCAGTCCTTGACAAAGGGATTGATGGCAGGGCTTCACCTCTTCCCTGCCATGCTGGTCCCTGGAGAGCCACCTTGCTGTCCCTGATGGCCATCAGGCAGATTCCGTGCATTCCCTGAGCAGAAATGCCATTCTCAGTGGGAATACAGATGTCCTGTGTGACCTCTGACAGCTCAGAGGTGTTTGTCCTCCGCAAGGTCCATTGGGCAGCCAGAGCTCAAACTCTACAGAGACACAGAGGGACCCCATCAAACTGGCAGGAAAGAGGCATTTCCAGTAATTTTGAACATGACTGATGGAATCAGCTCACAGGTACATTCACGGCTCATGTGCTGCTCCATGCAAAAGGCTCTGGAGATCTCCCTCCTGGGCTGTGTCCGTGTGCTCAGCACGGAATGTCATCCCTGCCCGCTGGGGATGTGCTGCTCTTCAATGCCACAGCTGGGGGAAGTGCCTGTGGAGATGGTGTTTTTCTTCCTAAATCAGCAACTTCTTTTTTTATTCTTCACAGTTTGCAAGTTGCTTGTAGCCAAAACTCACACAGCCCTGCTCGATTTGTTTTCCATCTACTTTATTCTTACTCATAAGCTTAAAAAAAAAAAGAAGAAATAAAGAATTCAGCTAATAAAACCAAAGCATTCTGCTGCAGTTCATTATTTGGGCTGGAACACCTTCCCTTATGTTTGTTTGCCCATGGGAAGAGATGGCAAGTCAGAACCTCTGCAGTCCTCCCAACCCGGGGGGGGCGGCACAAATGGAAAGAAGTTATATGGAACAGCTTTTCAGCTGACACAAATCTGCACAGCTTCTTTTCCACAGAGCTCTCCTGCTTCTGCCAGCTGAAGATCCACGTCTGAGCTGCCTCAAGTGTTCTTATGATGAGCCACTGATAATCCCACCTCAAAAGCCAGCTGAGATACAACCTCGTGTAACGTTCCAGAGGGAGTAGTTCCTGCTGTACATAGGACCACTGTCAAGTACTTTAATCACAGCATAAATCTTGAATAATACAAATGATGGATGAGGCCCCCATTAATCTTCCTTCCTCTCCATTCATTAATTGCTCAGGAAAACACAAGTTCATTTACAGCCACGGCTGTTACCTCTTATGAAGACTGTGGGTCATTCAGCTTTTCCCAGGCAAGGGAAAAACTTGGAAGAGTAAGGAATTCTCTGAATGGGCTCTCATTGGAAAGCTGGGAGGGAATGGGCAGAGAAAACAAGGAAATCCTCACCTGTTTTTAAAAAATATTTATTTGTAACGTGTACCACAACTGACCAGGCAAAGTCAGTGGTGTTAAGAACAACAAAAAATTATAATTATACCAAATAATATTAATTGACAAAATGAGTTCTGTGGAGCAAAGGAGATCTGTAAACCAAATCCAGAGCAGGTTGGTAAATGTAAGCATGAAATCAGTACAGAGGCAGCGTAGAACACGTGGACAGGAATACCTGAACTAAAGGCAGAGAAATTAAATGGAACAGAAGAGTTTCCCCTGAGTCTGATGGACTAAGATTTGATTTTCAGTCTGTGACTATCAGAAATATTTTGGCATGGTCAGACAGACACAGCAAAGCCAGAAGCACTGTGTGATCTCACTGGACCAGGCCACGCTTTGTGAAATGGTGACAATAACGTGTCAGAGTCTGTCTGTGCTTCCAGTCACGCCTATGGCTTTTCTGCACCTGCATTTGCAGACTCCTTTCACACCAAGATGATGAAAAATGTTAAGGCTGAATTTTCATTGCATTGCATTGAATAGACTGAAAATCTTGAAGCACCATGACACGGATTTCCCTGGCAGGAATTGTGCCCCCGTGAGCTCAGCTTCTTGTTTCTGGGTTTCCATCAGTAAAAAGTGCAAGTTCCCATAACTTCAGGAATGACCAATCTGATGTTAACAGGGGAGATACATCCATTCCCACTTCTTTCTGTGCTGTGGGTATTTATTCCCCGTTCCCAGAGCTTTACCTTCAGAATGTTTAGGTCTAATTCCTGTGCGTGGCCATGGCAGTAACCCCTGGGCAGGGCCCTCATGGCCTGCCTCCCACACCCCTCACTGCAACGTGGTGCAGTTCTTTGGTTGTGTACTGTGCCCAGACAATCTTCACCCTCAGGATGTTGTTTTCTTCCATATTCTTCTGTACTTACCCAAAATTTGGCTCAATGCTTTACCTTTGAGTGTATTTATCTACCTTTTGCTCTTCCTCGAAGACCCCGTTTCACATGGACTCAGAACAACAGTTCTGGCAATTAGGTTGCATAACTGCAATCCAAAATTTTTCCTAGGCAAGACTCCAACAGAGTTAATTGGCTTCAGTGGGAGACTTGTCCTGAACAGAAAGGGCAAGGTTTGGCCTCAAGGAGACTGTAAATTCCAGTATAAAAATCAGTAGTTGTTCAGAGGCTCATTCCTGTGACAACATCATTCTTTGTGTTTCCTTTCCTGAATTCCTTTCCTAGTCATAGGAGGAAAGCTTCTGGCACCAAAATTAAATGATAATACCCTGGCCACCTCCCAAAACTCCTTTACATCTCAAAGAAAGCACCCTTGCCTCTCCAAGGGAGTGTAAAGCCTCCAAGATGCTGGATTTCCACGTTTTGTTAGGAAAGGCCAGTGTTTTTCGTGTAGGCAATAAAAAGGCCCTGATATGCAATTGTGCCCCTGCCAAACTCAGCAGTTGCTTTAGATGGTCCCATTCCACCAGCACACATCTCCCATCTTTCTCAGAGGCTGTAGGCCATGCTCCTTCCTCAGTGGAATTCTCTGTGTAGTAAAACAGGCACATTTGGGGTATTACCTGGTCCAAAATGCAAGTGAAAAAATCAAACACTGCAAAAAATGAAGCCTCTATTTTCTACAGCTTCTTGTACCTGCACAGGAAACACTCCTCTCTTCATATCTGAGATCCCAAACATTTCCCCTGCTTTCAAATGCTTCAGTCACTGAATTACATCCCACTTGCCAAGGAAAATCTTGGGAAAACCAGCAAGTCATGTCACAATTCCCACCCGAGCAGCCCAACGGGAGCAGAGCCTTCCTGACCCAAGTGCTCTGCTCCAGGGCTGTTCCAGCCCTGCTCCTCTGGCCTCCATCAGGCTACTGGATTTAGGTCCCCATATGATCTCAGCTACTGCAGAACCACATGCAGAGCCTCTAAAACTTATGACACCAATCATTTACAGCCTTGTGAGCTCATGCAGCTGGAAGGGAGACTGGCACCACCCTGTTTACAAAGCCCGGGCTCTCCCTGGAAAGCCCCGGGACTGGAAATGCTGCTGCACTCCACACTGGGGTTAGAAAAGAGGGGCAAATTTAGGATAGAGACACTTTGGGGGACTGATCAAACATCCACTGTTCCTCCACTGCTTACAGACAAACAATGGTATGTGGCCAAAGTCACACATTCAAAGTTTGGCTCTAACTGACGTGATTCCTGATTTTGTAACAGAGCAGAGATGGAAATACAGCTCCTGGTATCAGATGACCCCACAGCACTGACAGTGTGACATTCCATGCCAGTCCCAGAGCCTGGATACCTGCAGTGAACACTCCACAACCTCAAGTCAGAATTCAGCACTCGCTCCAGGGAACACAATGTCCAAGAAGCTCACAAGAAGGGATTGGATGAGATTTGATTTTAACCCTCTGGGCTGAAGATGTGCCAGGAGCAGGGGTGTTTTGAAGACGAGTAACCTTGTTTTGAGGACAAGGACCTGTGAAAAGACCCAATTTCCAATCACTCTCTTCTCTCCCCACTGCCCCTTCTGTTCTAACACTGGGCCAAAAGGACTGAAAGACATTTGGGAAACCTGGAGCTCAGTGCAGAGTCAGGGTTGAGTTTTGCTGTTTTAACAGTGGTTTCCTTGACAGGTAAATCTTAGAACACAATATTTGAGCTATCTATCATACAGCACATTTCAGAGAAAGACTGTATTTCTGCACTGAAGCCAACCCTTCACAGGCAAGTCATTTTCATTCCTCCATGTTTGCTTCCTCTGGCCTCCAGGAAATGAAATCTAACTTACAAAAATATCATTTTTGATGAAGGTTTCAACTGAAGAGAAAAGACTGAAGTGCCAGTCACTGCAGAGCACTGTCAGATTTTTCCCGCATTGAATAATTCTGGTTCCTAATGGAGTTCACACTAAGTTACCTACCCCAAAACATCTGTGATTTAAACTGCTTGATGGAATATATCAGATTGAAAACCAATGGGACACTGAATTATGTGATCCTCCTGAGCTCTGCTCTAGTGGAGCACTGTCAGTGTCCAAACCTCTTCCCACACACTTCCCAATGATTCAGAAAGTGGGTCATTAACACATTTTGTCATTTTATGCAATTTCTCCCTTCCCTCTAAACCGGGCTTTTTTCCAGGTCCAGTAGCCAACAATAAATCAATCACAGTCTCTCACAAGCCTTTTGACTCAAATTCTCTCCTGTAGGTTGGGCTGAAACTAGAGCAGAAATCGCTGCAGGAGGTGGGGCAGGACAGGGCTAGTGGTGACTGCCACTGAGGAGGTGTTTGCTGGACCCACTGCTGCTCTTGCTGCCGTTCTTCGTGGCCTCCTCCTCAGTATCTGTGACAGAATCTTCCTCCTCTTCATCACTGCGATCATCTTTCAAGTCCTAGGGAGAAGAAAGCACTGTGAGCACGTTCTGTTTTGCAGGGTTACTGTCAGGTAAGTTCCTGGAGTGCTGTTGTCAGTGCAGACCCTTCAAAAAGCCTTCCAGACAAGCAAGTGTTTTATTATTAAAGTGAACTGGGTACCTGGATCTTTGTAATGTCTTTAAAAAAAACCAACCAATTCATTTAATTACTCAGGCACCTCCATTTGTAATTGCAGAAGGAAAAGCTGGTGAATGAAAATTCTAGAACATGAGACATTCTCCCTTCTCGGAAATTCACCATCCTCCTCTGGAGACAAAACTCCTCTGTTCACCATTTGCCTCAGAAAAAATATGTGCTAAAGTGAACGAATGTAAAGGGAGCTCTAAATACCCTAGAGAATATCAAAACTGCCCCCCAGAAACACCCCTTCCCCCCAAATGGAGGCTGATATCCAAGGAGGGACCAGTTAACAACACTTTAATCTTGAAAATTCTGATGTTCCTCAGACAAAACTGCTTCCATGACCTTGAACTCTTCTTTCCTGGTTTCTGCTTCTCCCTGTAAAGTGTTACTATCAATCCCTGGGTGCTGTGAGATTAATTAACAACTGTGAAGTGCAGGGAAGATGAAAAGAATGTTGTTTAAAAGCTAAATATGATGAATACACTCACCCAAACACAGGAGCTGAGAGGCTGCCTGCTCCTGACAGGTGTAAACCAAACAGTGCTGAGCTGTGCCAGCATCTCCTGGCACCAGCTTTGCTCCAAGGCACTTGCTGACCCCAGAATACCCTTTCCTGCTCATGGCGTACACAGCACATCATGTTGTGCACATCCTTGGAATACCATCCCTAGGGGAACTGCCAGGGGATCAAAGGGGTCAGTGAGAGCCTGTCCTAGGGAAAACCCCTCCCCAGCTCTGTAGGAAAAGCTCCTTTGGCAATCAGGCTTCAGCCCAGAGAGTCAAACGTGGAACCTGAACATTTCCACCGCAGAGAAAAGTCCTTGTGTGTCCCCAGTGTTCCACAGCAAAGGTCAGGGAGAGGTGACACCTCTGTCACGGCACATAAAATACACCATCAGTCTCCTATTTCTCTGCTCCTGCCATAACCCAAGGCCCTACAAGTGTTCAGAAGGTTGGTTCAAACAGTTAAGGCATCAGCATTAAACCCAACACCTCTATTTCCCTTTCAGTGCAACAAGCTCCCACGAGCAGCACCTGCCGGCCTGGAAGACTTTCCATGCCCGTGGGTGACCTGCTCTGCTGGCAGGAATGTCAGTCCTTGCACAGGCAACCCCACCATGGATAATTTTGTTCTCATGTCATCTGTCTGGAACTCAACCACACAGGCACAGTCTGCCTGTTGTCCCTGCTCCTGGAGTGCCAAGGTCAGGGCTGTGACGCAGGAAGGAGAAACCAGGGCTGTTCCTGCCCATCCTGCATCCACTCTCAGAGTGAACTACCCATTCCACTTCCCCTGCATGCTGCTCTGAGGTCTTTCCTAAGCACCAAACTCATACAGAGAAAATGAAGAACAGCTCAGTAATAACTCATCCAATTGCCATCTCATATCCCCTCCCATATTACACTCCCGGTAAAAGGTACAGGGCTAGAAAGCAAATCAAAGCCCGAGCTCTGTCTCATCACAAACTGTAAACTTCCTGGAGATTTTCCTCTGCCTTTTCCCTAACAACATACACAGGGTATCAAAACAAACAAATCTTACTGTAAATACTGTAAAATAAACTTGGCATGCCATCAGTGAGAGAAAAGGCAAGGCAGCCTTTCCCACGCAAACAATTTATGAGGTTCTGGCTCTTTCAGATCACCTCGCTCCCTCCTGGTAGCCTTGCCGTTTGTATTTGCAGTAAAACACGAATGCTGAGGGGCAGGATTGGTGCTTTTTTTGCCACCAGAAATAAAAAAAAAAAAAATCAAACAGATCCTAAGCACAATGTGTGATGCTAAATCCTCTGCGCTCCTTGGAAGTGCCCTCATCCCCCTGAGGCTGCAGGGACAGGGAGCAGCACTTTGGGGCTCGGTGGGAATAGTCAGGGAAGTTTGGGAGTGCATATTCCATTTGGAGCCCCTCCACACAAGTTGCTGCTGCTGGAGCCCCTGCTGAAGAACAGCTGGCAATCTGCTCTGCTGTGAGTGATAGCCAACATGGGATACTGATTCCTGTTTCCTGTAGGAATGAGCTGCCATTTCCAGCATGGAACTGGAAACTCGGGTAGAATTTGCTTCCCAGCTTTCACGGTGTCAAGCTGGATGCTCTGATTAAAGGCATTATATGTAGTAATTAAAAAACATGTCATGTTTTTTCCAGCCCACTGGAAATCCCTGCATTTGAGGGAATGTCTTACAGGTTTCAAAGCAGCAGAAATTAAATTCTCTCATATTCTGAAGTGACCATTGCAAGTTTTCTTGATGTTACTTCTGAAATCTTGACACTAATCAGGAAAAAATGCTGATAAATTAAATTTAATTTTTATTATATTTTTAAAAATAAAATTGCTTCCTGACCAAGTGCTTCTTAAAATTCCTGCTTTAGGAGAGTCCGGCTATTTATTATCAGGCTTGCTTAAGTGACAGGACGGCAATAGCTTCATCTGCAACTGGAAATCCAAACAAACCTGTCTCTGCAAACTGTTACAAATATATTAAGATATCCTAAGTGAAGTTCGTGCTTCTCAACTGCGACCTTCTAAGAATAACAGAAATTGTAACATTTTCTGGGATTTTCCCTGCTTTAGTACCAAGATGTTTCCTCTGAGCCCCTCACGTCATATATTATAGCCGTGTTTTCCAACTCAAAGGCTCTGCTCTGACTGTCCCTGAGCTGCAGCAGACGAATGTGCCATCAGGAACACAGGCAAACTGGAAATCCCCCAGCTGAGGCATCACTAATACTCAGTGCTTTGGTTTAATGGCACCAAGTGCATTTATTTTACTTCAGCTGGTTTAGGGTAACAGACAAAATGGATGTGTACGTTTTGTGTTCTGGATGACTGACCAATTGAATCTTTCTAAATGGATGACTGGTTTCAAGGTTTATGAGAAGCAACACTAATGCTATAAAGGCTGCAAGAGGGCCATTTGTAGTGAAGCCAAAGCCGCAAACTTTTATAATCTTTTTTCCTTTTGTTTAACCCTTCCACCTGCTGCTCAGTCTGCCTCTTTTAGCTAAATGAACCGTGTTTGTTAAGGTAGTTTTGGCTTCTTGCATTTCACTGCTGTTAGAACACACAACACTGAAGTCATTAGCATGACGTGACCGGCAAAGGACCTTCCAAGGGATTTCACCACGAACTTCTTGAAGTTATGGGATGAGCAAACCCACAAGTCACCTCCCAGCCTCTTGTAAGCAGAAAAACACTGGTCAAATCTCCATCTAAACTAACGGGGAATTTACTCCTGGCTGTACAAGTTTGTCTCTCCATAAAGCACTCAGAGATCACTTCCCTCCTGAGAAGCCCTTCCTTGCACTCTCTGCTCCAGCTGAGGAGAAACCAGGACGAGGGCAGAGGGCAGGGGGGGTTCCCTGCCCCGTGGGCTGGTGGAAGGTGTCCCTGCTCGTGGCTGGGATGAGATGGGCTTTAAGGTCCCTTCCAACCCAAACCATTCTGGGGTTGTTACCGTGTCCATAACGGGGCTGGGAGATGTTCCAGACCTAACTCCCCTGGGGGGATCAACACCGACTCCAGGCTTCTCAGCAGCATAAGAAGATTTCAATTTGCCCCTGACTGGACAAGACTAAAACCAATTAATAATTTGGGTTAAGCAAAATTTAACACCCCCACATTTAATTGGATTTTTCTTATCAAGTACAGGTGTATAAAAACAATTCACAGCTGAATCCAGACTTTTAATTGTGTGTTTTCTGATTTGGTGAAATTCAGATTTTTTGATTTTCAAATACTTTAACCTTAAGTTGGAATTTCCTGACCCTTAAACGTATGTTCTACTAAAATCAGCATGTCCTAAGCCTTGTACCCTAATTCTACCTTAAGAAAACTTTCATTTAAACATCTACAAACACATTGACTAGATCTTGATTTTTCAATGTAAAGACAATAAATTCCACAGCACCTGCACATATGGAAACAACTTGAAGTACAAAGATGAAAGCTATTAGTCAGGTCAGCAACCACTGCCTCAAATAAAAGAGATAATAAACAAGAGAGATAATAAAAAGTCAGTCCAAAGTCAGGACAAAGAGATAGAAGGGGGTACTTTTCTAACAAATAAGACTATAAAGTTGATGAATCTCTGAGTTCAACATGTTGAAATCAACATCAATAATTCAACTCAGCTGACATATGACTTAATAAGTCTTTACTTTCCTGTGGAGACTAAGCAATATACATTTGGATTCAAGCAAACTGTTCTGTAGTTCCAGCCTGGAAGATTTTATTGGGAAATATATTTCCCTTTTCAGCTTATACACATCAGGCAACATAAATAACGTTCATCTTCCACGGAAGATGCACAGTTGGACTCTGCTTTCTGCAGCTTTCAAATGAAGATGCAGAGTTTCTACATTAATTGCAGTGGACACCTCGTGGCAAAGACTCCTCTTATTTAACCTTTCTCTTCTATGTAATAGTCATTCCCCAGACTTTCCACTGGCAATTTTCAGAGGGCACTCAAAGGAGATGCATGAAAAATTAGAAGAAACGTTACGCTAATTCCACCATTATTGAGAAGAACGGTCTTATAAAACTAGATGTAACTCCCAGAGCACGTCCCGGATTGTGACTGCAGGAATAAATGCAACCTCCAGAAAACCTCCCTGGTGCTGTCACTCAGCACAGCACACCTGGAACCGGAGCTCTGATGCCCTGACTGGTGAGAAGGACTAAATCATTGTTTGCAGCTGATCAGGGTCTCTGTGGTTTCAGAGTGTGAGTTACTGAACTCAGTGCCTGAACCTCACACTCGGTGCTCGGGGCTTCACGGGAATGTCCAAAGCCCAGGAGGTACCGAGTGAGTCACAACGTCCCACTGCTTTCTGAATTATTCCAATTTGAAATCCACAGCTGGCAAAGAAACAAAGAACAACAGAACAGGCATTTGATGCTGTGCTCTGTAGTGAACTTCTTTTTACCCCAGGACAGGACTCGAAGCCAAGGGGTTCAGTGGTATGAACTTTTATCAGAATGTGCACTTTTACTCCTTATAAAGGCTGTTTTGGCTACAGAACAGCTGATCAGACACTCGTGCTGGTCTCAGTGAGGTCTGATACTGCTCTTAAAATGAATGTTTTGAAGCAATACAGCTGCTAAAGAACATTCCTACAGAAGCCTTACAGCACTCTTGGACTAACCTGAAACCACAAAGGACACAGCCAGGCAACAACAGGCACTTCTGTCCAACAGGCCATTCCTGTTGTGATGTATCTAAATTTTATGCCCATACCTAAACATCAATCTAATTTTCAGCCACATACCTACCAAGTAACATATTTAAAAAAAAAAAAATATTCACATCTCAATACCTAAAATCATTTAAATACATTCTTTCCAAACACCCTGATACCCAGGCTGGATACAGAACACTTTAAGCGGTACCCAACGAACAAAGTTGGATGTGGTTTCATTAATGAGCCCAATGACACAGAATTCTCACTGGGGACACCACAATTCCTTGCCTGGTTACAGAAGGAGGCTGAAATTCGAGGTAGGCACAGCCCAAGCTACACAGGACAAATCCCACCCTCCCCTGCCCCACACCCATCTCTGCCTGGTCACACAGACGCTGCTCAGGCTGCGGTTTTGCTGCTGGTGGAGTGAACTCTGCAGTGTCCTGTGTCTGCTCAGAAGTCACCAGAATTGTGTTCCAGAGGACAGGATGCCCCTTTTAAGGATTTCCTCCTTTCTTGCCATGTAACAAGGATTATGGAGCACTCCTAGGAAATGTATTTTCTTTAAACGCAATTCAGAACAACTTTCTCGTTTGATATTAGCCTATCATTAACTGGCTTTATTCCAACCTTTTTTTTTTAATCAGCTCAGCAGATTGCAGTTCAGTGACTCCCTCTGAAAGTATAAGAATTATTCACCTCATAACAAACTCACAATTCAAGCCTCTGCAGCCTATATTAAAAACAGTAAATGAAGGCATCAAAAGCTCTGTAAAGGCTTAGGGTTTGCTCTGTGGATTGGTTTTTGGCAATTGAAAAAAATAAATGCATATGCACACTATTACACATATATAGTTTTTATATAGGTGTATCTATATAAAACTAGCAAGAAATGGAACATTTCATAAAGATCCTGCTAGAAAATTAAAAGATACGAGCAGTTAACATGGGAAGCCAGAAAATCTGTCAGTGGGCAGCAAGGTAAAGCAATTAATTTTAAAGCAAAAGCTTCACCAACATTTGTCTTCTCCCTGAATTAGGAACTTTCACATCAAAAGAGTAGTTCAGAGCAGGGATTTAACTAGATTTCACTAGAAGCAGAGTTGCCCTGTGCCAGGGAACATGTGGAGAGGGGCGGGGGAGCTTGTTTGGGCAGATCCATTGCTGGTGAAAACCGACACAACCCCCCCTGGAGCCGGGCTCATTCCCACCAGCCGAGAGCCTGGCCCTGGATCAGCACCACGGGAGCAGCCAGGGCAGGGAGCCCTGCCCCTGAATTCCATGGATGTGCTGTTCTTAGAGGCACCTGGTCACCTGCAGCTCCTGCTGAGGTCCAGCCTGGGAAGAGCAGACTTGGACTGCAGCACATCCAGCCCCGCTGGTGGCAGGGCCGACACGGGGGAGGCAAAGGCAGCACCCACACCCCTGGTGGTTGGACTGTGGCCAGAGGGCCAAGGCTGCTCTTGCACAGCCCTGTGTGTGCACAGCAGGGCTGGGGAAGGGTACTTTGGCCCAGGGCTCCCACCCCAGCACACCTCCACCCCCCACCCATTCCAGTCAAACGCTCAGAAATTATTGTCTCCAGTTGCTCACCAGTTCTTTCCTCCACAGTGGCCATAACAGCCCTCAACCTGAGTTTTCTAACCTGATTTTATGTAACATACAAGTGAAAGGTGTTATGGAATTATGGGCGTTCTAAACAGAGTTTATAAAAATAATGAAAGAAAAAAAATCAAGAATCCAGCAAAGAACATTATTGCTGCTTTGAAACCTGAGGGGTGTATTTTAGTGGAAGCTATAACATACCTCCCTGGAAGTCACTGCTCAGCTGCTCACCCCCTTCAGAATGTGGAGTAAAAAGTAAAGATTTAAATAGAAATCTGCCTTTTAACTCCCAATTCCAGGAAAACTGGTTGAAGGCCAGGAAAAGAGAGAGAGAGGGAGAGAAGAACTGGTGGCTTTTCCTCTTTCCCAAACTCTGCTGGGCTGCAGTCTGTGACCATTCCCATTGCTGGGGTCAGCCTGGAAGGGCAGGAAGGGCTCCAAGGCTCCCAACAGCTTCTCTCCTCCTTGCCCATCCCTGTCAACACCAGCCAGAAAACCTCGTACTCTTCTGTGCTTCCTTCTGCCTCTCACCCCCCTCCCTCGGATGAATTTGGCAGCAGGAAGTGGGACATGGAGCCAGGCTTTGGCTTCACCGGATTGCTGGAGCAGGATGGGGAATACACAGATGAAAGAAAGTCCTACCAGGAAGTAATTTCCCTTTCCTGGGGCAGGAGCCTCCACGCTGCTGACCTGCCTGGCCAGCTCCCTTCCCCAGGCTGTGAGAAAGCTCACATTCCACAGGCAGTAACTGTAACCAACTGGGAAGGCTCCCAGACAGACTGGTTTTCCTGTGTAACAGGGAAAAGCTTACATTTGTCCCATTTTGTTCCCCTAATGAGAAAATCTGCTATAAATATTTATCTGTTGAGAACCAACAAATTCAACTTCCCCACAACCCGTTTTCCTTTCAAATGGGGAAAAGGCAACCCCTTGTTATCCAGTTCAACCTGCCCTGTGTTTGTGCTAATCCTCCACTCACAGAACCTGAACTCCAGAGCAGGACATCAGTGTGCACTGGCCCTTCCCAGCCTAGAACCACAAGATCTCCAGGGAAAGCTTTCCCGCAACTTCCCAGTTCCACAGTCAGGAACTCGTAACTAACTGGATGATCGTTATCCTCCAAAATATGTTACTGCTTTTAAAACACCCACTTGGAATTAAGGCAAGTGCACCTCTTGGTGTGTTTTACCACCACCCCAACGTGGGGCAGCACAGGCCTAACAAAGCATGCAAGTAAAAGAAAACAAAGGTCAGACGCCTCTAGGATAGGAAATAAACCCTGTCCTCTGTTTAACTCTCGTAATATGGCAGGTTTCTGAAACTGAAGGACTTCCCACTCAGTGTGCTGATTCTCACTGAACTTCATTTTTTCATAATAAATGTCCCAAAAATAGGGGGTTTTTATTGCTTCCGAAAGAAGGGGAAAAAAAAGGAAATCAGCTCAAGGCCTGACTTTTTAGGAGCCCAATAAACTGCTGTGCACGTGAAAACTGAATATGCATTTCATTCCATGCTTCATTTTCCCATCCCAGGAACTCCACAGTGCATGGACACACAGTGTGGTTGGTGATGACCCTTCACAGCTCAAGCTGAGTCTGAGCTTACCAGCTGGAGAAGTCAGACTCAGCTCAGCCAACAGCCCAAAGCTCAGGCAACCATGAGGGTGCAATCTTTTTTTTTGGCCACAAAAGATATTTAGAAGGTGATCTCTCTTTAAAGGCCATTCCATGTTACAGAGATTTTTTCTTTTCCTCTCTGCAGTTTTAAAACTAGGATTTCTTTCTGGTTTTAGGATTAAATATCCCAAGTTACTGCACAGTTCAGTGAGAGAGGCAGTGCTGGGAGGTGACAGGACAGGTGAATGTTCACAGACGCAGCACTCAGAGAACTTATGAGTGACTCTTGTTCAATACAGCTAAATCAGCAGGTTTTGACCACTGTCAGTCCATGGCCTGATTCTAAAGGATACAGATCCAGAAAAACATAAGAGGAAAAAGCACAAAAAGCTGCAGTGGGATAATGATGCCTGGAAACAGCAGAAGTATCATAACAAGCACCTCCCAGCTCTCATTTCAACCCCAAAATAGTATTTTCTTATCGTTTTCAGCATCCCCTTCTCTGCTGTGGATCAGCTCACACTGTTTCCTTGGGAATCTGGACCAAATCAGGAATGAACAAACCATGGACAAGGATACACCCAACCAAAAGCCTCTAAAAACTTGCTTACCAAGTACAACATGCCAAAGGAATATTGAGGATGGACAGGGTTTTAGAGAGGGACAGGTACAAAGTCTTGCTCCACAGCAGTGCAGGGACTTCCGTGCTTCAGGAGGAGGAAAGACCCAGAATCCAACAAAACTGACACTGGTGACTCCTAAATAACAGCAACCCTCAGTGAGCAGCTCATTGTGTTCCTTGAAGGTGCTCTGATGGTGACAAAACAATTACAGGAGAAAGAAAACCTCCTCCTGGTCTCATCACAGTCAGTTAGAAACCTGCCACTGCCCTCCTTTGATGGACTTTGCATCAGCCCTGAGGTATCCCAGCCATGTGGACACCATTCCCATTTCCTACAACTTCCCACATATTTTTCGAGCCTTAAAGCACCGAAGTCTCAAAACCTGAACTCGGTGTGTAATGGGTTTAACATGTATTTTACATCTTAATTTGCCATAATAATGTAGCTGTAAAGCTGCTGTCATTCAGCCCCTTTTGGTGACCTTGGAAATAAAATGTTAGATCTCCCCGGGATTTTCCTGGCGAGGTGGTTTAAATCAGTGCACATGTACATACTCCCCTCTATGTTTTTTCAATTTTCCTAAAATATTCTCATATGTGCAGACATGATGACTAGACATGTTTCAGTGGTGCTTGAAACTCGATACAAGTGGGTAATTTAACCATGTAATTGAACAATATTACAGAAACACAGGGAGTTTCCTAGCAACAAAAAAAGGCCTTGGACATCAAGATGGCAGCAAACATTGCAATTGCCTGACCTAACTTGAAAGGAAATTACTCTGAAGAACATTCTCCTTCCTCTCCCAAGCACAACTGATACCTGGCTACAGGTCTGACCTTGAAGGGCTTTTCTTACACACCTTACCCATCCACAGGGTCACAAATGTCATGTGGGAAAGGGCATTTAGGGAATATTTTATGCTTTCCAGAAGTAAAAATAACTGATTTGAAAAATTTAGTTTTCTTAGTACCCTCAAGTTTACCACCATGGAAAATAAAGAGCTGCTTAATGTGAAGTAGCTGAGTGCAGCTCAGCTTGTGGGTGCAGAATTCCCCTTTGTTGGGGGAGGAATTCCTGGAGGACTTTGCCAAGGGAAAGGTGGCACCAGTCCTGTGAGCCTGGAGACCACCAGTGCTGCTCTGTGCCACCAGAGACCCCCATGGCTGAGGAAAGAGGACACAGCTGGACAGAGCAAGATCTCCTCCCTTCTTCCCTCTTCTTCATTCATCTCTGGCTGCAGCGTTCGGGAGGAGGAAAACCACAGGATTTTTAGTCCAAGTTCCTTTTTGCTGAAGCAAATCAGTCAGCTGAGTTATCCCAGAGGACTGAGGAGAACTGTGCCCTTCATTGGTGCAGAGGGGAGGTGACATCTGAGATGAAGAGCTTCTGAGCACCAATCTCAGTCCAGAGCCATCTCCTCCTGCATGGAGGAACCGACCCTCGAGGCTGCAGCGACCCCAGAACCCCAGGGTGGCTCAAGGCACAGGGGGAACTGAAAAAATTCCTTACACCCTCCTGTGCTCTGAGCTTCCTTCAGTTAAACAACAACACGAGCCTCTATTCCCAGTTCCACCATGACTTCATTTTTCCATCCGAAGGAGCTAAAGCTGTTGCTTCAAGAAAAATACCGAAAAATTGCCTGTTTTCTGAATGAAAACTTTAGAGCCTCGGGCAGAGAGACAAACCCCTTCTGACACAAGGATGATGGTCTACTGGTATTTCCCTAAAATAGCAGCAGCTATTTGTGGGGAGCGTGTCTCTAACAAAGATGTTGGTATAAAAACACTGCCTTGCCAACACCATTCTTGTCAACGTTCCCTTTCCAGCTCTGGAGGCACCGGCTGCTTTCACAGCCAAGTTTGCCACCGCTATGGAAAACAGGCTGCACATGCAAGCCAGCTGAAGTCATCCAGACTGAAAAGGGCTCAGGCTGCTGCTGCTACCACTGTAAAAATGTTATTTGGAAAGCCTTCTTCTCAGAGAGCTGTATAAGGAATCAGAAATCTGTGGTGGGGATGCAGGCTTGGTGCTTTGCCGTTTTTTAGCAGTGACGAACGCGACAGAGCTCCGAGCCGGAAATGAAACATCTCTGCCCCTTACAAAGGCACAAGAGCAGGGCAGGGTGGGCTGGCCATGTCCTCTGGGCCACCTTCGTGCACTCTCAGAACTCAAGCAGGGCAGAGGGATGTGTCTCCATTTCATCAGAGGGGCTGAGCAAGAACAGCACAGGGACAGGGCCAAAATCACCAAAGAAAACAAGAAGTAAATCCCTTTCACACTCCGTAAGTCAGGCCAGAAATAATTTTGTAATTAGTCAAACAGAGGTCAATGACATGTAAAATTTACAAGCTTTTCAGTGTCTAAGGGAACAGAGCAGCTTGTTTTAGCAGCAGAACGACCCAAACCATTCCTTCCCCAGATTTGTCCCTTATGTGCAGCTGTTTGCTGAGTTTGGAACTGCAATTTTCTTCCAGGGCAGACACTGGGTCTCCTTGTCATACCCAGCTGACTATTTGTATAAGATCTGATGGAATCCCATAATTATAGGATGGTTTCTGTTAGCAGTCAACCAACAATTAAATACAGGAGAAAGGAATACTTCTATTTCCTTCAGATTCTTCACAGCATTAACTGCTTCAGAGTCAGTTCAAGTAACTTTTGCTTCTTGAGCCTCAAAAGAAACACCATTTTTCACCAGCATGGAAAAAGATACTTGCCAATGCTTATCCCAAATCTTAGAGACATTCTCCCAAGTCCTTCTCTTAATGTTTTATCTGCACTGCACCCCACGGACACTTCATGGCACAAGAACTTGTGGCAGTTTTCTTCAGAGGTTTTTCCCACGTGAGTTTTCTCTCCAAGGTAAGAGCAGACTGTGCAGCACCAGCCTTGCACTGTTTCTCTGCTCCAGCTGAATAGGACAGCATTTCCTCCTGCCATAACATAATCCCAGTTCAGCTTCATATGGTTTTCTTACTCCAAAACCAGTGCTCCAGTTTAGTTGACCTCAGAATTAGACAAACCTGAGGAATTTGACTGCAGAAAACTTGCAGTCAAAGATCTCATCACTCACCTCTCCTCTCCTTGTTTTGGTACATTCCCACAAAGTCCAGTGACAAAAGACTGCTTTCACTTGGAACACAGGAATTCCTAAAGAGTTCTGCACCACCTTTGGGCTTCAGTTTTTGGGAGAGCTCATTTCTCATTTACTATCAGTGCAAAACATCAGAAACAGGCAAAAAAAAAAGGTTCTAGTTGAGGTTTTGGTATTCTGACCTGTGACTTGTGGTCTGACAATGAAAGGTACAAAGCACATTTGAACATCTCCATACTTTGAAGATTCCTGTAAAAAATGCTGACTTGAAAGTTCAGGAATACGTTAACAAATCCCGAAAGTTCAGGAATACATTAATAAATCCCAAGTTAATCTACTGGAAGTATTGGCATCTGCTTGATACTTCACACACCTTTATGAAGAAGCAAAATTTCTTACCTTCAGGAAAACGAACCTTTTCAAAATCTTGAAGATTAAGTAACCCCAGTACAAATGCAGGCCTTGGAGGATCAACAGCATCCCATTGAAAAAGAAATAGGCTATGACAGGAGTTGTGGAATAGTAGGTTGGCTGATACAGAGTGGCACGAAGGATCCTAAAAAATAAAGGTCACTGTTAGAGTGCAAGATTTCTTCTCTATTTACTCTTATTTCTAATGTCATATTCCCAACTGTTTAATATTAAACAGTTCTGCAAAGATGGCAGATTAATTAACAAGCTCTGTCTTAACTAGATTATGCATCTCCATTGAAATATAGACTTCAGAAGGTGAGAAATCTGAGTTCTACCATAAAAGTATTCTAAATGAGGTTAGAAAAAAAGCCCTGTTTTTCAGATCTTCATCTCTGTGTGGTCTGGATACTGTGCAGCTCCGAGCTTGTCTAGGCCTTTTTTAATGTAAATTCTCCCTAATCTGAAATCCACACTCCAGAGAAATTCCTACAGGCTTTGCTACAGGGCTTTTTGTTAATTACCATATGTTTTGTCCATCTTCAGACTTCACTACTCCCATATTATTTGGGGCTTTTTGAGTCCCTTTAATCTCATGTTTTGCTTCTGAGCTCAAGAACTGAAGAACAAGAAACTCGGTGAAGCAAAATGATTGGAGATCACTTGTACAGTTAATCAGAAAAATCACAATAAAGTAAAAGACATCAGCCTTTCTGAAGGAAAATGCTACAGGAAATTAAAGCCTTGTGTTGATCAAGAACTCAGAACCATTAATTTAAGCAGCTTGAGCCTCTAAGGGTTTGTCCACGTGCAGGGAGGGGCATGAAGGCAAATTAGGGCTGTGAATGCGAAACACATTAAACACTTTTAATAGCTAAACACACACTAAGCACAGTAAGCACCCATGTGGATACTCCAAAGCAGATTAAATTATAGCACTGCAAAGCCATCCAGGTATTTAGCAAGTTAAGATTTATTTGTGTTGACTTCATGAATTAATTGGTTCACCTTCAACTTCTCTGAGTGCTCCTCATGGGGTGAGTGAGGTGAGGCACCACCCAAGAACTGGGGAGCAGAGAGAAGACTCTACAAAACCTGAACTACAATCACATACTCTGACTTTGCAGCTACAGCAGGAGGGGTGGAACAAAAGGGAAAATGATTTCTCCTGGTTAAGTGGCTCAAACCCCTTGAAAATGCAGGAGCTCACAGCATTTAACTACGATTTACAACGAGTTAAATAATACATAAAAGCCTTTCTTTGGGTTCGCAGATCTTCAAGAGGCTCCTTTAAGACTATTTTGACTTAAGAACTTTTAAAGAAAATGACACTTTCTGTCAATTCCTCTTGCTATCCCTTAATAGCCAACAATAACGAGCATTCTGCTTCTGCTCTTTAAAGGCTGATCCATTCCTCCCCTTTCCCCATCCCAACCCACAGCAACCTCTCAGGGGAAGTTGGAATGAAGTAAAATCCTGTGACTCCATTAAATGCTGCTTACCAGAAGGGGAACAGGATGATCCTGGTGATGAAGAATGCGATAGAGAAGATGATAAAGAGCATATTGCAGGTTTTCTCCCAGTGAGCATAATTAAACATTTTGGCTGCCTGCAGTGAATAGAAATCACCAAATGTATTGTAAATACTCTCTGAAATAAATTCTGTGCTTTCACAAATAAAGACTCATCTTCCACCTAAGCAGGAAGAAAATTTCCTCCCAGTTTGACATGTAAAGCAATCATGTTCCTGGTACCTAATAAAGCAGCATCAGAACAGATTCTTTGTTTATTATTTTTCCTTTCATCCTAAAGGAAAGAACTCTGTATCAAAGGCCTAAAGAGCAGCTCTCCAACCAGAATATCCAAGTGTTGTGGAAACACGAAGTGTTCTTGCCAACAGAGGTAATTCCTCATTTTTCTACTAGATTCCAGACAGGCTGAGTCCAAGAGAAGCTGCTCAGGAGTGTTGGTGGCCCCTCTCACACAGGTGTTCTGGTGCATCCCTGTTACTGACCCTCCTCTGGGCCTTATTCAGCTTCTGTTTTCTCCTTTTTGAGAGCAGGAGATCTTAGTGTTGGTCTCTATCCCACCCAGAAAAGTTGTAATTGCTGCTGCTCCCCTAAATGAACCCTGCAGAGCTCCTCCATGTTCCATTAGGAACCACCTAACCGGAGCACAGAGCAGTTCAGGATTAAAGGTAATTCAGGCAAAAAACCCTGTTTAATCTGGACCAATCCCAACTTTATGAGCCAACAATTAGTTGGTCCAATATAGCAGATTGGGTATGAGGAGCAAAAACGGGCAGTGATAGGTAACAACCTAAAAGGGCTGGTTTTAGGCACTGCCACCAAAACAGGTGATGAAACTGTGCTTGCACTCCCAGTATTATAAACTCAGGAAAACTCTAATAAAGGAAACATAGTTTGTGTTTGTCTTTCAAGAAACACAGCAGCAGGTCTGTATGACCACAGTATGGACACTTAAACACTTCTAAACTTTGATATTTAGTTCAGGGAAGGGACTTCCTCTTCAGCACAGGGGAAGAAACTTTTCTTCTGCCAGTCGGTACCTGGGATATCTCGTCCAGGGACAGCTTGAGTGTCTCCAGCCTGAAGTGTTTAATGCACAGGTCAACAGTAAAGCCAGTTTGGAGCGTCACAGAACCACAGAAAAATTAGTCAAAATTTTGGCTGCTAAATTTGCAGGGAGCTGGTGGAGTCCCCAGCCCTGGAGGTGTTCAAGGAACAACTGGATGTGGCACTCAGTGCTCTGGTTTAGCTGACAAGGTGGTTGATCAAAGGTTGCACTCGGTCTTGGAGCTCTTTCCCAACCCAACTGATTCCGTGACTATCCTGGTCTAATTTTAACAGTGAAGCAAGAACAAAGCAGGGAATCAGCTTTATTTCCAGTCCCTGTTCTGTACTGAGGGATTTCTCTTCTGTTCTTTTCTCATAATGGATTCTGCAACAGAATATCAGCTTAAATAATCTAGAAGCTCCTTTTTATCTTACAAGCTACAATCCATGAATTCGTGTCTGGAAGGGATCGTGTGGAACTTGTGGCAAAAGGATTAAAAATGTCACTGAAAATAACCTGAGCAACAACCAAAAAAAAAACAAAAACCCCAACCAAACCAAAAAACGAAACTCAAATAAAAAATAAAAATTAAAAATTAAAAAAAAAAGGTGGAGAGCAGAGTTACCTCGAGCCAGAAATCCGCAGTGTCGTGCACAAAGATCACCAGAGTTCCAAGGCGCACGTAGTTGCCGCACCAAGAGCCACTCATCAACCCAATGGCTGCCAAGTGATGGACAACGTGGGCCATGAAATCCTGCCGGGGAGAGGAAAAAAAACCAAAGAGGTAAAGCCAAGCCAGCACAGCCCCGGAGGGTGTTGTCAGCCCCCAGGGATGCCCTGGCAGGCCGGAGTCAGGGCTGTGTGTGCAGCTGTGCCAGGCACAGACTGATGCTGCCCTCATGTGGCTGCACCAAATCCAGGATCCGGGCCGGGATTGTCCTCACAAACGCTTTTTCCCCCCCTGCTCACGGAAAGGGAGGTTTTTACCTACGAACAAGCACCACCACTTGCCTTCCTTTTGTTGTCAATCCCAAGGGTAAAGAGGAGAGACCAGTAAAACCCGATCTCAGCCATGTAGTACCAGTACTGGGATGGCAGCAGGGTCTGCAATGAAGACAAGCACAGTTAACTCTGAGAACAGCAAACAGTAAATGCCACGTGAAATTACTTCTCTTTTCCTTCCCTGACTTCTCCTGCTCCTCTGCTGAGTCTCGCTTAAAAAATTAAAACAAACTAAATCCCTGTTCTGGGCTTCATTAAGAAGGATGTTCTGGCAGCCAAATATTTTAACCTTTGCTCAGCCCAGAATCTCAATTTCTGCAGTTCCTCCCCCACCTCTGAATTTTAACATGCTTTTCTCCACGTTTTTGTCAGGGAACTACACACAGAGTCCTTCTGCATTTAATTACAAACAACTGCAAATAAACCTCCTCCATTCTGGTGAGCTATTAACATATTAAATGTTCACACATCCCACGTGTGAAATGTCAGTTATTTATGCTAAAATCCTATGGATCTGCTGAGGGCAGGATGTTGGGCTTGGCTGCTCCCTTGGGTCAAGACATTGCCCAAGTGGCAGGTGTGTACAGGGAGCTGGGAAAACTCAGCTGGGAGGCAGGATTCCTTTTGTTCCTGGCCCCTGCCTAGGACAGGGATAAGAAGATTTATAAAAATAAGAGTGCCCTGAAGGATTGCTGGGCCTGGAGCAGTGCAGGGGTTCTACACTGAAACTGGGAACACCCACAACAACTCCAGTGTGCAACTGGTATCCTGGGGTGGGTGGAAATAAATAACCGTGGCCTGGCTGGAGGGGTGAGTTGCAGCACGGGCAGATGCCAGGGAAGCCCTGGAACAGTCAGCAGGACTTCCCAAAATAAGGCAACAGGCTCTGGTGCCACACCTCTTTAGGTGGTGCCTGCTGGGAGGGAAAAGGCTGCTGCAGATTGGAAGGGGCAAATGGGGAAATACCTGGAATGCCCGGAGGCCAATGGCCAGATCCCAAAAAGCTCACCTGAAACGGGTATCCAACCCACGTCTGCCAGATGTCGTAAAACCAGGGTTTCTGGGGAAGACACAGGATTCAGAGTCTGCTCAGCTCAGCAACAATCACCATCTTAACTCACAACCTTCACTGCTTCAAATTCCCCCAAGTGGAGCAGGCTAAGAAGCTGCAATCTTGATAACTGTTCTCCACCAGTTTCCAAAGGGATCTCACATCTCAGATTTATTATATTGGTCCCAGGTTTCTGGCTGCCTTTCAGGACACCTGAAATGTTCCAGTTCATCATTTCATCATCCAAAGCAGTGGGTGTGTGTTTTATTACTGCAATTACTCAAGATATGTTGCCACAGCGATTGAATTTGCTGTGTTTACCAGTCACACACTCCACTGGTTCAGGGTGATACACAGTGTTTGGGGAGAGGAGCCAGAGGAACGTGGACACGCCGGGATCTGTTGCGCTGCTCAGGGGAAGCGTTAATGACACCCCAGGCAGGGCTCACACACTTACAAACCAGCACTCTCCCTGTTATTCCCAACTTCTGACTCAGCAGCAACACCTCAATAAATAGCTGTGACCCCCCAAAATGCTGCCAGAAAAAAGGTTTATGGCCCCCTCTGAGGAAGACGTGGGCATGTGATGCGTTTGTAGGTGTTAACAAGGCGTGCTGTAAAACCGTCCGCGTGACTTCTTAAAGCTTGCCTTGCAAACACTGATTACTCATAAATTCCTTTATCGCAGAAGGTCATAAGTTAATTTAAAAATTAAATCTCAGTGCATATTGCAGCCCATCCTCTAGAATACACACACCAAAGATGTGAACAGAGCCCCTGAAACCATTGGCTCTTTCAATGGGCTTCAAGGAAATCTAGAAATCAGTCCTTAATTTGTTAAAAAGACGGTATCAATCTTTCAGAAAGTTAACTTACATCATACAGAAATATAAATCCAACAATGGAGGATGTCAGATAGAATGAGAAACGCCAGCTGCAAAATTAAAGTGAAAAAAAATTCATTATGTTTTTGTATAGATATTGTCCTGAGCCAGGATTACTGCAAATCATTGTATAGCACAGACAATCTTCACGTAAATGTGGCCTCACACTCTACATCACGGGTTGTCACACATCAACTGCATCTGAATTATTCATATTTAAATACTTAAGCTTTGACTAATTGCTAAGGTAGCAAATTCCTTTACGTGATCACGACACAGATATTTGGATTGTGATGACAGCAGGAATTTCCCAGCCAGGCATGAACTGATCAAGAGAATGATCGCAGCAAGTGTAACAAATCCCCTAAAAATTCATATTTGAGAACCCAAACCTTTCCCATTGTACCAATCCCTCTAAGATATTCACACTGGACTGAGAACTCCCCACAGTCCCCTGAGTGCAGAAGGTGTCTCAGCCCACACTTCCCAATCTGACCAGTCGCGGGGTGCACCAAGAGTGACTTGTTCCAGTCATGGGGTTCATTTCTCTTCATCTCTCAACACCAATCGCTGACAACAGGGGGATCTTATGAAACTTCAACAACTCCTGGATTAGTTTACGTATTTCTACAGAGGTCTGAATTAACTATAAACTTCAATCTTCCAGCAGGTGTGCCAGAATTTAGCCTGGTCTAAGCTTTCTGTGGATTACACGGATATCCAGCAAGGCAGATAAAACTTCCAGGTTTGCACCACGGATCTGCTCTGTCAGCAGAGGGGGAAAAGCTCTCGTGCATGTCAGTGAACTGTGGTGTTGCTCTCCCAGGTGTCAGGGCAGGATGCTGTGACTCGGAGCCAGCAGTCCTGTAATGACTCTGGAGCCTGTGTGGGAGGGATTGTCCCTGGGACTGGGTGTGGCTGGAGCCTCAGCCCAAGCGTTCCCACTCCCACCTCTACAGGTGATGGAAAACTCCTTCCTTTCCACTCTTCCCCTTGCCAGGAACAAGCCTGACCTTCCCCTGGGGAGCTCTGCAAGATCAGTAGGGAAATACTGGAGGACTTCACATGCAAAGAAAGGTCGTGACCACAGGGACAGGCACATGGCCCCAAACCTGCTGAGAACTTGTTCTAGAACAAGAGGAGAGCAGCCTCCCAGAAAACCTAACCATGAAAAGAAGGAGAGAGCACCTCAAGAACGCGGTACTCATGGATTGAGAGATGAACAAAATGAGATTGTGGTCTCTGGGAAACATTAATGAAGCGCCACAAGAGAGAAGGAGATGAGAACCTGGGTGGTAAAAGCAGCCCCTCCTTCCTGAGCCCCACATTACCTGGAGGGTGATATCCCAGGTGGAAGAATGAGATGTTCAAAGACTGAGACAGCATTTCATAAGAAAAACAACAAACAAAGGATGAGGCCATGGAATGGGAGAGGCGAGACAAGAGAATGTGCCTCACGCCTGTGAAGGGGCTCAGGAAACAATTATAAAATTGCCACCTGATGCACAGGTGATAAACAACTGGTTTCCTTCTCAACTTTAAAGCATCTTTCCTCAGGTGATTTGGAAATAACTCTGCAGAACACCCACAGCACAGACAGGGAAAATTCCGAGGAAAGCAAGTGGAAGGGGAGAGAGGGACCCACAAGTAATACCTGGCTCAGAGTTAACCAAGACATGCTCGAAAAAACAACCCCGTGGCACAGGACAGGCTTTACACAGGGGCTGGTGCTGCCCTCATGGCTCCTGTTTCACACAAGGGAGGTGTGACTGGTCCAGTGGATACGGCAGGACTGATTCTATGTTGGTTGTAAAGGGGTTTTCTGAACCAGACGCAAAGCACAGAGCACCTACAAGGCTGTGCCAGCAGTCCCCAGCCCTACAAACATATAGAACACACTTGGCAACAGAGAGTGCTTCAGATGAACTCACTGCACTGCCAGACTGCCAGAGCACTACATCATCTTGCGTGTAGCCAAGCTTCTTTATGAATCTGGTGAACAAAACCTAAGGTAAACCTCATCCAAATTCACCAAATTTTACCCAAGTGCCCTTTAAACCCTGAGCCTTGCCACCAGGGAGAGCACTGAACAGCAGCCATGCAAAAGGATTGTCTGGTTTAACTTCGGGAATCTTTTCTCTTGAGCTGAATGTGACAACAAAGAACTTAGTAGGGGAAGCTAAAGGCTGGTAAGTCTCTCAATGCAAGGAAGGTTTCATGCAAAGGGCTTTCCAAACCCCAGTGTTGCTCAACTGGGAGCACTAATAGCTCAACCATGGTTTAGAACTGGCTCATCAGATTTTCCTTGTGATTCAGAAAAATAATCCTGGAGATTGCAGGCTTTCAAAAAATTTCATAACGTTCCTAATACTGACTACCAGCGTGGAATAACTCTGTTCCTCATTTTTTTTGCCTCGAGAATTATATTCAATTAAATTCCCTGACAAAGAGCAAAGGAGGGTTCACCAAATTGCACAAGAGAAACCTGTTTGCTTCATTCTCACTCAAGCTGCCAGGCAAGTTTGAATCTCAGTTTTCAGCTGTGTGTTACTAGAGACATCCATGGCAGGCAGGTCTTTTAGCAATAGCAGGAAATCTTATTGTCACTTGTGAAACAAAGTTAATCGATCCACAAAACAGCAGCAGAAATAAACTTTGCAGACTGGAGACTTGCCAGGAGAGTTTACTTAAGTCAGACTTCAGAGAGACACACCTCCTGTCCATCAACTGGATTTATGTCCCACAATGGGACTAAATCATCATACATTGATTCACACTGAAAATGATCTTGATACTCAGCTTTGAGCTCTGCAGCTGTACTTTTAACCCTCAATCCTTAAGCTGATCTACAGTAGCAGAGGTTAAATATTACAATGAGGTGAATTTTTGCCAGTGTAGTTGCACCAGTCAAAACCCAAATACAAAGAGCATTTGGGGAGTGTCTGACACGGGTACAGTTAATGTCAGTACCCAAGAGGGGTGAGCTACATAAGAAAACCCATGTCCATTCGGGGATTTGCAATTTGTAGGAGATTTTGGACCACACTTTAATTACTTAAAGTGTTCAGGTATGAGGAAGCTCTCACAGATGTATGAAAAATCATATGCAAGAGGTTTTGTAAGTCTTTGCATATTCATTACTCTCCCTGGCCCACTCTCATCAGTGTGTTTGAGCTCCTGCTTTGCACAGTGTCCCATGATCAAGCTGTGACATCTGTCATTTACTCAGGATGCCACTTTTCCTGCTCTTGAACTCACTTCAGTACACATGATACCACCCCAAAATGACAGCGTGGGCTCATACATAAACCAGGGTAAACATTTTTGTTTCCCTATAATTACTGGCAGACAGGAAAATATTTTCCTGCTGCCTGCATGTTTTCATCTTGCACTTTGTAGCAGGAGCCTACAGATCAATCCATTATTGCACAAGAAGGAAAACTGTAAAATATTTGTACGTTTGGGTTTTTTTTCAGGAGAAACAGTTAATCTAATCTTTTAATCGCTATCTGAAGAAATGCTACCAGATCCTTTCAATTTGTGCATTCACAAACCAAAGCCCTCATCAGGCAGGCCCAGCTTTCTGGAAACAAGTCCCCCTTAAAAGGCACCTGAGCCTGAGAAGCTCAAATTGTTATTTTTCTTAAACAGTAAAGCACATAATAACCCAAAGCGTTGTCTTTTCTTACAAAGCCTCCTGGAATTTCCGAAGGACTGTTGGGATCTCAAGGTTCCGCCGTCTCCTAAACCACTTCTCCACCAAATGGACAGTACAGTTGCACTTCTTGGCAAGGCCTTGAATCTCTGACTGCAAAAAATGGAACAGTGTCAGCAGCAAGATGCACACCAGTGTCACTTCCATTTATTCGTAGTTCACAGAACAGCTTCCCCGGTATCAAAAATATCACCAATATTAAGTATATATTAGGGGTATTTTTGAGTAACACTCACAGAAACCCTGGATTTTTATTTCTATATTTATTTGATTTATATGACTATATAAAATATAACATATAAATTATATGGTTTATTGATATAATTTATTATTTGTATAAATAGTATATTTATTTATTTATTTCTATAAATGAAGCAGAACAGATCCACAAACTGTGCTGTTGTCTTTCTGGTGGTTCCTGAGAGTTTCAGAGATGCAACTTTTACTGCTACACAAGAGGCTGGGCTGGAGGGTGGAAGTCCCAACACATCTGGACACTGTATCTAGTATCTTACCTAATTATAAATAATTATTTGTTTATATTTAAATGAGCTTGGCAGATGAGACGTGGCCTGGAATTAAGGCGACCCGAGCTCTGTTCTTAAACCCAACGCACTTCACTGTGCAGAGCGAGTCAGTGTCTCTCAGCGAGCAGGATCCAGACTGCCTCCCTTCAACTCCTGAAACAAATGAGGGGTAAAGCATGGCCAGAACTGCCACGGGGACGCCACACTCAGTGTCTCTGCATCGTGTGCTCAGAGGGGAGGCAGCCCTGCCGCACGTGCTGGGCACAGGGCACTCCTGCACTCCTGGCAGCTCAGGGCAGCAGCCTGGGGGTTCCTCCCTCTCCTCCATCCCCAAGTGTGGAAGGTGTGGGATGACCCCCCCAGGGGCTCAGAGACAGCGTTTGGCTCATCCCTGGGGAGGTTCTTTCCTCCCAAGGCCAGTATGCAAATAGTGGGTGTCAGCAGCAGTGCCTGCACCAAGGTGAGTCCAGTTCAGTTGGTCTCCTACCCTCAGGGAAACCTCTGGAATGTGAGCAAAGGCACCTCAGCTGCTGGGGAGGGCAGGAGCGCCATGAGCCTGTGTCCAGCCCATCCTGCTGGCCGGGGAGCTCTCCACTTGCCACGCAGGAATATCAACTTTGTGTCGACAGAGCCCAGATGCCCTCACACTGCCAGCCTGGCCTCTGCAGGCCATTCCAGGCACACTGATCCCCAAGCTGGACACCAAAGGAGGCAGCCTGGATCCTTCCCATCCACTCATGAGTATAAAAATGCTGAGCTTCCTTTCAGAGATCCACTGTCAAACTGTTCCCATGCAAAAGGAAACAGAGACCGGGATACTTGACCAGACAGAGAACACCAGTACATCTATTCCTGACGATATCAGGCAAAAGACACAATAAACCAATGGCAGAGTTAGGGACAGAATGCAAAGTCCCATTTATCCATAATCATTAAAATCCCTCATCACTAGAAAGCACATATTTCCTTTCCAAACCAGTGTAGGAGCACTGCAGTCGTTTGGGAACTGGAGTCAGGTCAGCAAACTTTCTGAGGCTGCACTTCCCATCAACAATCAAGCTGCCTCACTTTTGGAGATGACAAACGTTGGCTACTCCTTTTTCTCCTTATTCAATTTTCAAAACAGACAGCAAAGTAACAGAAGGATTGCTTTTCTTTCTCACATAAGCCAGGATTAAGTGTGCAGCAATGCAACGGATCAAAAGGCTTCCATGCCAGCGCTCCAACATTATTGCTTGCAATAACTATGATACCACCTTCCAACAACAGATCTCAGCTGGCATTTTCTCCAGGCAGAAATGAGTTAAAGATGGAACACTGATCTCCTCTGGAAGTATTATTAACAGTGTAATCTAGAACAGCATGCCAGAAATTTAAACATCTTAAATGTGTTTTCTGTTTCGGATGCCGTAAACCCGTGTCAGCAGAACAGCAACGAAAACCCAAATAAATTAAGTCATCTGTCAATCAGCTGGAACTCATCCCATGATGTCACTGCTGATAGCTGATTGAAACAGTAAGAGTGGGATTTTCCAAAAGCACACCCAGTTTAAAAGAATGAGGATCCTTACTTGGGATGGATGTCTCGAGCACTCCCGGAAATAACTCTCTAAAACAGGATTAGGCTGTGGCTTCACACGTCTTACATTCTTTATACCCAAGGCTTTCGCCAGAGGAATGGCAACATATCTGAAAAGACATACCATGAAAAACTTCTGAAATACAACACAGTTATGAGCCCTCGGCTGTTCTCGTGCCAGGATCTGAAGAAATAAATCTGATGCCATTTAATCTGCAAGTGCTCTGTGACAGAAAGGGATCTCCCTCCAGCTAATCCCAAGAGGGAACCACAGCACATCAGCAGTTACACAACAAAGTAGACCCAAGGACTCCAGTTTGTGGCCATGAGATGATACGAAACTAAAGGAAAGAAAAGGACACAAAAGTCAGGATGTGTTCTTTGGAGGCACGCTGGCGTCAAGCAACAGTTAAGGGAGAGTGCCATGAGATCAGATGCTCTCTCCGTGGGCTCACGGATTGCCACTGGGCTGCTTTCTCTGGAGGCAGAGTCACTGGGAACGCACTTCATGGGGCCACCCCTGCACACGGCCACTCCCTGAGGCTCAAGGCTTCTCTTTCTCCTCCTTTTTCCAACCCAAATCGTTGCAGGGTGTGCCAAGGGCTTCTCCCTTCTGCTTGGCCAGGACTTTCTGCAAAAGCCCCGCTGATATCAGCAATTGATTCCTCATTACTCATAGCCCTGGTCAGTTTTCCCTGGATTCCCTGCAGCCAGATGTGTGGGCTAATTATCCACACCAGTGAGACACACTTGGGCAAGCCTGTACTCAGGAGACACTGGGAATGGTTAGAAACATATGATCCAAATTACTTTAGATTGCCAACATGAGTGATCTTATCTGCTCCTGTTTTAAGCCTGTCCAACTTACGACATTCTGAATTTCCTCACTCTATCCTGAAATAATTATAAAAACCTACTAATCACATTCTTTAGGGGAAAAAAAAAGAGGAAAAAAAGGGAAGGACTCACAAAAAAGGCACAAATAAATAAGTGAAAGCACCGCAAATCTCGATATAATTGTAGCTTTCTTCTGTGGAGTCAACCCCTGCCTGTCTCCTAAGATCCCAGCTGCAGAAGCAATCCATCTTTCAGTGCCAAAGTGAGGGGGGAAAAAAAAAGGAATCAGCTTTACTAGATCTGCATAAAACGTTCACACAAAACTTTGAGACCCCTCCAGCCTGCTTAGCTTGGCCACAGATGGACACCTGGGATCCATCAGCCTCACACAAATGTTCTGGGGCAGCACCAAACCAGAGGAGAGGTTCGGCTGGGAGGGCAAATACCTTCACCCTTCCACCAACGGAGACAAAGGAAACACGAGGGGTTTAGAATTAATGGCATCTCTAACAACAGGAGGTAGAAGTATCCAAACACTGTTCTAAGGAAGTTAGATAGAAATATTTTCCTTCTAGATTGGAGCACAGCCACCTATTCCTAACAGTGAGAACATTTCCCGGTTTTTCACCTGCCATGTTATCTGGACCAGATCTTTCTAGCAAACCACCAACTAATCCTCCTTCATAAAACATAAGAACATTGATCTAAAGATATTTTTAGCATTAATGAGGATTAACATCAGCATCAAATTGCATTTCTGCCTCTTACCTTTCACTGAAGAATCGGATAATCAGCAATACAAAAGCATATGGAATTGTGGCGTACAACTGGTGCGGTTTGGGAAAGACAAGGCCATCCCGGTCTACAAAATCTGCCCATGTACAATTGATTGGCATCCAGATATTCTCCCACCAGAACCAGCTGTTGAGTGTCCTTAATATGTAGGCCATGCTATGATAAAAAAAAAAAAAAAAAAAAAAAAAAAAAGATGATTGAATTTATTCTTCATGTAAGAAAAAGAAAATGCCCGAAATAAAACATATTGTTGCATAGAGCCAGTGAAGTCAGTCTGCTTAGGGAAAAAATAAAATGACAGAGGAAGCTGAAACCCTCCTGGTGGGATTATACCCCAGCAGAAGATGAAATAATAGAGCTGAATTCTGAGCTGGTGTAAACCAATGCAGGCCTTCGAAATCTGCAGGGCGGGAGGTAATCTGGGGTCTCATTTCAGTCACTCACACCCGACTGCTTAGCACCTGCTCAAATTTGCAATAATCATTTATAATCTATCACAGCAATACTAATGAGAACTGATCTTCCTTTGGCTCCTTTCACAAATTAAATATAACATGGTGGAAGAGTGGAAAAGAAATGAGAAAGTACAGGGGGAACTCAGTTCTGTAATAATAAGGACATTTTGCTGTTCAGTTACCACTGTTTAATATGCTAATGGCAATATATCCTGAATTTGCAGGCACCTGTGCACAGGAAAAAGTAGGGGAAAAAAAAATGTGCATAGCAAGTTTTTCTAGGAATTGCAGGAAGTACCACGATGAACAAAATGTCTAAAATCAGTTCTGGAAGGAAAAAAGGATTTCACTTCAACTACAATATTTCCCTCCTATAAAAGTCTCCTTTTCAGCCTTTGCATACAAAATTCTGTATTTAGAAATTTCTGTTCTCACTCATTTAGCTGTAAGGACTTCACAGTACAAACATGTAACACACCCTATAAAAATACCCTGACGCTGAAGAAAAGCAGAAGTTACAAAAATGTTTCCCACAAGGCTGAAATAATTCATTTTCCTATCATTTCAAGGAATAATACATTTAAATAAGTTTTTCCATACCAAGATTTTCCGTAAACCAGGAAAAACACAAGGAAATAGCTGATACCTTTGAAACACAGATTTGATGAGGAAACAGCTGAGCTGGGAGGATTTCAAGCAAGTCTCCTCCCAGCACCCCAGTGGAAGATCCCACAGCGGTATCTTTGGAGGGGATCAAGGGATGGGATCAAATCATGCTGAGGTCAGACAGTAGTTCAGAGTTTTTCCTGTCCCTCCATATCTGAGCAGGGGCCACAGGACTTCAGCTGTGCCTGGAGCTGGGTCAGGACACGGAGCTCAGTGCAGTCACCCCGGCATTCCAGACCCGGAATGGATCCCACTTTAATTAACAGCCAAACGAACCATCACTGGGCTTTAGGAAGAGCATTGAGGTGCTGCAGTGCATTCAAATAAGGGTCTGGAGCACAGGTCCTATGAGGAGAGGCTGAGGGAGCTGGGGAGACTCAGCCTGGAGAGGAGGAGGCTCAGGGGAGACCTCACTCTCTGCAACTCCCTGACACGAGGAAGGAGCTGGATGGGGATCAGTCTCTTCTCCCAGGAACCAGCAGCAGGACAAGAGGGCACAGCCTTGAGCTGTGCCAGAGGAGGTTTAGGCTGGACATTAAGCAGAAATTCTTCACAGAAAGGGTGATTGGGCATTGGAAGGGGCTGCCCAGGGAGGGGTGGAGTCCCCGTCCCTGGAGGTGTTTAAGACAAGACTGGATGTGGCATCAGTGCCACGGTCTGAGTGACAGGGTGGGGCTGGGTCACAGGTTGGACTCAAATGATCTCAGAGGTCTTTTCCAACCCAGTTGATTCTGTGATTCTGTTTCCACTAAGCTGGAGCCTTGCAGCAGGTCTGGGAAACAGTGACCTGGACCCACCGAACAGCCACTGGGGACCCATTTCCTGGCCAAGCCCAGTAGTCAGAACTCAACCATTAATAACCCACCATTTAAATCTTTTTAAACACCAAAAGGGGACAGTAAAAACCTTCCCAATGAATCATGTGTGTAGAACCAACTGCAAAAATAAAGGAGGGAGAAATCACAGTTGTTCCCCCACTCAAAGTTTATATGCCAAGTTTCAGCCTAGAGCGATTTTTTACTGCTGGATTATAAACTGCTGGAAGTGGGGATTTATCCAGGGGCTGCTCCCAGACCCTTAACAACAGCTCACAGGCGCCATCAGAGCGAAGCAGGGCTTTGAAACAGGACATTTTGGGTCAGACAGAAAGGCTGGCAGACAAACTGCCCTGGAAGACCAGGGGAGAGACTCATCACACAGCTCTGCTTCCTCATATATCTATATTTTTTAACTGGACCAAACTACCACGAGCTGTGATAAAAATAGACCAGTCTGTTCCAGCACAGTGGAAAGAGCACTCGCAGCTGGATTGGGGGGAGGTGGGTCGGGACAGAATATGAACCCAAAACCTGAGAAGAACCCAGCAGTGCATATTTTCATACTGGATTCCTGGGATCTCACCAGTTCATGTTTTCCTTCCAGACACGGATGCCTCATCATATGACTACCTCTTAAACTAGTTAATATAGCAGTATTAAACTAAGCTCATAAGCACATGCTTGATCTTAAAATTTAAGGGAGTTCTGGAATCTGAGGTCTGCTCCTGAGTTCACAGATTTCAGGAGGAATCCTTCCCCCCCCAGACACAAATGACTCACTGAAAGGTGGGTGTTCTGAAACTCTTCCTTCTGTAATCCCTGTATTTGTAGCAGGACTTGCCTGGCACACAGAGGGGGTCAGACCATCCCAGGTGAACATTGTCCAAGTAATTCCTAGAAAACTGTTGAGGAGATTCCAAATCTGTCTGCAGCCTATTCTTAAGTTTTATTACCCTTAAACTGGATGTTTTCACTGCAGCAAATCAGGCCATTCCCTGGGAAATCTTGAAGATTCCCATCTCCATAATAGCAGCTGTTAAGTAGATGGGCTGTTTTCCTGCCTCTCTTCAGGCCTCATCACGAGGTTCCTGGAGCACCTGGAAGGTGAGGAACACCAGTGGCCACCAGTTCCAGCACTGGGATCAGGCTGTAGATACCGGATTTCAAAAGCAGCTCATCTTTTTAGCTTGCACAAAGTGTCACAAGTTGCTTCCAAAGAAGGGGCAGTGGATGAAAAGGCCCAGCTTGGCCTGATTTGGGACTAGCTCTAATGAGAAGCTTTAAAGCCAACCCAGCCCGAACCTCCTATTGCAGGTGCTGAGCTCAGAGCTTTTCCTTAGAGCCTGTAGCAGCACCAGCAATCAGGAGTGAGAGATGACAACAGCAGGTGACTCATATTCTACCCAGCCAAGGCTGAAAAAAACCCCCCTCTGCCTCTTCCCAGATCCCAATCCGTGCACCGGCACTGCCAGGACTCAATGACAAAACTGAAATTGTAGCTCTGCCAGGGACTAAAATTCAGTCTAACAATAAAATGAAGATATTTAAGAAAACTGAGGTTCCTCTGCATCTCAGAAATTAAATACTCCAAGTAAAGAAATCTAATCACCTCCTTGCTACGGAAGCCTAGTCTAGTTTTAAATGGGTTAGTGCAAAACAGGAAAATCAGGAATGATTGCTTCAGGAACTGCATCCTTTATAATTAAAGGAAAGCCTACATAGTTGGAAAGTACCAATGTGAAGTCTCTTTCAAAGCCCTGTTTCTTGAATCCTTGATATATTGGATAAAAGAACCCAAAAACCTGATTTTTAATACTATTAAGCAAAAAAAAAAAAAAAAAGGAAAAAAAAAAGCACATTTGGGTTTGACAAAAGCTGTGTGGCTGCATTTTGCAAAACAAATTCAGGAGCTGCTTTGAAGTGAAATTTCTGGCTGCTGCAGTCTGAGGAATTAATAAAAAGAAGCAGAGCCAAAGCTTTGATTGTATTCTCTGCACAAAAGCTTGTGCATGCAAAAACTGCATTTCCAAAGCCAGGACTAAGAGAAGGTAATACCCAGGTTTGCAGGATGTTCTGGGAGCATTTCCCATCCTTATTTACTGATTAAATTAGAAAAAACACAACGGATCAAAAACACGAACGTGCAAATGAAAGAAACCTTAATTTTTAAGCATCTTATCAGTCTACTCTGTGGCTCCAGGGGTGCAACAGGGAAAGAATGTAATCAGCAAAAAGCAAGAATAACATAATTCTCCTATTTCACTCATAATTTGGCAGAACTGGTAAAGCTGGTGCAGCGACTGTTGGGGAAAAAAAATCAAGTCTCTCAGATATCAAGAGATAGCAAAGCTGTTCCAGGCTGTTAGTCACCAACATTAAACAGAAGTGGTTTAAAACAGTAAACAAAGATCAGATGCACCATACCATGACTTTGTTTTGGGTTTTGCTGGAGACTCAGAAATATATCCAAGGGTAAACACACAACTTTTAGCAGCAGATTCGCGTTTTGCTACGGACACTCACGCTCAGCGTGAGCAGGTGGACAGACGTGGGTCCTGCACGCCGGGCTGGGTGGCGCGTGGAGGAGAGAGCTGACGGCGCGATGTTGGACTGATGCCGACACCCCTTTGCATCTCGACTTTCCAAACGTAAGAACGCGACTTGCAGTGGGATTCCGCACAACCTGAGCCCGACATCCCGCCCAGCCATCACATCCCACCGGTGGCAGCGAGGAATAAAGGAGCTGCTGGACCCGGAGGTTCCCACAGGTGAAATGCTGAAGGGCTCCATCCACACAGAGCAGCTGAACTGAGAGTGCTGCGAGACCTTTGACTTCACTTTTACTCCCTCACTTGTACAAATCTCAGCTGTAAACAGTTTAATTACAATTACAGCATTTTACTTCTTTTACTGCTCCTTCCGGTTACCTTGTAACTTGGGTACTACACTGAGCAGGCTAAAGCAGCACTTTGAATAAATCTCAATTAAAGTGGCAAGTGAGTTTTCTATTTTTTCCTGTTCTCTGAAGGAAAAAAAATAATAATAAAAAAGTGAACCAGACTTCTTTGAAATGATTCATTTTCTGGGTGAAAGTTCCCATGCTGTCTCTACTTAAAGGTAAATCATTTTTGAGCAGCGGAAATGGTTTTAGCTGACAGCAGGCTGCTGAGGAAAGTGAAATACAGTTCTCTCACTATACAATTACAGTACAAACTATGCCCGCTTTTAAGCTTTAAAAATCCGTAACATGGACAGAGTGGAATAAAAAGCTATGAAATAATTCAAATATCTGCAATAATTTTGAGAGAAAAGCAGTCATTGGAGAAAACCCAAACCCCATCCAAAGTACAAGTTCTTAATAGATACTTGATTCATGAGAAGTTTGAACAAACCTAAAAGAACAACACTTGTTGCTTTGAGAACTTGGTAACCACTTGTCAGAATGCAGGGAAAAAATCTTTTAAATTATGACACTTCTCTTCAAATTATTACTATTGGGGAAAGATGCAAAAGGGATTTTTTTCTTTTTTTTAGCTTAACAATGTTCTATTTGAAATAAAAACCTGAAGTGCAGCTCAAAGTGCTGTTTTATAATGGAGATTTTACCAGAATTGTGACTCTTCACAGGCACTTATTTCAAGTAAGAGGTGAGGGCAGAGAAGAATTGAATGGCACAGGGGTACAGAGGGATCAGGATAAGCACATTATTAGAAGTACAGCAGCACCACAAACATGAGAAAACAGTACAATAGTGAGTAACTAAGAGAGACCTGAGGGCGCAGAGGCTTCTCCACCATCGGTGGATGACTCAAGGTTTTCAATTAGTCCTTGGAAGGTAGGAAGGGGACAAGGCTGCTGCATTGGTGCTCTAGAAAACTCTATTTGCAGCTTCCTGAAACAGTTTTCAGCCATCAAGGCTCGCACTTGGACACTGATGGTCTGTACCCCCCCTGACCCAGCAGTTACCCCAAGTCTGGTGTGCTCCACTGTTCCCAGCTCTCCTCCTGGTTATCCCCCTTCCTTTGCAGCCTAACCTGCCCAGACATTCCCCACCCACAAACCCGAGTGGAGGAGGAGCCAGAACGGAACTGGTCTTTCATTATTTCAACCACTCTGACATCCTTTTCATGTCCTAACAAATGCAAGGGAGATCTTCAGCTGAATGTGCACCAGCAAAGCCTCTTCAGCAGCAGTGGCACCCCAGGTGAAGGGCTGAGCTAGGAAGGTAGTGAAAAATAGAAATACACTGTAAAAAGTGAGAGGAAAATGTGACTGGGGCTCCTCCACCTGAATGTTGTAGCATTACTGTGAAATAACCCTTTCTGGCAATTGTTCAAATGTGTTATTTATAGCACCAGCTTCTTCAGAGCTTCAACAGGTAAGTCTTGTAGAAAAAAAACAAACCCTCTGTTAAACAGAATTTCTTAAAGAACGTGTTTTTTTCCTTAGCATTTCACAGAACAGAATTAGATATACCTTTTTTAAGCACCTTAAATTCAAGGTTTTTTTCTTTCACATTATCACATCTGTATCATTAATTAACATTTTTTTCCTGTTAATAAATATAATAAATATTCCTCCCTTCCAGTTCAGAAAGTGCTCTTAGAAGCATCTGGATATGATATGAGGATAATGATATGAGAATATGAGGATAATGATACAAGAAGTAGAAAAACAAAACTGCTACTGTAACCTGTATTACCGTCTTTTTTTTTTTTTGCCAACAAAAAGCAGCTCTCACGGGTTGGAATACTTAGTGGCAACATATAAATCTCATTAAGGCCATCCCATTCTTTACCTGAAGATGATATACTCTAATAAAACAGTGTTAGACACCAGCACGCGCTGACAATTCAGAGCAGAGTCTGATGAAAGGAGAGGGGAAAACCCCAACCCAACAAAACCTACTAGAACAGGAAAAAAGGGAAGGGAAAAAGAATTCCTACCTTTATGATGTTGCAGCCAAAGAGACCATAAGCACATTAGCAGGGAAGAGGCATCAGACTCCCTACTCTGACCGAGGTAAACACGCCCTATCTCCAGAACCCTTTCAAATTCCTCCCAGACCCACCCAGCAAAGCTGCGCTTCAAGATTTCTGACTGAGGGCAATTCCTGATGTCATCCCCATCCACTCCTGAAACCCGGGAGCAGCAGAGCCTCCCTGCCTTCCCTGCTGCTCCTTTCAACACGGAGAGATGAAGAAATGGTTGAAGCCACGTGGTGTTTTGTTGCAGGATGAGAATTTGTCTCACCTTGTGTTGCTCCACACGCGCTCCGGGAGGACGCGGCGCCTCTGAGGGGGGAAGGAAACACCAAACGCATCCCTTCGCTCTGACAGCTTTTAGATGTATTATTAGATGAAGAGTGGGGTTTTAAATAAAGTTAGAGAAAGGTTTCTGCTCCTATTGACCAGTCTCAGCAATAGTCCCAGCCTCAATCCACTGAATGTTTTACAACAAGTGTTCCAGTTCCTCAGAAGATATAAAATGGAATTTCTGAGGGAATCACACACTGAGTGTGTGTTTGGTTAGAGATCCCACATAAACACATTAGTTTTACTTAAATCTATGTGATTTTTAATTTTTTAAAATTTTTTTATTCCATGACTAAGGAATCAGGATGAAAGTCACTCCTCAGCAGCTTTCAACAATTTCAAATACTAAATAACAGCTTTCGGGAGGCTTGGCATTACTTTGCATTCTGGTGGGCAGAATATTGTTGGAAAGGGAGAAGAAAACCTCTTATTAGCCCTTTCTTCCTGCTTTGCAGTCAGCAAACATCAACTCATGACACGGGAGCACAAGAACAGAAGAAACATGAATCAGTGACTGATAATGCCCCCAGCCTTCACTGGTTTGGGCTCCAAGACTTCCTAAACCACAGATGGTGTCTATGGAAATAACTCTGGAGAGTTCCCCCCCCCCAAGGCTTTCATTTCCACAACTCCTTTTGAGCATTCTGAAACTTTCATTTTAATCTATAAGCCTGCAGTGAAAGGAGATGTTACCCAGGCAATATTTGGATCCTGTTCATTTATTTCCCCCCAGAGAAAAGTGAGGGTTTGTTCACACAGCCTTTTTTTTTTTTCTTTGAGGTATTATATCTTGCAGCTACTGCAGGTCTTTGGTCCTTCCATAAAACTGGGAGTGGTATTCAATAACCTGATGCACCAGAGAAGTATTAAACATGAAGGGATTATTTCAGAAAGGATTATGGCTTTGCTGTTGCTTTAAATGATCTCCATACTTTCCCACATCTGAACAAACCACTGCTATGAACCAAGCAGAAGATTCAGGAACCCTCTGCCAATTAGGAAAGCCTAGAGCGAGCTGATTCATATATCACTTGGCTAATCCTGTGCCAGTAATGGAATAGCCAACTGGCGGCAACACCTGTCTTATGCCTAAATCCACAATTTCTTCACTGTTACAGTAAATTGCAAAAAACAAGTTTGTTTGACTGGAGCAAGTGTGGGACTGCTACCAAAAAATATAAATGGGAAAACATGTTCATCCTTTTCTTAGGAGCATTTGTTGGGTAGCACTCACCACCTACATAGGAGGCTATTACAAGATTAAAGATATTACAAGGTAAATGCCAAGCTAACCATATGCTCTTGATCAAAGTGCCCACTGGCCTTGCAATTACCACTGCACTTTCATAGTGCTGATCCTTCAGGTATCTTCAATTTGAATGCTGAAAAAAAAAGAGATCAATCTGTAAACCTCCATGAGAAAATTTAAAAATCTAAGTGTTAACTGCTCCTTACTGCCAGCAGAACATCTACTCGAGCATTTGAAAGTTAAATATCATAATATAAATATAACTAGATAATGGGGGCACAGGTTTGACTCTATTATTTCACGTATCGCTGCAAATGATGTGTAAGTTCTCAGGAAAAAAGAATATTTCAACAAAATAAGAAAAATTCATTTCCACAAAATGTCACAATTCCCCTCCATATTTTCCAGCCAGTTAAACAGATACAATAAATTACAGTGAACCACTGGGTGTGAGCTCCCATTTCAGCTTCCAAGCAATTACATAAGAGAGTTAATAGTATTAGTTAACTTTCTCAGTAGGGAAAACCCCGTTGGCAAATCTTTGAGACAGTATTAAATCTTAAACTTCTACAACCAGAGCAGTTGTATGTGGCGGTACCTGAAGGGGGAAGATGAGAAAAGAACACCAAAACCATCCCCCAAACCCCCTAAAGGTTTCTTTTGTTTTCTTTCATATAAAAACCCCCTTGAATTTATCTTAGGAGCAAAAATAAAAAAAGTTCTAAATATCCTGCCTATTAGTGCCAAAATGGTTTTGCTGACTGATTATCTCAGTAGCAGACAGTTTATCAAATCTGATTCATATGTATGCATGGAGAAAGAGTGGGAATCAATTTGATATAATATGAATAATTTGGCCTCTGAATTCTCTTTTCACCACCTGTGGAACCCACCTGCTTGCCACTCCTTCAAGATTAAAGTAGAAAAACTTGACATTCCTATATTTTTTTTTACTCCTCAAGACTCAAAAATACCTGAAAATTAATCATTCCAAGGACACTGATATCATAACTCACAACCTTGCAACCTGTAGTTTAAAAACTAAGCCCCTCTCCACAGGAATTCCTACCTTCCCCTAATATACCAACCTTTCCCTACATAAAAAGGGATGAAAAAGTCTGTTTACAGTCTCTCAAAAAACTTTTTCCTTTAAGCCCTTTCTTACCAGTACGGCCTGATTCATAACCCAGATCGTTACAGGGAGATGTTCATTAAGGAGCAGCTCTGTTATTAATTAGTAATGCCATCTGTCATAACTGAAGACTAGATACGTGATTTTGAACACAGCAAGCATTAAGGTAATAAATATTTATCACCCATGAATGCCATTGCAGGACTAAATCAGGAGAAGACATGATTTGAATACACGGGTTGAAATCTTCAAAACGCTCGAAATATTTTAAAATTACTGTTTCAGAATTCAATTCCCACGAATTTTAGTCAGAATTAGAAAATTAATACTTTGACAATTTGGGCTTTAATAATAAGAAGGAAGATGACAATTGGATAAAGAGAGGATGTCAACAGCAATCCTGGAAGGAGAAAGTGAAGTGAAGAAGCACCAACACACTCTACCGCTGATCCCAGCTGCCACGGGCTGCGGATATGCCTTAGGAAAAAGGCTCCAGGAAAAGACGTTGACATTACCTGGGGACTGCCTTCTAACCAGCCTCTCTCACACACCCGACTGAGGGGCAGGAACACCACAATTACACTCCCTCTTTCAAGTTCCAAACCCTTGGCTGTGTTTAATTGAAATCCCCAACACAGAGTGTATCAATAACCCTCCCAGGCAGGAAGGAACAATCCTCTCATATCCAGAGGCACAGAGATGTACATGTGATTTGGCTGGCTTTCTTTATGCAAGACTCTGGTCTTG
Organism: Pseudotriccus pelzelni; assembly: GCA_035584735.1. Classification (NCBI taxonomy): domain Eukaryota; kingdom Metazoa; phylum Chordata; class Aves; order Passeriformes; family Tyrannidae; genus Pseudotriccus; species Pseudotriccus pelzelni. The sequence goes on along the minus strand of JAWMRA010000016.1, from coordinate 3,406,982 downwards.
TTTTTGTCTTGAAATTATCCTTGGTGAGGAGGTTTTTTTTAATTTCCCCTCAGTTTAGCAATCAACTTGTCCATACTTGTCAAATCCCCCTTTCCAGTAACCAGAAACACCAGAGCAATTTGGACATAACTGCACAGCTATACAAGGTACTTGCACTGAGTTTGTTCCAATATATTTAAAAAGGTAAAATTTAGCAAGAAGAGTAACTTTGGGTGCTTACAAAACAAAAAGAGAATAAATATATATATAAAGGACTGATTCTATAATTTACCCTTTCCACTTCAGATATTGTATTCCCCCAAATAACACTCCTATCTTAAGATGCAGGAGAGTAATACACTCAATCTTCTGGCTGCAACACTAAGAGATTTATCAATTAATCCAGTCAATTCAGAGAGTTTCTTCATTCATTTCCAACAGTCCAAATAACACAGGATTAAAAAAAGATGCCTTGTTGATGCTTGGAGCTGGAAGCACTGGTTTAACAACTGCATGAAAATAAACCTCAACAATTTGTAACACTTGCAGGTAGGACAATGCTGCAAACATTTGATTACATTACCGAGAGACTCTTGGAGCATCAATCTCGATCCACCCACAGAGGACACAAAATATAAGCATTTGCGTGGTGAAACTGAAAGGCAATTCCTTTGATGCTTCACACCCAGCAATTCCCACCCCTGCAGCAGCTCCTCACTGACAAACCCAGGAAACCTGGGCATCACGCTGGTCAATAATTTTAGCTGAGGTGAAGAAATACTCCTTTACAGGCATCAGTCCTCTCTTGAAGGTGATCAAGTACTGGATTTTCATTCAAGGAAATAAATAATTTTTTTAAAAAATTGGTTGAGTTTTATATTTGCTGCTCAATGGATCTTCACCCACCTCTCACAGAAAGCCAGCAGAAAGAGAACACTGCTCTCACACATGATTTTCTTGAAGTACATAAATACCATCCACGAAACCAAGTACTGCAGGTAAGTTTCCAGAAAACATTTCTGTTTCAGTTTAACCCCAACAGGAAAGAGCCTTAAAAGGTCTGCAGTGACAAAGTTGTTCTAAGAACCGACAAACCCATTTGAAGGTTGTATTTGAAGATAAAAATCAGCAAGCAAAGAAATAAGGACATAGGATTTTGTCCTTTGACAACAAATCTTTTTTCCTTGATCAGTGTACTCTATTGTCGCAAAATGGACTGAAAATTATTATTCATTTTTTAATATGTAGCTATTATTTCCGTCTCATTAGCCATGGGCATTCAGAACTTCTTTTAAACTCCATAAAAAGTGATCAGGTTTCAACTCTTTAGCACCAGGACGAGATGGGACAGATCCTTGGACAACTCCAACTGGCAGCTACAACTCCTGACAGAATTTCAGGATGTGTACGTGGAAACCTTCCCTACAAACTTTAAGGGAGCCAACATTCAGCACTGCTCGCTTTTGAGGTTGTGTGCGCTACTTTCAGACATTTCACATTCTTTTTCAATCTTCCTCCTAAAAGGACACTGCTGACTGACAAAACTCGTGTTTTGGAAAGCAGGAACCACCAATAACTAAGGATATTGTAATTCTCCATGCAAGATTTTTGCCATAAAACATAATCTTGTATTCCCTCCACTGTTGCTGTGAGCCAGCAGCCAGCCAGCTCTCTATTAAAAGAGCATCTCTGACAGTTAACAGCAATAAATTCATTTACACAACATTTAAGAAGATAATGGCTTGGAAAAGCTTAAATCCCTGAGATGTTTCTCAAGCAAGTCCAGGTCCGTGCCTGCTGCTGAGCTGGTGACAGTAAAAGGCTGCCTGTTATCCACTCTGTCACACACTGCTGGCTTCTAACAAGACTTCAGAGCGAACCAGGTGGCCTAAAGGAGTTGTACAAAGTAGAACTAGAATTTACACACTCCTTTGGACAGCTCTAAGGGAAAATACAGAGAAGCAACACTGTAATGACCACAATATTTTCACTCCTACAGACACTGATAAATCCCTGATTGTGACCTCAGACACCATCCCACACCGACTGTGGAAGAAGTACAAACAAAGCTTATCCTGCAGTGATAAACCAGGGAACAACCAAGGCTCCTTATTCCCAGCTTTACAAGGCTATCATAAGCACAGACTATCCCAAGGTTGGTTTTTATTCTTGTATTACAGGATTAAAACTTGTACTACAAGTCTTAAAAGTAGAATGGAAAGCAGTCATAAAATTACTGGAGAAAATCCAGTTTGAAGAACCACAACCTGGATTCAGCCGTAACTGCTGCAATCAAGCTCTAGAAACAGTCAAGTTAAAAAATATTCTTTTTAAAAGCACATCCTGTAAGCAACTTCTAGTGCAAACTGCTTGCCTCATGAAAGCCTATTTTATTCTATTGATGTTGAAGGTTAAATTCTCAAAACAACAGCAAAAATGGGGACTGCGGGCATTTCAGGGTAAGTCCTCCCATAGAAAAGTGTCTCCACACAGGCCACCTGATTTGTCCTGTGTCTCGCTTTGACATAATACAAGGCAAGTTGAGAGATATCAATATCTAAAGGTAAGGCCCATCAGTCTCTTAGTAATCAATGACCTAATTCCTAATATTTACATTGGTGATACGTTCTGCAGCTGAATTCATTTGTTCTAGCAATGAAATAACAGCTTTGCCTAAAAATTTTAGGTTGTAAAAAAAACCCCAACCAAACCCCAACCACCCCACCTTATATACTCACCAATGGGTTAAAATACAATTTCTTTTGCAAGGTGCTGTCTTTGTGCTTGGCTTTTTGAATACAGCCATAGAAGTAATACCCACCTTCATGGCTCACACTCATTTTATGTACAATTAAAAAAACCAACTTGACTCACAATAATTTAACTCCACCTCGGGTCCTACAGTTCATAAATGGTAAAATATCAACATATTAAGGTATCTAGTTGCCAGATGGAAACCACATTTACCCCCTTTTACAACTGAGACATCCTGAGAATTAAAACAATGGCTTTCTGCAAAGGGAAACATGTGGGAATGATCACTACCAATAACCAACTGGGCACACAAACAGCTTGTAAGAATTACACAGAGTTGGATTGCAACTGAATTTGCTGTATTAAAAAAAAAAAAAATCAAGTTGTGGCTCCTACATCTCTTGCTAAATTCTACACACTGTTCTCAGATGTCTAAAACTTCCTACTTTAAAAACATTTAGGTAGTTGTAGCAATTACTGATAAACTAGAAGACAAGGACTAATCCAAAATTATCTCCCCATTTTACCTTTCCCACCCACCTTATCATATCAGTGTCTGAGAAACACTGTTGCAATTTAGGTCCTTCCAACTGGCAAGGCATAGCCCAGGAAATGCTGAGTAGTTCAGTGAAAACAAGGGAATTGCTCAGTTTAAGTAAACTAGTCAGCAAATGCTAGATTGGAAAAGGAGTGAGGATAGTGGAAAAGATTTCACTGAAGTACACCTACCTACCTCCTTCTACAGTCGCGATCCTGAGAAACACTTGTTCAACCACCTTGCCAAAGGCACTTCCCATGTTTGAACTGTAAAGTTCCCAAGTTGTCTGGAGCTGCATCTCTGAACACGCCCAGAGGGGTTTTAGTCCTGACAGAAACGAGCAACTCAGCATCCAGAGCACAGCTGAGTTCAAACCGTGGAGAGGAACCAGGCATGGCTGTGCCCTGGACAAGTGCAAGGGCAGCTCTTCACTAAGTATCTGCAGGCACGAATGGGGAGGGTTCCACTCCTCGACATTCTCACCCACTCCTCTGCGCAACAGTTATCTCAGGAAGAAGCCAAAGTGCAATGAACACTCAGAATATTCAGATCTCCTTCAGGCCAGTGAAGAGGATCACTCCTTCTCATGCAACTGCCAAGTCATTACCACTTCACTGTCATTTCCAGCTAAATTATCCCATAAGCTTCACCCGGTTTTCTTCCCCTGCCAATAGTGCTGAATCACCAGTTCAGAGCTCAAGACTCGAAGATGGCCACGGAGATTTGTGGCTCAGTCACCTGCTCCACACACAGTTTGTCTTACCTCAGGATTTTAATTTAACACTAAATAGCTACTTCAATGGAAGTGAGGACATGCTCTGTTCTGACTGAGAACCAAGTACGTACCTTCAAGAGAAGATCCTAGATGGAAAACTCCTTCTCACAGTTCTGATGAGGTCTGAGATGTGTCCAGCATTCCTGTTGTCAGTACTTTCCCTCTGCCCAACCCTTGCAGGATCACTACAAGCTGCTCTTTAAATGCCCCAACACGAGGTGCCTTCCTTCAAAGTGCACACACTGAGCTGCATCCTGTTCTGAACTTGCTCCCCTCAGGCAAACTCTCAGACACTCACTTTGCAGGTTATTCAAATTACATCTAATAAAAAAAAAGATATAATTTAGTATCTTCAATACCCATCTCACTGCACTGGAGTCACTTAATTTTAATTATCTTTCTGAATTAACAAATGTAGTAAATGTACATTCTATACTTACATGAAATGTACAATGGATGCAGGAAATTCTGTTGGAATTTCACTTTTGCATTACCTAAACTCAATTAAGATATAATCCTCCACTGGAGTGTCCCATAATTAGACAATTTATGCATTAGTTTCACGTCTACCTTTTCTTTTAATTAAAGTAATATACACAGTGAAGGTGCACTTAGAGTCAAGCACTGATGCTGAACACACAGTATAAACACCAGAACCGTCCATTTCATTTAGCTCAACCTCTAAGCAGTCAAGACCCTGAGATGAGCTCAGCTGGTTAGAGCACAGTGTTAAAAACACCAAGGTTGTGGGTTTGATCCCTGTCCAGGCCATTCATGCAGGAGTTGGACTCGATGATACCTGTGGATCCCTTCCAACTGAGAATATTCTGTGAAGTGTTGCATTAACTCCACCCTGTAGTCCATAAAACATAACCAATCCGGCCATGAATTCATAAATAGGACATTAAGTATAACTGACAATATTTTAAGTACCGTGCATTTTTTATATGCTTTCACATCAGCCATTTATTATCAAATTTTGAACACCTAACAATTAATCCTTATATACTGTACAGTGCCATACATACCATGAACAAGCCCAGGACCCTCAGGTCATGGATCATATCACTGGCTCCAATGTAGATTTTTAAGGTGTCAACCAAAACCATGTTTATCCTGCCTGAGGTTAAATACACTGACTAGTGCAAGAGGCATGAGCTGTAGAAGTCATTAATCTCACGGAAATATTCCCTGGTGTCCAAAAAAAAAAAAACCCCACCAGAACACTTTGGATTATTGTGAATTCATGTTTTTACTCATCTTCTCAACGTGGCTCAGCAGTTTCAACAACGCAGTCGGATTATATGGGAAAAGATTTCTTCTCTGCAACCTAGAAATAGCTTGTTGCAGCTCTCCCAAGCACTTGGTTGATTTACAAAGCATTATTCTTAGGGGAATGATGTTATCCAAGGATGTCACACGAGTCCAACAGGATGCGGGATGAGATCCCTCCTGTTTCAGAGGCAACACTTCAGACGGGCAGATTTTCCAGTTATCAGCCGCGTAGCTGCAACCAGTTCCCCTTCTCCTCGTCTCACCCTCATTGTCTGAAGGCACCTGCTTTGTGTTTACCAAGCACTCTTTTCCATCTGATTCCAAGTCCGACTCTTCGGAGCTGTCGTAGTTAACGAGGCTTTGAAGGGAGCCGGGCAGAGCGGCGCTATCGGCGCTTATCAGTGAGTCAGACTGGCCTTCGTTATCACCTCGCTCTGCCGTAAACACGCGGCAATTGCGAGAGGAAGCCAAAGACACCCGAGTGCGTGGGGCTGGTTCCCAAGCGGCGTCTTGCAAGCTCTGAGCAGTCACACGGCTTTGCTCTGCTTGATGGGGTGGCTGGGCAGGAGACACGGACTGGAAAGCGCCGTGTTCGGCGTCAAAGCGGTTACAGACAGCTACGAACCGGTGCCACTCTCGCCCAAGAAGCTTTAAGTACCTTACCAGGTACTCCAGAAAACAAGTTTCTGATGAAATCAGAAAATCGAGGAGTACTGAGGCATCAAATGCAATCTGTTCCAGAAAAAATAAGAAGATACAGTGTGGATTATATCCACCTGCGTGGGTCAGGGAGTTCCAGGAGTCCTCCTCTTTTGGGCTCAAGTTAGCAGCAGCATCATGTTGTAACCTGGAAAGTAAGTCATGAAATACATTCAATGCAATGGAAGTTTACAGGTTTCTTTTTAAAAACAGCTGTATCCAGAAGGTGGTATTCTTGCTCTTTTTAATTTAGTCAAAAAGTAAACCACTCCCCGCCAAAAAAGAATCAGAATGAGAAAGAAACATGGGGCTTGGAGATTGGGCAGTTCAGGAAGCCAAAGCACTTGAAGCAGGGCTTAAAAGGGCACTACTCCTTAAGGAACATCCTGGAATAATCAAAATTACAACACTTCAACTGTGTTTTAAGATAATATAAAGTAGTATTATATCAATATTTTTGTAAACCTGAACACTTCCGGGATGTTAAGCACACTGGAAGAGTGGCCTACTTCAGTTAAGTGTCTAAGAAGGATTGTGTGTCTCTTTTACTTCCAGATCTTCACATTTGAAGCTTGAGGGACTTGTATAAATTAGGATAATATCTTGTATGGCAATTTAAACAACAATGAAGCGCTGAATGTCCAGAACAAATCCGTGAAGAACACATTTCAGTTGTTAGCAATTAAGTTTTTATCAAGTAGCTACAATTCCTATGGGCCCAATCCTTGGAAATTTTGTCAGAAGTACTTGAATTCTTGAAGTTTAATATCCCATTCTTGTCTAACTCTGTGTTGTAAGAAAAGAGTGTTGCTTTTTATCTGTCTAACCACTATTTTAGGTGTGAAGTCAATTATCCTGAAATACAGGATATGATAAGGTATCATATCAACTTTCAGTTTCACAACTCCCCTGTTTGAATCCAAAAAAAAAAAAAAAAGACTTAAATTATCAGCTCTTACATCACATTATTACATTGCCCTGAGGCTTGGGGGGGTTAAATTACCAAAAATAACTTTGATTTATATAAAAGCAACCAATGGAATGTTATTTATATCACAACAGCCTCACTAAATTACAATTCTTCATAGTTCTGTCAAAAAAAAAAAAAAGAGAAAGTACACTAACCTATCCAATTTTAAATAAATGAGTAATAAAGCTTTAGCAGCTTCCCACATGTCATCATCTTGCTCTATGAAAATCAAGGAGAGCCATTCACAGTGATGCACAATTGGGTGAGACTGTGGGGAAGGCTTTAGGTGACTCCTCCAGAACACCAACAGCTGGGACATGGAACTCTCAAAGCCCCCTGAAAAACAAAAAAAAGAAGTAACCATGAATTTTGCTCTGTTTTTTTTTTGTTGCCAAACAACATACACACTTTTTATTTTTCAAATTACCAGTGAATAACAGTTCATGAATGCATTTATCTTTCCTTAGCTCAACTGATTTGACACAGCATCAAATTTTCTAGGTTAGTTCTTGCCATTTTAGTGCAGTAGCTTACTCATAAAAATAACTTTATAATCATTAGAGAGGTTCCCTTAAGTCAAAAAACTTACATCTTCAATACTAATAGTGTACTAAAGATCAGTTTTTGAGGTAACACAGCACACATTCCATGTTTAGAAAACAAAAACTTCCTGCAACATTGAAATCAGTTTTACTCACCACATCACTCTGTTATTTTCCTTAATGTTTGACTTTCAGATTTGTTTTTCCTCCTAGCAAACAGCAGGAACATCAGATTATCTTTGTTATTAATAGTTACTATTCAGACTGAAACTCTTCCCTATAAATCAAAGCTACCTGGAAGTGACTCTCAAAATTGAAATGAATTAAAGTTAAGCCACTTTAATTCATGTTAATAATAATAATAATAATAATAAAAAAACAACCAGCTTCCCGGAAGGGGAGTCACCATACTAACGCATTTTGGTGCTTGTTTTAACCACTTCATTTAATGTCACTAAAATAGAAGCACCATTCCCTTTCAGCTTGAAATTCCTCCTGACAGCTGGGGTATTTGAATCTAATTAAAGAACTCATTTTTGTGTCACGAATCTGGAAAAGAAAGGAGGCTTTTTTTTCTTTGAGAATGAATTTTCACTGAGACATCTAAAATAGATATAACCTACATTTGTTCTTTTCACTTGTTCTTAGACAATCTCACTCTCTATACATTTTTCAGAAGGTGAATCATAAGTTAAACATTCCCTACAATGCTTAAAAACTTTAAGAATGCTCCTGACATCACAAATACACCATCTTCCAAAATCTGGAAGAAGTGTCAGAAGCTGTCTTAGAGAAGCCTGGGGCTCTTTTGCACAGATGAATTAAAAAGTGACTTTTAGGCTTGCTAAACAGTGTAAAACGATAGAAAGTAAAATAACATTTTAGCTACATGTTGAAATAACATCTAGAACTTGTATTAAAATGTTTCAGTGTATTTAAAATGCTGTAAAATTGCATCTCCTAGAAAGAAATATAATTTTTTTTTGCCACATAACTAATAAATGTCGGAGTGCCCATTCTCACAGGTATCTGACTGGAAACACCGCTCCAGAACTGAACTGACACCGCCTTCCCATTTTTTCCATGCAGCCTGTAATCCAGGACAGCACTCTGCTCTGCCCATGGAATCTGCACGTCCACATTCACCCAGCACAGCATCAGAAGCGCATCACGTGCTCCCAGATGGAAAAAGGCGAGTGGGAAGCTGGGATTCCAGGAAGGTCTCTCGGGCAAAAAGCCTCACCCTTCACTAGAGCCATGGAAGCTCCATCCAGCTCCACTGGAGCGTGGGAGAAGGCTGCTCCTGGCTCCCAGGGTGACACAGCAACGTGTCCTCTCCCACCAGGATCCCATTCCCTGCCATCCCACCCCACTGCTGCCTCGTGGCATCACCCAGCACAGCAGCCAGGGCCGCCCTTCTCCCAGCCTGATCCATGTGCTCAGAACACACACACACTGGGGTAGGGAGGTATGAGAGGAATGCTCAAGGTCTGCTCACACCTACTAATTGAAGGGGGAAGGACAGGACCGCTTTACATAAGAAGGATGTGGACCTGTTGGAGCAAGTCTGGAGGAGGCCATGGAGATGCTCCGAGGGCTGGGGCACCTCTGCCATGGAGACAAGGGGTGACAGGGAGAGCTGGGGTGTTCAGCCTGGAGAAGAGAAGGCTCTGATGAAACCTTAGAGCCTGTTCCAGTGCCTTAAGGGGCTCCAGGAGAGCTGGAGAGGGACTTTGGACAAGAGCCTGGAGGGACAGGCCAAGGGGGAATGGCTTCCCACTGCCAGAGGGCAGGATTACACGGGTTATTGGGAAGGAATTCTTCCCAGTGAGGGTGGGGAGGCCCTGCCCCAGGTTCCCCAGAGAAGCTGTGGCTGCCCCATCCCTGGAAGTGTCCAAGGCCAGGCTGAACAGGGCTTGGAGCAACCTGGTCTGGTGGAAGGTGTCCCTGCCCATGACAGGGGCTTTGATCTTTAAGGTCCCTTCCAACCCAAGCCCTTCTATGATTACATGATAAGTCTCATAATTTCCCTGTGCGTTACTCTGGAGCTTCATTATTTTGATTTACCTTTCTATCGCACTGCTGGTTTTGCCTCATTAAATTACTTGTCTTGTACTTTCAATAAAATGAATACATAATGGTTCCTAAAGTTCTACCTCCATGTCAGAGAGAGAAGAGTGTTACCTGCAGTTCCTTTCAGTTCCCCACCCTGAACAGATGCTTGTGCTATGGACTCTTCTTTTCCAACTGGAGAGGAGCCTGTTGTTCCCAATCTGGCTCAGCTATTTCAAGTATTAACACATGTTCTAAACAGTTTTCAATCCCAAATGCAGCTGTTTCCAGCCCCCCCCAAATTGCAGAGATTGGATACAATGCAAGGAGACAACCAGTTAAGCAGGACACAGCAACAGCAGGTTCCTTGGGTGGGTCTTCTCTTTCCTTCCTCCCTCCCACCACCACTAATTCAGCTGAAATTATTTACAGCCTTGGTGAGCTGTGACTATAAAATCTGAAAGCTTTAAAACTTTCTGCTTAACAAACAAAACTAAAAAAGGTTGATTTCTTGATACCTTTGATTTCTGCTTCTGCTGCAGAGTTGTGCACCTTGAATTCCAGTGCTTTAAGCACAACCAGACTTAAGGCTCTGAGAACAGTTTGGTCAGAACCACCTCGAGGATCATCTCCAGGAGCAGGTTCACTGCTTCCAAAGTAGCTGGACTTTTCATCGAGTGGGATCTGATTAAGCCAAGTTAAACTCCCCACCTGCAGAACTGCATTGCTCAGTGCAAGCACATCCTCCTTACACAGGGCTTGTAAGGACACCAATCCACTTCCAGCATCTTCTCTAGACTTGTGAAGGACACTTTTTTTAAGGAGCAAAATCAATTTCTTCCTGATTACATAGGGAATTGATGAGCTAATGAGGTTCAGGACATAAGAAACTTTCAGAAACAACACTCTCTGGCACCTCAGGGGTAATTCCAGTTCAGTTCTGGAAGCCAAAAGTGCTTCTAGCAGACCTATAAAACTGATCAGGTTGATTGCAGCTTCAGAATAAGGTGAAGTGTAGTGGTGACTGTCAAAACGATGAAACAGGATGGTATTATAAAATCCTTCAAGCACAGCATCAAGAGGAGCCAACAACTTCTTCAAAACCCCTATGGCAACAAAAAACACATTACTGAGCTGCAGTGTAACACAGGCAGATAAATCAGTGAATAAGGAGCGAAAATAGGTGTTGGGACTACTTTCAGATTTAAAGTGTGTTTAAAGCAGTACATTTTAATAGCACTTTACCCCCCCCCTTTCAAAGGAAGGGAACGGGTGCTCCAGAGCCCATGCTCCCGAGGAATTCCAGGCGATCTTGCTCCCCCTGGCGGTACCGTCACAAAACCGCCCCAGTACCTGCTTTGGGTAAAACCGCGTCTTTCAGGATCTCCTTGATAATCGCTGTCAGAGTCCACAGACAATCTGCAACCGGGGTATTCCCGGGAAATCCCAAGAGAGCGTTCAGAGTAAAGCTGAGCCAGGTGACATTTAATGCGTTCTAAGAAAAATGATTCAAAAAACAATCACATATGTTTCCAGTTGCTACACAAATTAAATTAAGTCATACCACCAATTATTTTAAATTGTGCATTAAAAAGATCCAAATGTAGGCACAGGCAGAACCAATCTCTCTGTCCAGTGCCTTTAAAGTACTAAGGCCTGTAGTTACAAACATCAAGTCATACACGCAATGCAACAGAAATGATGTGGATGTCCCAGAAAGGGAAAACCAAACCTTCCCCTGTCATGTGACCCACCCAAAATCAGATAATGCTGTGAACAGATCATATCTGAATTCGTAACTCCCAGACCCAGACAACTTGGCAAGAAGTACTGCAAACATAATTCCGAGATAAATCTGTGCTCAGAGATGCTACTAGGGAGGCTGCAATAGATATTCGCTAAATATACATTAAAAAAAACCAAACACCTCAAGAAACTGGAATATTCAAATAAGAAAATACAGAAAAGCGTTTGATTAACTTCCAAGAGGTTGTTATCACTTGTTATCTGCTGTATTACCTAACACGTATCAAGGAACTGTAAAAACACTGATAAGGAAATACCTGTATTGCAACCTTAAAGACAGCATTTCTTGTCATCTATACACATTTTTCCCTAAAAGAGTTTAATGAAATTCCAGATTTTTATATATAAAGACATTCCACACTTCTGCTGCATATCTGACGTCCTTGCTTTCCACATTCCAGACTCCTCCTAATACAGCTTAGTTTTTTGGAAAATACAACCACTACAAAAACTTGCTGTGGAGTCAAATGGAGAAACCTGCAGGCACATATTCACCAGGTCACTTTTTTTTTTTAGTTATGAAGTTGTGCCACACTCACCTCTTCCTTCAGCTGGAAATACACCAGAGATGCCAAACTTTGGGAAGCCATGTGGGACAAGAGCCGATCCTGAGGACCGAGCAGAGAAACCTGGGGAGACGTAGAAAGGAAAAGCACCTCAGGCCTGTTCCTTTTTATTTTCCCCCTCTCTCACAAACATCTTTCACAACTTTACAAAGCTTACCAGCTTTGAGTCAGTTTTTGCCTCCCTCAGAAGCAGCACAAAGATCTCACAGTACTTCTGCCTCGTGCTGGATTCCATTTGCTGCGACTCTGCTTTCGCCACCATCATCTTGATCAGGGTTAACTGGAGCAGCATCACTTCCCGTGGACAGAACGAGGAGCTCATGTTGGCAAAGCTGTTTGATAAATCATCTGCTGCAGGGACAACCAGATCAGTGTCCTGCTGGCTCCCAGTACCACCAGCAGGAGCTGGGAGATGCCTCTGGTGACAGGATTCATCTCCTCCTGGGGGCTGCTCCACGCTCAGAGTAAGTAAAGAGGAATAATGATGGCTTTCCTTGGCTAAGGGAATTCCTGCCAGGACATCCTTGTACATCTGCTGCAGGAGGGAGATCTTCATCATGAGGACATGCAATGTTCCAGAAAATGCTCTATGACTCCACTGATCAGTCAATTCTATCCAGCAAGAGAAACAGAAGCACCACTGGGCATTTCTCTTCTAAGTTACCTAGAAATAAAGTATTTTGCTGTTCCTGAACTTAACAAGCAACCAGAAAATAACAGAAGCACAGCACACGTTTTTGGGGTTAATACTACCATTATTAAACTCATTGGGAAAATGCAAATTCAGCTGCACAAAAGTGTCCCAGTGAGACATTAAAATGAAGAATTACCATGCTGGGAAGAAGTTTACAGTTCCAGTATTATATCACTGACACCAAAATGCCTTTGCTGGAAATAACAAAACCAAAGGTGACTATTACTGGGGAGTACTGCTAAAGATATGAGAACCTGGATCAAATCTTTCCCTACACTGCTAAAACTACCAAAACCTGAATTCTTTCGTGCCTCCAGAAACAGGCATAAAATTTAAACTGCAAATGTTCAGTGCTCCATGAAGGCTGGAAATGACAACATCTCTCAAACAAATGAAAACCAAAGGACAAGCCTTGATTTTTCCCTGCACTCAGGCTCAAGATGGGCTGATCTTAAGGGCCAAGGGACTATGAAGTTGCAAATTATAAAATACTTCCAAAACAAAGTGTAAAGCTTATGAAGGGCCAATAAAAACAGTTAAACCTATTCAGCAAAGGTTAAAAAAAAAAATCTTTATCCCCAAGTAAATGGAACATATCTTTCAATCACAGCACTGGAACATTCAGTAGAGCTTAGAAAGAAGAGATATTAAGAATTCAAATCTCTCCTTTAAGTGTGAGCACCCACAAATGTAAATGGCCAGACAGATATCCCATCTCCCCAGAAAATAAATATGCTTAAGAACATCAGGGTTTCTTTTTCACCTATATTAAGAGTGATGTTCATCTGTAACCTTTATCTTTTTAGGGCAGTTCTAACATGTTCTTTAACAAGAACTCTTTTAATTAAAAACAACAAACAAACTCGTTACCCTTTACCTGTGGTGAAGTTGGGAGTGGGACTTAATTCCTGTAAGCAACTTTTCTTTTTGCATGAGTTTTGGATTGCCATCTCTAGTCTGCCATAATCAACCAGGGAGACTTCCAGGCAGGCTCCTGCAACCATCCACCTGTGTTTGGCTTTTATTTAAATGCAGCACTTCTCCTTTATTACCAAAAGAAGAAAACAGCTCAGCCTTCCAACCTGTAAGAAATCCTAAAGGTTATTTATCACCAGATAAAACACATTAAATTAGTATTTCTTCTTAGCAGAATATAAGAAAACAATGAAACTCCACGAGTCAGTATGTGAGGCGTTTTTGGTTTAGTTTATAATCTTCACACGTTTTTAAAAGAATATCAAACATTGAGAATTACACCTGTGTTTCTACCACCTGATTTTTTCAGTGAAACTCAAGCACATACTGACAAAGTGGCATCCCAAAGGATCAGAGTTAGACCAAGGTATTCTACCCAGGCTCCTCATTCCTTCCACCATCCAGGGGCATTTCCTTCAGAAGAGAATCTAAAACCTTAGAGCACGAAGTTGCCTGCAGGAGTCACCTATGATTCACCCAGGTGTGGTATCTTTCAAGACACATCCAGCAATGGCTGAGCTGAAAACTCCAAAATGTTCCTGCGTGTTCCTCACCTGGTAGGACCAAGAATCCTTCCCCCATTCCTTCCCATATTCTGCATTTTTACATGTTAAAAGAATAAATTCGATACTTCAGGCAATAAATTCCTTCTTTGTTTCCAGAATCTCTTTGGAATTCTACTTGAGGGGGAAGTTTATGACCTGAAACCTCATAAAATTTCTGCAGCAATCACTCTGTGAATATTTTATATGGCTATTGTTCCTGTCTTTGAGTTTTATTTCTTCCAAAATTAATACCTAATAAAATAAAATTATCTCAACACATTTACTTCTGTGTTCAAGACCAACTCGAATTATCACCCTGTGTGGTAAATGGACAGATCTCCTGCACAAACTCACACAGTCCAGCCAGGTGGTGAAAGCAGAAGAGATTCACACCTTTTCTAGGACATTTCCCTTCACATGATACTGTGATTTCCTGATCCTACCATAACGCATTTGTGTTCTACCATTAATTACTTCATAAAAGCATCTCTAAGATGTGTCTCACTCACACATGACAACAGCTCACAGACATAAGACACTGAAGGAAATCAAAAATGAGGGGGCTTATTTTGAAGAAATTTACTTCAAAGAGGGAGAAAACGTCAGACAAGAACTAAATTTGTTTCAGGCACGCCAATAGAGCACCGTGAAAAGCTCAAAGCTGAAGAGCAAAGAAAAGGAATCGAATTCATGCACAAGAAATGACAAACTCCAGCCCTCACTTGTATTATTTATCTGAGTTATTCATGACAGCATCTAAAAACCAATTAAGGTAACGCCTCACAGTGCCAGACTCCTGCATAAACAACAGGAAGCAGTTCAAAAACCTTATATATAGCTCAGGCAAAAGGCAAAAAGGAGAACTATACAGAAGATTAAAAAAAACCAAATAAATATTTTGTTTTATGTTATTTTCATGATTAATAAGGCTTTAAAATCAAAACCAAAGTCAAGTGGGGCTGCACACAGAACGAGAGAAGAAATTTGGTGGGAATGAGTAATGAGGGACTGAAGATGAGAACTCAGATGTGGTGGTTGCAAACACCTCCAGCATATCCTAAATCGGAGTCATAAAATACAGGGTGAGATATTCAGCTTAGCGCAAAGTCATGGAAATTGATTTCATGGAATCGCAGAAGGGTCTGGGCTGGAAGGGACCTTAAAGCTCGTCTCATTCCAGTCCCTGCCATGGGCAGGGACACCTTCCCCTATCCCAGGTTGCTCTGAGCCCCGTCCAACCTGGCCTTGGAAACCTCCAGGGATGGGGCAGCCACAGCTTCTCTGGGCAGCCTGTGCCAGGGCCTGCCCACCCTCACGGGGAACAATTCCTTCCTAATTTGACTGCATTAACACTGCTGATACCACACTTTTTTTTTTTTTTTTTTTTTTGCTAACACGAACGGCTTATGATGACACACAATTACTCAGAGATATTACTGAAGAGGCATAATTACCTACTGTCAAGTGCCTGTGTTATTTTCCCCCTGTTATATATACTATTAAATGTTAATCGCATGATTAGCAACTGGGAGAAAACAAACTAGCCAAAAAAAAAAAAACCCACTCTATTTTCATTCAAAAAATTAGAAAAGGTAAAACGAAACCACAGGCCGTGACTTTTGGGCGGGAGCCTGCAGGTTCTGGGTTTCTTTACAATGAAGCAGCTGAAGCACTTAGGAAATAAAGCACCCTTTGCAGTATTTGTACCTGCAGTGACTTCGCAGGCTCCTCTCTCAATAATCTCTGCACCTCAGTGGCCCCTTATCCCTCACAGCGGCGCTCCAGCAATGCCAGGCTGGGCCCCGGAGGGAACTCTGGCTGTCGGGGACACGCGGACAGCACGGACGTGCCGCTTCGCCAGAGCCTCCATAGCCCCTCCTGAGGGCACCCGAGCCCTCCCGCTCCTCCAGCAACGCGGCTTTTCGCCCCCGGGGGAAGTCCTGAGACCCCCAGGCCGGCGGACCCTCCCCGCCACACCGCGACTCCCCGTCCGCCCGTCCCGGAGCCGCCCCGGCCCCGGCTCCGCCTCAGCCCCTCCCGCTCCCCCTCAGGGCTCCCCCTCAGCGCCGCCCGCCCCCGCCTCGCGCCCCAGGCCCCGCCCCTCGCCCTCTCGGGGCCCCGCCCCTTTCGCGCTAAACCACGCCCACATCACGCAAAAGCCCCGCCCTTTTCGCTCCGGGCCCTGCCCCTCACCCACCGCAGCCCGCTGCGCGCCCGCGGCGCCGCTCAGTCACCCCGAGCCGCGGCTCGCACGGGCCCGGCCCGGCCCCGCCGCCCCTGCCGGGCAGCGGCCGCCACTCACCCGCCCCCGGGGGCAGCGCGAGGCCCACACTCCGCTCCGTCACAGCGGCGGAATCACCGCCGCCCCCTGTCGCAAACCCTTCCCTCCTCCCCTTTCCCCCCTCGGCTTTACGGCAGCGGGGCGGGCCCCGCGGTGGGGGGGCGTGGCCGCCGTCAGCCCGGCTGGCCAATGGGGGCGCGGCGGCGGCGCGCGCGGCGGGG
>JAWMRA010000016.1:3359426-3390210 GCA_035584735.1 Pseudotriccus pelzelni | reverse complement strand
GCCAGCGCGGGGGGCGGCCGCGCCCGGGCCCCCCGGCCCGCCCCGCCGCGCCCCGCCCCGCGCCGACACACGGGTCACGCAGGTAACCCCGGCTGCCCCTCGCGGCGCGGGGAGCGGGGGGGCGCGACCCCATGGCCTCCCCTCGCCCGCAGCGGGCAGCCCCTCGGAGCGGGCACGGGGGCTGCCCTCCCCTCACGGGGGTGCGCGGCCGCCCCGCCGCCTCTGCGAGTCCTCCCCGCGGCGCTCTCCGGGCCGCCCCCGGGGCTGCCCGCGGAGGGGGGTCCCCGTACCCAGCCCCCGGTGCGGCGGCGGCCGCGGGGCCTTGGGGGCTGCGCTCGGCCGGGTTTTTGTGTGTGTGTGTTTGTGTGTGTGTTTGCGTGTCGTGTGCGAGCCGTGGCGGCTCCCGGAGCGTGAACTCCGGCGAGCACCGGGGCGGTTCGGTTTCCCAGCAGCTCGGCTTTCTGGGTTACTTCCTGTCCCATTCTCCGGCACTTGTCGGTACTTCCATTCCCCGCAGGAGCTGCCTTGACAGGGCAGCTCCTGCCGCTGTTATCCCTCCAACTCCTTCGCATATCCCGGGAGAGTGCCCTCCTTCTGCAGGAGACGTCCCGGTTTTTGGTAGATAACCCGTTTCCCTTCCAAATTTTTGAAGGCTCTTCCTATTGCTTTTGTACTGACCGTTTCTGCTCTTCGTTCCTCTCTTTTACGTAACTGCGTGGCTCAGCTCTACTTTTATTATTTTTTTTTAGGTTTAAGCTGCACTAAAGGAGAATTAAAAATTGTCACTCCGAAGGATGAAATAAGACAGAAGAGAGAAAACAGCACTCAAAAAAAATACCCCAGAAAGGTGATGATTCATTTAGACTCTGAGAGTCATCCCTAGACACATGGTTTGGCTGGGACTGGGGCCTCTTGTTGTGTTTTTATGGATTTCAATAGGTAGCATTAGATTTCTTTGTTCTGTTAAAACCTACTTGTTGTTGACCTTTTAAAGTTTGAAAGCTCTGAAGCCCATTTGAAGCACAGTTCCTCTGGTAACACTTCATGGTTTTATAAAATTAGTCTGCTGATGTTTTTTGGATTATGAATCTCTGCTTAATGTTCTTGTTGTGCCCCCCGTCTCGGGAATGTCACTTAAAATTACTTCGCTCCGGGTTGTTAAAAGGGTCTTCTCTTAAAGCCTTTTCACAGATTTATGGGTTCAACAGTGGATTTGCTTCTGCTTTGGTTCTGAAGTCTTTTTTGGGCTGGGTCATGGTAATTGCATTCTGTTGGTTTAGGCGGACCCAGACTCCTGCTGTAACGGAGCTGCAGGAATTGAAATGCCTTTAATTGGGTGGTGTTTGTTTACAAGTCGTTACTTTTTTTTGGGCTGAGATCACAGAAAGGGATAATGCTGGTAGGTGCTCAGGGGAAATAATGAAGGGAGTCATCCAAGCCAATGCTGCTGGTAGGAGGAAGGTTCTGTTTCAGGGGGAGGGCTGTTCTTTGGGAGAATTGCGTGTTTTCCGTGGTGAGATGAGGTTCTAGGAGAGAGAGTGGGGGGGTGAGTGATGTCAGTCAGCCTTTTGCTGCATCCTGCTGTTGTGAGCTTCAAATGGCAGAGTTTCTGAGCGTTCTGTTAATGCAGAGTCTGACTCGAATCCCTTCTAATCTGTTTCAAATGTGGGTGATTTGGTTGCTTGGGCAAATGCCCCACCCTCTGTGTGGGCCCCTCTGGTCTTTGTGGTGTTTTCGGAGATGTCACTGACTGTACCAAAACGTTGGTCATTGTTGGCAACCAGCAATTTTTGAGCATTAGCTGCAGGGGAAAGAGCAGGACCTGTTGCCAACAGCCTTGGTCAAGGCTGGATCATTTTTCCAGGAGAGATGTCTTTAGCATATGACAAAAAGTAGCTGCTACGAGTCAAGGATTAAATAGAAAATCCCTCTGTAACACAAGTGCAAAAAATTCTGGCATTTTGAAAGTAGAGAGAAGAAATGCTCCATGTTGTTGTGATAACACACCACAAACCCACAAGTAGTAATGGAATATGTGGGCATGCCCGGTGCGGTTGGAGGAGGGATTTTTGTCCTAATAGGTGGGACAGATGTGCATCAGTACGAACCTACCAGTGTATTTATGGCACAGCTGTTTCATCTGAATTTGGTTTATTGTAACTCCCTCTTCACAACCATCCACGAGTGATCTCATGTCAGGGCTGGAGCTTCTCCAACAGGAGCAGTCCTGAGATCTTTGGGATTTATTCACAAAAGGACATGTAAGTTTTCATTTCATTCTGGAAGCTCCTTCCTGATGTGAAATGCCGGTGCAGCACAGTTTGATTTAGATGCAGAGACTGGAACTGAGTTCACAGGAATCAGGGAATTAACTTCTGGCAGAAACTTGCACATGGTCGAAACAAGGCTCAGGGTTTAATGATGTGCTGAAGTCCTGCTCTTGCTCTCTGGAAGAAATGCAAGCACACTGCAAGTATAGGGAAAGTTCTAGTCTTCAGGCTAATTTTTGGTTTTGTTTTGCCTCATTGTGAGTTCTAAACCCTTAAAGGAAATGTGCTGTTTGAGAGACAGTTTTCCATTGATGTAGCAGTGCTTGTAGAGTGATATTATCCCAGTGAAGATCTTGCTTTGTCCACTGATGACATCCCACAGATCTTGTCCACTTGGGTTCTTCTAGGCTGTATTAAACAGAAATGCATATCAAATACACCTGCAGAGAACACTGAATGACACAAATTCTTTAAGTTTGGTCATCAGCCATGCTTTCAGTATTAGTGCTGAAGTGACTGCTTTGATGTGGTTTGAAATGGCCATTGGTTCCTGCCTCTGTCATTCTGTGCAATATTGGCGTTTGGGTTCTTTAATGATAGAAAGGCATGGTAAAATACCTAAATCTTAGTCATTAGCACTTAATACAAATAATTATTTTTAAGGCTAAGCTTTCATCTGACTTCTACAGTTGAAAGCTTAATAACAGCACCGCTGTAAGTTGGAGGAGAATTTGTATTTTTTGCTTGCTACGGGAGGATCTCCAGGCTGCCTGCAGTTTGTCAGGGCACATTTTGAGGGTGGAGGCTCTGGCTGTGTGAACCCAGTGCAGCGTTCTCTCCTGAAGAAGGTCCCTAAGGCCTTCCTTTAGCATTGGCATTGAGGTCCTGGGATTTGGAAGGAATTGCAGGATTTTACTCGGTGGGCTCTGCTCCTGGTTAAGCTTGCCGGTGTATGGGTGAGGCTGGTTAAATGCTGGTGTGCTTTCTGAAGGTGAGGTTTCCATCAGGTTTGCGGCCCTGAAGTTACATGAGCTGGGTGATTTCCCTCCATCGGGCCCTGAAGTCAGACCTCCCAGCCTGTGTGTGAAATGGATAATCACTGGTAAAAGGACACCTCTGTGCTTCACTTTCACCCACCTGCAGCAAACACGGCGGCTGCTTATTAGCGTTGAACACCACCATCCAGGGTGCTGCAAACACCTGAAGCTGGTGGGGACGCTTGCAGATTAAACTCTTTTGGCTATTTTAAATTTAGTGTGTCCAAGCTACGAGATGGCATCGCAGGAGCTCTCAGGAGAAATGTGTAACTTTTAATGACAGCTTGTGAAGAGTGAAGGCTTCTTGCCTTTGAAGTAGCAGCTCCTCTGTGATGTTTTGGATTCGTGCACTGTTAACTCATTGCTTTCGGAGCCAGCCATTCCCATGTGTTCCTTGGTGATTCTCATCTCAGCCGCTCAGATACCTCGCTCGATGTCTGTCTGGGGTGTAGCTTGGAGCGTCTAATAGAAAATGTATTCGGGGTTGTAAGGCTCTGGGAAATTTTAATATTTCACGTGTTATTTGCAAACTTCGTTGTTTGTTGTGATACGAGAATGCAAATAGCAATGTAATTGTTTGCCTTATTCTCTCGCCTGAAGAGCTCCTGATATAGGAGGCTGAGTGACAGATGAAGGTGATGGTGTGTTTAGTTTCCTTGTCAAACGTATATTGACCATTTATAAAATGCCTTTTGAGTGAGAACACATTCGGCTCGTTCAAGTTTTGAAATGGGTGGGAGAAGTGAGTTGTGAGACTAATGAGGAATGATGTGATTATCTTTATTCCACAGGGCTTTCTTTTTTCTTTTATTTATTTGATTTAAATGTCTTGGAATAATTCAACCACAGGCAACTCAGATCTACACTGATTAGGTCTATACCAGATACTAAATGTTCTGTGTGATGGTGCACTTTCCTTGTACAGAGTTAGGCCGACATCAGGAAATTATGATCTTTATTGTGTTCTTGGGTGTGTAATCTCAGGATTTAGAAGTCAGGTCTATCTCTCAGGGCATCTCAATGAGCAAAATGCTGTATTTTAAGGTCTTGCTTTTGATAGCAACCTTTAACTTTCTTTAAAGTAAGTATGTACATATGTTGGAATAAATTTTCCACATGATGTTTGCAGTGACTTGAAAGAAGTGACACATTGATGTAGAAAAGTCTAAGATCTCTTTGACAACATGAGACATTATCAATAGATAATGAAGATGTTTGTCTTATTTTTATTTAGTGCTGCTTCTACTATAATTATTAGTATTTTAAGAAAACTTTGTTTAGTCATTGAGTGAGGGAGCTTTACTTCTACTAAATATGACTTCTTTTTATTAAAGTTGCAGATCTTACTCTTGCCATATGCAGTTAATTTTCCTTTGGGGGGAAAAAGCTTGTTACTTTTTTAGTGGAGCAATCTGTTACCTTGTCTGTAGTCTGTGAAGTCAGTGCAATTCTAATTTGCATCAGCTAATAAAAAATGTGTGGGTTTTAAAGTGAAAATCATGCAAAAATTTAGGAAAAAAAAAAAGGTGAACGACTGATCATCTATGCAAAAAAAACAAGGCTGGAAATGTGATCAAATTAGGTCATGGCAGTGCAGTTTTGTGCAGGGCTGGGAGCATATCTGAAGACCTTGTATTGCTTTATCTTGGGAAGCAAAGCTCTTGGAAAATGCGCATAAGAGGGATGAAAAGAGCTTTTTTTCATCCTCCTCTTTGAGCCATCGTCAGGAAAGCACAATTTCATGTTGCATTAAGTGGCAGAAATTTTAACTTAAGCTAAAAGCTGCACAGTTCACGTAACTGCTCTGCTTGCAGCAGAAAGGAGTCACAGTTGGGTTTGTGTGATCTGCCGTACCATTCAGTGTTTAATGGGTTTGTTGTTTGTTACATTGCAGTGCTCACCCAGGACAAGGGGCCTGTCGCTAAAGGCTGCGGCCGAAGGAAAGGGAAGGTCAGAGAGAGGTGTACAAAGAATTAATGAAACAACACTGAGTCCGGGTCTGTGGGAAGTGATCTGGGACTGATCCCGTTAAAGTGCAGGTGACAAGGAAGGGGGATAAGGAGAGTTAGTCTGAGGGAGGAATCTGGGTAGGGATCGTAACTGGCGTTGGGGAAACCTTGATACTAAAAGGATAGGTTTTATATGTGAAGGAAAGGGTGAAGATTTTTGAGCTGGTGGCATTTTGCTTGTATGGTGAAGGTGTCTTTAGCTGTTCATGCAAACACAGCTTGTGTCAGCTCGAGCTGTCAGATGGGGGAGAGGAGGCTGGCTGGTGGCACCAAAATCCAGCTGAAGGGCAGGAGTCGGTGCTCTGTGTGCTCAGGTTTTATCCTTTGGCTAGGGAAGCAGAGGTGGGGTGGAGATTTAAAATAATCAAAACCTTTACCAAAAAAACCCCCACAACTAAAAGCCCTCAAAACCAAACAAAAATACCACAAAAATGGTTCGTGAAGAACTAAATGGATCCTGAATGTTTTTTCTGGCATCTGACTCCCACAGGGAGAGGTTGAGCAGTCAGGCGGAAATACCTACTGTAACCTCTGTTCCATACAGGAGCAGATAGATGTAATCCTTACAGAAGAGTTTAGACCATTCCTTCAAGGTTTGCTCCAGACAGGAAGCGCATCTCTCGTTTCCCTTCTCTCCCAAAAAATACTCTCTGCAGCCCTTTCCTCATCTGGCAGAAGCACACTCTCCCCACCCCAACCTCTGGAGGACTCTTTGATAATGGAAGAAAACGCACTTCAGGGTCTTTTTTGACAAAGCTGCATTAAAATGTAGCATTTTAGCACGAGTACAGAACGAAACTCTCACTTTTATCCTTTGCAACTAATATGAAATATCATTTTTTTAAGGGGTAGCAGGTTGTTTGACACACATGGGCACAGAAGATTATGAACAGTGAAGACAATGAAGAGTGGGACATCCATCAGAGAGTAACAACCTCTTCTAAGGTAATTCAGGACCACATTGAATTTATCCTGTTGTACTTGCAAAATCAATTAAGTAACTGTTGTTGTCTTCCATTTTCATGGCACTGTACAATCATTATAACCAAGAATATATAGGTACATTTTCCCCCCTCCGTGCTTCATTTAGCTTTTTTTTAACTTCCATGCAGAAAGCCAATGTGTAACAGCCCAAATGCGTGCTGTGTTCTGAGTGAGATTGATTACAGTTGCAAAACATTAAATATTAAATGCCAAAGGGCTACTTCCAGTAGTCCTCCTTCCCTTCTCCAAAGATTGATGTCTTAAATGGGGGCTTGCAAACAGGAGTTTTAAATGATCTATGGAGCCGAAGTGGAAATGTTTTCGAAGCTGGTGTGTACCGAAAACTATCCCGAAACCTTTAATGTTATGGTTAAGTATTCTTGTAATTTGGATTTCACTGCTTGCCATAGGGGTGAGATGGAAGAGTGGGTATTTACAGAAACTGTGCAAGTGATAAAAGGAGCTGCCTGACTTTGTCTTCTGCTTTGTATGTTTTAGTACTTATGTACTTTAGTACCAGCTAATTTGAATAAGCTCTGCTAGTCACATGCAACATATGGGGCCAATGCCAATTTTTTATAATGCTGCATTACAAATATACCCACCAGCTGAGAAGTGTGAGAGAGAGAGCTTTGCTTTTCCTTAACCAACTGTCTTCGTGGAGAGTTGCAGGGGGGATACTGCTGCCCCCTTAAATGAGAAATCCCATTTCACTTCATCTCTTTAGTCATCTTACCTCCTTCCGTAGCGTTTTGTCCAGCTGTTCTGACCTTAATTTTCAGGATCGCGTGAGGTCTTGCAAGTATTGGTCCTTTACAAGAAAGGACTGTAAAAATGGCAGCAGAAAGTTTGTCTGTGTGAACTTCTGAGCAGATATTCTCAGTTTGAGGAAAAACTGGATACTGTAGATATTCAGAAATCAGGGCTAAAGGGACACAGTCTGAATTATTGGTTTTTTTAAGGCTTTCCCATGACTTATCCTTATTATCAGTTAGACTCTACAGTCAGTTTTCACCTGCAAATCCAGAGAAAGACCTGATTCTTGTAGCTGGAATTTCATTAACAGTGCTGTTAGTGGTGTGATGCAGAATGAAGGCAACCTCACTGTCCTGTAGGTGAGCATGTTCTGAAGTGCTAATTGGAGTTCAGAAAAGAGCTTAGCAAAAGCTTATTAGAGTCAATAGAAATACTTCCATTGCCATCAGATTAACCAAGTTTGATTTTTGGAATATGCTGCAAAAGCTGACCTGGTGAGTTAGCAGTTGCTGCTTTGTAAATCCCCTTCCCTTGCAGTCTCAGAAAATGAAGTTCACACTGTAAAACAACACAAAGCCAGTTCCTGAGCCATGTATAACATATGGAGCTGAAAAGTCTTCTTTAATAACCCTGTGCTTAAGTAGTGATTGTTGCCATACATGGTAAGTTGGAGCATTTATAAATGTCAAAGGCAGGCATTTGCTGTGTGTCATTTCCATATTTGCAGTGTAAGTAGGGTCACTGGAGCTACCTGTTAATTATGAGTTTATATCTGTCCAAAAAGCAGATAAATAACTTCTCTGCCGTGGGCACAGCGAGGTTATAGAAGAGCAAATCCAGAGCTGTGTCTTTATCTGCAGAGATGGCAGTGATTGATGTCTTCACTTTTCTCTTGGCTGTGTGTATGTCTGGATCCCAGGAAAACAAGTGCCCAGTGGGATATGGGGAGTTGATTGCAGTGTCTTTTGAATGACCTGTGGATCACGAGGATCTGGAAATCCTTAGGATGTTTACATAAAGGAAGGTTTAGGTGATGGTGTTGGTTGACATCCTAATACACCAAGGTTACTGGGAATTTTAAATTTTGTCTTTAGAACTTTTCTTTGTAGTTTACTCTTGATTAACTTTGCAGGAGTTTAAATACATTCCTCTTTTTAATCTTCTAGTTCTGTGTTAATATCCATTGCAACAGGTCTTGAATATTCTCCAAGTCTCCTCTTGCTCATCATTGCCTTTCCCATACCCTGCTTTTATTCTTTCTTCTCATACATTCCTTTCCATTCCAGGACTATGGGAAATAACACACAATGCATGTGAAAATGTGAACACTTTGTGTACTGGGGAAGAATCCCTAAATACCTGTGTTTTTCCTTGTCCCCAAGCAGAACTGCAGATGGGGACTTTGCAGAGCATGGAATATAGTCCTTCCCTCTTTCCCAATGTGTGCTTGTTTCTAGGCTCTTTCACAATGGCTATTTTAGATAACCTTTTGGCCCAGCTCTCATGCCCTGTATCAAGGTAATTATAAATGGAATAGTTCTGGTACGTGTTCTCGTGGTGTTTGACAGGGCTGTAGTAGCTGCAGTGAGGGGTGTTTTCAGGTCTCATACATCATTATCTTTGTGCTTGATTTTTGCACTGTGGAAGTTCTTTGTAGCCTTTATGTACTAAATAAGAAGTACACAATGTCTAAGTGTCCCTTTCTTTTGCAGTTCAGTGATGTGACCCATGTACTGTGATTTCCTAATAACCGATTGTTTGGATTTTCTCCTGTGTGTGACACGACTTTGGTCAGAATATAGAGAGAATTCTTAGCGTTGCGTTTTATTACAGAATCAGCTGGGTTGGAAAAGACCTCTGAAATATTTGAGTCCAACCTGTGACCCAACCTCACCCTGTCACCCAGACCATGGCACTGATGCCACATCCAGTCTTGTCTTAAACACCTCCAGGGACGGGGACTCCACCCCTCCCTGGGCAGCCCCTTCCAATGGCTGAGCACTGTTTCTGTGAAGAATTTCTGCTTAATGTCCAACCTAAACCTCCCCTGGCACAGCTCAAGGCTGTGCCCTCTTGTCCTGCTGCTGGTTCCGGGGAGAAGAGACCAACACCCAGCTGGCTACACCCTCGTGTCAGGGAGTGGTAGAGAGTGAGAAGGTCCCTCCTGAGCCTCCTCCTCTCCAGGCTGAGCCCCCCCAGCTCCCTCAGGACCTGTGCTCCAGACCCTTCCCCAGCTCTGTTGCCCTTCTTTGAACACACTCCAGCACCTCAATGCCCTTCCTGAACTGAGGGGCCCAGAACTGGACACAGCCCCGACTTACGTGCTAGAAACCTCTTTCCTTGTCCCAGCCCTAATTTCTTCTCGCTTCCTATCGCTCCAAGGTGACCGGTGTGCCCTCATGAGGCTCCTGTAGAAGCCAGATCCAGCTAGGATGTTACACCATCACTGCCGGAGGAACCCTGAGCTACAGGAAGAGTTGCAGATCCAGGCTGCGGTGGCCGCCGGCGATGTCCACACCGTGCGCAAGATGCTGGAGCAGGGATATTCCCCCAACGGTCGGGATGCCAACGGCTGGACTTTGCTTCATTTCTCTGCAGCAAGAGGGAAGGAGAGATGTGTCCGTGTTTTCCTCGAACATGGAGGTGAGTTGCTCCAGGGAGGAAAAAATCTCGATGTCCAACTCACCGCTTCCCATCCTGATTTCCAGTGTAGGACTTCCCAGCACTGATGAGATACCAGACTGCTGATTATTTCTGGTAGTTATTTTATTCTTTGCAGTAGTGATTCATCTCTGTTTACTTCTGATGCACACTCTGAATGAAGCCATAGATTAGCTTTATGTCTTAATACCTTGCCTTTTTTTTCCCCACCTCTCTAGAATTGCCTGGGAATTGTTAAAAGAATGAATAAGCGTTATGAAAATAGGGCAGAAGGGCTCATTATAAAATTAAATGCGCTCACAGCACTCCTTCCAAGCTTTTCTTCTCTGGTAGGGGGTATTTTTAGAAGAAGGCAGGTCCTTGAAATGAAATCTTAGGGAGGTTTGTGTCAGAATTCTAAAACAAGTGAGCAAGTTGCATTAAAGACAAAGTTTCCCTAGGCTTTTTAGCAGAGCATACTAAACTTTATAGAAACAGTATTCTGTGCAAGGACTTTAGTGTCAGCTCATCCAGATGAGTTTACAGATTTCCTGCATCCATCCATGTTGAAGCTTTATTTCAGGAACTCATGGGGTTTTATTGGTTTAAGTGATACTCATGTGGGTGATGATTTTTATCCCCCAGGTGATACAGTCAGAATTTCTTACTCCGTTATCACCTTACAGGGCCACCTAAAGTTTTAGTAGTGGATAGTTTGAATCTTTGAATGTGATACTGGGGAGGAGAAGTACAAACTTCTCCACATTCTGATTAGTGCTCTTAAAGAGCAGCATCCTGTAGCTCAGCACTGTTCTTACCAAATGAATTCTGAACTGAGATGTTTTCAGTCCCGAGGAAACTGAAATTATCTCTTTGATTCTTTGTGTATCCGAGGCCGTATGGGCCCCTTGTCCTGTCACAGTGTTGGTCAGGTGTTTGGATCACCCTTGAAAATGTAATGGTGTTAATAGGCTGTGCTAATGGCACAAGTGGTGGTTTGTTCCTTAAGAGCAGTGGTGAAATACAGCCTGAGCAACAGGAGCCTGTGGATATACCTGCTACGGATTGTAACCACACAGAAAGGACAAACCCTCGTGTCCTTGTTGGAAAGGGAGGAAAAAAATCTACTTTTAAAATGTAATATATGTGGATAATCTCAAGCCTTCAGTTCGGTAATTCAGGAATTTAAGGCTGTGAGTCAAATATCTTGCTCTTAACTTTTTATCTGTAAATTTAGAGATGATTAGAGAAACCCTTCTAGCGTGCTGTGTATTTTCATTTTAGAGGTGTTGATGTTACATAGCTGCTGATGCAGTGTTTTGTTGTTATTTTTGTTGTTACTCTTTCCTACGTGAAGCATCAGTTGCATCTGATGCCTCATGAAAACTGCCTGTAATGGAACACCCTTGTCCTGAAGCAGCACCGAGTTGAATCACCAGGATGAGAAAGTTGAGTAACAAATAGTGTGAGGGTTAGTCATCTGCAGCAGCTTTCCTGTAGCTGAGCCTCACTTCTGAAAATTGGCACTGCTTTTTGTGCCTTGCCTTGTTTTCCCTCCAAACAGAGGCATAAAAATAATGAGTATTTAAAACATAATCATGTCACAAATGAGTTAATAAGCAGTGAGTGAGTTGACTCTTGCAAGCTGAGTTAATCACACCAGCCTCATTAGTGTGAGGTTTGTGTCTACCTTTCCTCACATGGCCTCTACTTTTCTCCCTCTGAAGTGGATTATTTTGCTGTTGGTGCTTAATCCCTGTGGACCAAGAAAATACTGGGGTGCAGGAAAAAGTAGTTTTCTGTTGTGAATCTTATGGTAAAGAGAGTATTGAACTGACTATGTGTTGGTAATTATATAAAGAGATATTGAGAGGCAATGTGTGGAATTGTGGAGGAAAGAGGGATTTGAGGTGCCAGTGGAAAAGAAGTGGTATTTTTGGATGTCCAAAGGGGTGATGAAGCTTAGCAGAGCCGGGAATATTTTCACAGTACAGGGCTGGGAAAAGCACTGTAGGTTGCTGCTGAGGGTGGAGAGCTGTGCCTCAGATCTGAGGTGCTGGAAGATTGTTACCAACACAGCCTTGCATGGGAGTGGGATGGAGATGGAGTTTGGCTAATAAAGGCTGAGAGGGAATCTGGTCACTGACCTGGAATTAAAAGGTGGATTCTTATGGGAGTCGTGACCTGGCTGCCCCCTGCTTTTGCTTTTTCTCTTCTCTTCCATCACTGCTCAGCAGCAAAGAAAAGAGCCAGAGGACAGTGCTGTGCATCAGATTGGCTGATTGGAGCGGAGGTGGTGGAACAGGAGGAAGCTTTTTATTATCTCCTGAGCAAGGAGACACAGATAGATGGGGGAAATGCAGAAAAAAATGGTCCGGACTAAAGGATGAAGCCAGCAGAAATACCAACTAGATACAGAGGTGGTAGGTCAGATTATAAATATTCTTTAGCAATGGATAAAATGCAAAAAGGTCATGATAACCATGGAAAAACTTAGTTCTTATGAAAAAATAGTGATTTTGGCTTCCTTAGTGTATTTGGTCCATGAAACCAGCTCTTCCCATCCATGGAAACGCATCCATGGAGTCACAAAGCTCAACAGGAGAGCAACACAAAAATAGGGAGCATAGTTTTTAGTAATCTTGGATTTTTGGGTAACGGGCCTTTTTCTCCTTTAGTGTAATTTTTTAATTTTCAGTATGACATATAGAGACAAACACTGGCAAACAGCTATGTTTTATTAATTCCCAACCACCAGTGTTAATGTTGCAACAAGCTGAAGTCTTAAAAGTGTATAGTGAGCTGTCCCTTGGTGATATCTTCCCAATACAAACTCAGCAGGACGGTTCTTGGTTACTAATATTAAAGTGAAGAAAAGATCCACTAAAGCTCCTGGAAATTGAAGAATAAAAGAAAGGAGTAACCTAAGAGCCCTACTTATTTATTTTTAGTCTTGGCTTCAAGGTATCTGAATGTTAGTGAGGTCAACCAGAATCTGGGAGGATCTAGAGAAGACCAAATGCTCACCCCCCCCAAGCTCCTGAAGTGCTTCTGTCTCTGAGCAGTAATGCTTTCCTGGACATCTTTTATATCAGTGTTATCTCAGGAAATTCAAAACAGAAGCTACATGTAGCCCTGTTTCTAAACCTTGTGGTCAGAATTAAGCCTCAGTTGGGGAGGAAATAAGCTTGAAATAATAGATGTAGTCAATGAAGCCAGAGCTTTGCTTTCTTGGCTTCCCAAATTAGACTGGAGTAGAGTGACCTCAGGAAGATGTCAAGAAAGAAGGGAAACTGTCCCACCAAGCTGGGAATTGAAACTGTGAAATATCAGACTCTTATTTACGAAACTATATATCCTCTAAATTACAGTATTGGAAAGGAGTTTCATTAACAGTAGAGTTTAAGTTACTAGTTTAGGTGCCCAACTTTAACATGAAATAAAATAATCAGTGTTGTTCAGTGCTGCAAATTTTCCATCTCAAGTGAGCCTGATTGCAGTAATTGGTACCCTTGGTAAGCAGCTCGAGGTTTCTGCTGTTGTATTATGGCTGATATTTATGAACTTGAGAAGTGACCAATTCTTCTCTCCCCGAATTAGTGGGAAGCTTGTAAAGAAATAATTGGTTGACAGTCATGATGGAGACAAGATATGCTGGCAAGTTCTGGCTTAATCCCTTTGTGATGTTATTTTTACTGAGACTGAAAGGATGGAGTTTGTGTGCAACTTAATGCAGGTCCAAACTTGTGAAGTTCGAAAGTTTTCCAGGAGGTGGCAGCAGGACACTGATGGAACAGCAGCCGCCGTTTTGAGCTGGTTCAGATCCTTTCCCAAATCCCGGGGCAGGCTGGCACTGTTGGCTCACCAGAAGTCCATAATCTTAATGGGAATGACAGTATTTTTTCACGAGGTTTTTCTAAGGGGTTTGTTTTTGGAAGGTTGTTTGGGTTGCCTGGTTGCCCAGCTGAGAGGCTTTTTTTTCCCTGTCCTTGCTGGGATGCTTCTCTTACATGACTTAGTGTTTTGTGGTTTACTGTTACTTGTCAAAACCAGTGACATTTTGGGAGCAGGGAAGGCATGCAGAGTGCTTGAAACAATAGGTAAAGGGCATCTTTATGTTGCAAGGGAATTTTTTTGCTTGGATTATGCGTAGTATAAAAATGCATCTGCATGCACACACAAAGGTTGGGGCGTCTCTGCTTGAATTTGGAAATGGCATTGACTAAACTTAGGGCAGTGTCCTGCCTTTGGGGTAGAAATGATGGACTTGCATGCCCTCTGCTTCATGGGAGCAAGTGCACAAGATGAATATTATTTCTATTAAAAAACTTCTTTTTGGGTGGAAAATGGCCCTGACTGCTGCTGTGTCCTTTCCTTTCTGTCCATCTTCCTCCCTAATTCTCAGAATGTGTTATCCCTCTGCACCTTAACCCTCGTGCTCGTGCTGCCCACTTTATTTATCACCACTCAGAAGATAAATGTAGGATGGTCTGAGCAGTGTGAAGAGAGAGACCCTGGGAGCATCAAGCATCGCTTTGAAATAGTATCCTTGTCTGTAGTGAGTGTGTGGGTTGTGCTGGTTCTTTGCTGTGTTTTGGACACCATCACAGTGCAGGTCAGGCACCACCTGTTCGTTCCCTGGCTGCGTTTTCCTGCCGAGCATCCATCACTTCAGCTCAGGTTGGTGTGACTTTACAGAGCACTCAGATTTGCCACAGAAGACTGGGAAAGCTGTCACCAGCAAAAGACTAAACTTTCTCTAATCTACCTCTTGCTAATTCTGTGTTTATTCCTGTTCTATGCACTAGAGGCAGTTCTCACATCTTATTTCGCTCTGTGGTCAGGCTGTGTTGGTATTTATGTTGGATTTTTTTTTTTTGTTAGTTTGTTTTCTTCTCCTCAGACTTCACTTTACATTTAAAAATATCCTTAAAGTTGCCTGATCTCCTTTGCAGCTGCATTTTCAACTGGTTCTTGCCAGCTTTTTTATTTTGGTATGATGTTTATCTCAGGGCTATCTGGGTATGATCACAGTAGGTTGGGGAGCTTGTTCCTGTTTTGTGTTAGCACCTTTGTGTGGTTGTGGTGTGTTCAGACTAAGGTAGCCTGCAGTTAATATTGTGTTGTGAACTTCACTCAGAGCAGTTCTGCTGGTATCTTGTGCAGATGGTATCTGACTTGGGTTGGGAAGGTGTTCAAACTTCCAGGAGCAGCATCTACGGATGGTGGAAGGAGAAACCTCCCAGCCTGCCTTGTTCTCTGGGCTAAGAAATGGCACCTTGCCTTGGGTGATTCATTAGTTACTCGCTATACAAGCTTGGGTGTCCTGAGGAAATGAAGTAAATTGATTTATTTTAATTTTTAAAATCCATAAATCACTCTGAGTTTTTGTGCTGTGTTAAGGGGAAATAGATCTGTGTAACTACCTGTGTTCTGCACTAGTGTGCCCTCCTTTCAGAAGTGGGTGCTTACATTCTCCTAAAAAGAAATCTTGAATTTTTGTGAAACTTCATATTCAGAACAAATCCTGAACAGATTCATCATCTACAAAAACAGACTTTATCAAGATAATCTGAAATAACATATATCCTACATGCTTTGGAAATCCTGCAGACCACAGAGCAACATTTTACCTAATACAGCATTACACCCTAAAAACAATACAGTGCTGCCAGACCGCAAAACATCCGCAGTTTGGGACAGCAGATGTTTCTACACATGCTTCTTTTTAAGACCAAGAAGCAACACAGGGGAAAATAAAAAAAGCTGAATATTGAGAAAGAAATGTAATATTGTAGAGCTGAAGAAAACTGGATGGACAGGGAGGTTTGAGTAATTCGCCCAAGAGTTGCGAGGAAGATGTGGAAACGTATTTGTCAAACGGAAACATATGGATAGGAAAGAAATAGTCTTTTTGTGTGTGTGTGTAAATAATATTAAGTAAAATTTTAACTTTGTCTTCAAAATAGAACAAAAAAATCCTGTCATGTTATGCCTAAAAAGAGGGAAAAGCAAAGCATTCTGCCTCGTGTTCTTGTCACCTTTTATTTCATGAAGGACTGTTTTTTTCTAGTGCAAACGATTTGAATGACTTCTGTTTAAATGTTTTTCACGTTCCATGAACATTTAGACTTTTAACTTAAAAGGGGAATGATTTAAAACAACTTTGTTCAAGTGAGCTTTTGCGGGACTGCTTATTGGCATTAAGTCTATTGTGAAGATTCTGGTTTGCACTCTGTGGTGTTACAGTCTAATATTGAATCTAAAGGTCATGGTATGTGAGCAGTTTTATAGATGTACTGTCTATTCTAAATGCATTTAACAATTACTGTTTGATCTTCCTCTCTTTCCTTCCTCTCTTTCCTTCCTCTCTTTCCTTCCTCTCTTTCCTTCCTCTCTTTCCTTCCTCTCTTTCCTTCCTCTCGTCTTTCTTTGTTTTTCTTTTTTTTGTTTTTCTTTTTTTTTTTTCAGCACTGGATTACTGTGCCACCTTCTGATTGTCCTTAAATTTTGTTTTGCCTTCAGCTGACCCCACGGTGAAGGACCTGATCGGAGGTTTCACTGCCCTGCATTACGCAGCCATGCACGGCCGGGCGCGGATCGCGCGCCTGATGTTGGAATCCGAGTACAGAAGCGACATCATCAACGCCAAGAGCAACGACGGGTGGACTCCCCTGCACGTCGCAGCCCACTACGGCAGGGACTCGTTTGTCAGGCTCCTCCTGGAGTTCAAGGCTGAGGTTGATCCGCTCAGCGATAAAGGTACTACCCCACTCCAGCTGGCCATTATCCGGGAGAGGTCAAGCTGTGTGAAAATCCTCCTGGATCACAATGCCAACATCGACATTCAGAACGGTTTCCTGTTGCGATACGCTGTGATCAAAAGCAATCACTCCTACTGCCGAATGTTCCTCCAGAGAGGGGCCGACACAAACTTGGGTCGCTTGGAAGATGGACAGACGCCCTTACACTTGTCTGCTCTTAGAGATGATGTGCTTTGTGCACAAATGTTGTATAATTACGGAGCAGACACTAACACAAGGAACTATGAAGGACAGACCCCACTGGCTGTTTCAATAAGTATTTCTGGAAGTAGCCGACCCTGTCTGGATTTCTTACAAGAAGTGACAAGTATGTATGTAAGAGAAGTTAATCACAGGGCACAATGTCCTCTAAAAGCCTTCTTTGGATTTAGCCCCAGGAAAAAAAAAAAAGCTTGCTCTCTGCCCCTTGATGCTTTTTAAATGCACTAGAAAATTTTGGGGAAGGTGAAGGGATTGTGATGCTGGGAATCCTTTACTCGGCAAAGGTGCTGGTGTTAAGTATATTTCATTTCCTTAATTTTGTTTAAATATCTACAGGAAACATTCATTTTAAGAGAGTGAACTGTAAAATCTCATTTCATTAATGGCCTCAGCACGTAAGATTTTTGGGGTTTGTTTTGTTGTTTGTTTAGGGTTTTTTAGTGTCTTTTGTTGTTTTATTGCCATGCAAATCCCCTGCTGGCTTTTCCCTCTGCACTACGAGGAGGGCAGGAAAGAGCTTTGGCTGCTTTGTGTTCTCCCACATTCTCATTCCTTTCCCTGAACCAGCCAACAAAATGCCAAAGTTTATTCCTGCAGCTCGAAAGGGTTTTATGTGCTGTGTAGCTTTGATTTGATTTTGTTGATGTCTTTGAAATACGAGAGATATTTAACTCGTCACGATTTCTGATACTTTGAAATCAGCATTAGGCTCCTAATATTCGGGTCACTTTTGATTACTGGTTTTTGGTGTACTAGATCAACTATAAGTTTTCTCTTCCTCTCTCAACATGGAATGCTGTAATAGTGTTTCATAATTATAGTATTGCCTAAAGCATTTAGGAATTGCTGATTAGCATTTAGCAGAGTTTGCCAATTCAAACATGTTAAGATGGCCTGATAAATTATTATCCAACTAAGGATGATCTTTGCACTACAGAGGATGAGGTATTTCATATGTCCCTTTTTCCCCCCCCAAAAGCTCGTTTTATTTTTTTGAATGTGTTTTTTTTTAATGAGAATTAGTCTGTAAGGAAACTGAAGGTCAGTGTGGGCTGGAAGTGAATCAGCTGAGATCTGTTGTCAGTAGCTGACACAAATGAGCATTTGGAATTTCATTTTTGTCTTCATGATCGGTGGTGTTGGTTTTGCTCATGTGAAAATTGTGAGAATTTTTGGAAAGGTGGAAGTTGATAATAAGAAATACAAGCGATTAGTAGATCTTTGGTTTAATTTTTTTCTGCCCTTTCTCATTCAGACGCATTTTTTTCGGGTTTCCTTTTTGGGAGCCTCTTTTTGGAGCACTGTCAGGGATTTTAGAGATGATATAATATCCAGACTTGAAATTTTTCCCAGTCTTACAGTGTATCAGTAACCATGAAGGCTTAAACTGCTTCCCTATTTCCTCGATGCCTAAAGACTAATGGGATGGGGTGCTGTCACTTTTAGTTTTCAGATTCCATACCTTAAGGGTTTATTGTTAAATGAGAAGTAGATTCTGCTACAAAAAAAGGAGCTTAAATTTCTGGCCAATGTAACAATGTTGGAACTATCCCAGTTTTGTGCTAATGGAGGGAGAATTGGGAAAGCAGCGCTGGCAAAAACAACTTCAGCTCTGTGCTTCTGAGCAAAATAATTATGAATATATGTTTACAAACAGCTATAAACAAACTCTGCTGCTGCCCTTATTATAAATATCCAAACACTGTCTTCCCTGGTTTTCATGAGTAATTACTTTAATAAGATGCTGTATGGGAGATGAGATGGATAAAGAGCAAGCTGGGAATTTGGTAGTGGAGTTCCCAGATAAAGCCTGACTGTGTGCAGGGAATTGTTGAGATCCTGTGCTGTGGCACTTCGGGGAAGAATCTTGTTTATGAGCCTATTGCAATATGTATTTTCCAGAAGAAAAATTTGCACAATTTTTAGGGAATTCTTCCACTGGAATTCTTCCTGACACGCTTTTGTGGTTGGTAACAGTGCCTGGGTCGTGGGGCTTAATGGGAATTTCTGGTTTGTTTATTTAAACGTTATACTAAGTGCTTAATATGGAAATCCAGAGCTGAAAGTGTTATATGTGCACCTGAAGTTTTGAAGAGTATATTTGATAGTAAAACAGGAGCTAGTTTTTATTTTTTGCAGTGGATTAGCATTTTTTAAGCTTAAATATTAATAGATGTTAATTACAAAAGTTGATCCGTCTTCAAGTGAAAGCAGATGAACGCTGCGTATAAATGGGATACTCTTTAGTAGTCTGCATGTAAGATGTGAGTGGCTGTTTTTTTATACTTGGAAAACGTATTTGTACAGTTTCAGTTCCTCAGAAAACATCATCTGTGAATTTCTTTTTGTTTTGGTAGGTATTTAATCGGTAATAAGGGCAGCCTTTAGCCCAGGTCCCCCGTTGGGAGTGACAGGCAAGAGACCAAGCTCTCAGAAATACTCAGTATTGGCCCTGAGAGTCTGCAAGAAGATATTGGATTTTGGGGTTTGACCCTGAAGGTCTGATATTCTTCCTGGTTACAGGTAGAGATTCCTTTGCTCCTAGAATAATTCCAAGAGGAAGTTATTCTACAGTTGTGTTTCAGTATTTAAGCATAAAGCTGGAATTGAGGAACAGCAAAGCTTTGGATCAGGAGTCTGCTGTTGGCTTGGTGTTCAGACAGTCACTCATTTGCTTTTCTTTTCCCCCCTTCTCTCTTTTCTACAATACAACAATAAGTAAAATCTCCCTGTGGAAAAAAAACAAACCACAATATTGAAGGTGAAAAATATTCAAATGATTTTATGGATCACCTTTCTTTTCCTTATCTGTGTTACGCTTTCCCACTTCAAAAAACATGTATTGGCAACCATCTTTTATATACATATGTATATATATGCAGAGTATAGTACTTGAGATCATCTGATAAAGGGTTGGTTTGGAGCAGTGCAATGTTCAGGTTCATGTGGTCTGAACCTGCCTCTTCAGGAGTGTTAATGGGTTAAGCTGAAATAAATTAAAATAGAGGTGCATGTATAAATATATATATATATATAAATAGAGATACATGGAGAGACTTCTCTTGGTAGTGTATATATCTGCAGAATTAATGTGCAGTCATCCTGGATGAAATTACACATTTTGAAGCTGGAGTTGAATGGGATGTGAGAATATTAAAAACTTAGAGAATGAGGGAGGTAGGAAAAATGAGTGTTAGAAAAATACTTCAGTGAGCTTTAAGATACTGGAAATTCTGTTGTGATCTTAAAAAAAGGAAATAAAAAAAAAAGCTTGGAAACTTCCCTCTCTCCATAGCTCTCCTTTAACTGAATTCCTGTTCAGATAAGGGGGCAGACTATGAGGAGCTGTGTCGAGGCGAAGAGCTCGGAAAATGGATCAGGGCAGAGCAGTGTAATATGTTGGTAACAGGTATCAAAGAACTCATTTCAGATCTGGAGCAAGATCTAAAGGTCACCCAGTGAATTCAGCTACAAATATTTCAGCTGCGCTCCTTTTTTTTTTTTTTTTTGGAAATTTTTCAAAGGGCAGATCTTTGGCTCTGACTAGAGAGTGTAATTTTGTGTTTAAATTCATGTAGCACTGTAAATGTGCAGAAAAAACTCAGAAGTCCTGTTAAGGAAATCCTTGTACATTCTTTCTCTCTGTCCCTTTGCTAAATCAAGCTAACTTTTCACTAGAACTTTCTTTTTCGAACTGGAAGAATATTTTTCAAAGTTTCTTTGCATACTTTAAACTTTTACGGATACAGAAGCGTCTTAGTTGAATTAAGCAGATTTCTACATATTTTATTACGTGGATAACTGCAGAGGAAATGGTGTTTTCCTGTTTGTTATAACAGAGAAGAACTTTACTGGAATCCCAGGCTTTGACTGCTTGTTTCCTTGGGTGCTGCTGGAAATCTTGCAGTAATGATTGTGGTTTGCTTTGTCATCCAGAGTTACAGAGGGAGCGGGGATAAAGGGATTATTTTATAGTTTTCTACCACCTCATGGTGCAGTGGACAGTTCATATGAAGTAGTTGAATCACTTTGTGTAGTTATGGACAGTTACATACTTTGTAAGAATTTTTCTGAGAGGCCCATGTGAAAAAAAAAAAAAAGTGGGAAGAAATGTCTTTATGCGTGGCATTAAGGTACAGCCACTTGTACACCTATGCTGTGCTCTGCAAAAATAGTGTAAAAATAGCATAACAATGCATCTGAAGCCTGTCTTGGTGTTCAGAGCACTTTACTGACTGTCTGCTAAAAATAGATGAACATTATGCTGTTGAAATCCATCGCTGAATTTCCGAAGCAGTTTCAGTGGCACTGAATTTACAGCGATGTTACAGATTTAAAAAACAAAACAAATCTTTGCAAGCATATTCAGATCTTAATTTTATTGCTAAATACACCTGTTAAGCGTAACACTGAGCTTTACTGACATTCTGCTTTTTCATATATAAATTTTCAGTCCAAAATACGCTCCTTAGGACGTGTTTTGTGTGCCAGATACACCGAAATTCAATAGACCTCTAAAACTCACGGTGGGGAATTGCTTTTCAAAGAGCAGTGAAAACATTCTTCAGGCTCAGGCATTCTAACAGGGGCACACTGAACACAAAATTAAATTAGAACTTTTATTATATCCGTTTAAAAAAGAATTAAATCTCTGTTTGTCCCAGGGAGTTGGATACGGGTTCGAGGAGTTCGTTCACTTTCTCAATGAACACTCTGAGATTCTTTCTCTCCACAGTCAGCCCTGCATGCCTTATATTAGTATTTCTGGACCTATACATTCTTGATATTAGCTTTTTCTGACATTTGCAATGCTGGGAAACCAACTGTTGTTCTGCTGCTGTTGTTTTTTTTACAGAGTCCAAGCCGATGCATTTCCTAAAGTGTTTTATCCTATCGCAGTGAGCAGCTGAATTCCTGTTCGGCTCAGCCACAACCATTCCCTGGGTGATCCCATCCCCTCCCCGTGATCCTGTTTGTCTGTGCATCCTCCCCAGTGTGTTTGTTGGCTGGTGGATATGAGTTTCTAGTTTATAAGTTTGGTTATCTTTTTAATTTCCCTGTCGTCGTCCCCCCCCCCCCCAACAAAAGCCCTCAACAAACTCCATTTAATGCTGTGTCATTTCACTGCTGTGAAATAAGGGGTGGATTTAAGATTTAGCTGCAGATATATTCTGATTTTCTGGAGGAACTCAGCTGCTGTCAGAGTACATCAGCCTGGTCTCAACATTTTTTGCAAAATGTTGGGAAAAAAAACCTTTTATTTTTAAGTTTCCTTTGTAGCTAAAAAGAAACTACCAAACGGTTTCTTGCTACTGTTTTCAGCCTTTCACAATTCCCAGGGGGGGAAGCAGAGGCTCAGTTTGAGAAATACCACAGTAAGATTTTTTTGAGAGAAATGCATTAATATTGTAGAGAAAACTGTGGGCGGCTTCTGAAACATGTCACTGATGTTATTTTTCATTTTTAAATTTATTCACCAACAGTTCAAACCAATGACACTGATTGTTTGCTTTAAAAGTACTTTCTTTTTAATAGTTAGAACAGTACATCAGAGAGGATCTTCTTGCAGCCTCTAGTGTATTAATTTCGGTTATTCCCGAGTTTTCTCTTGGGTAACGGAAAGGTCAGTCCGTGATTTTTTTGCTCTGTGTGTTGCTCTGTATTTTCAGTGGCGAAAAAGGGTGTGGGGATTCCCCCCTTTCCACCTTTGCAGCACTGGAGGAAAGCCCCCAAAACTCAGTGTGGTCAGGTCTAAAATGCCTTAATGATCCTCAAATTTAGACCTACGAGGTGAGTTAGTGTTTTATTTCCTGGGGAGGGAAAACGGGCAGGCACAGGTGGAATTGCATCAGCTGCAGAGCAGTTTTAACAGTGACAGAGTTCTTGGTACAGGTGATAAATCCTAAATGGAAGTTTTGTGTGTCTCTGGGCTAGAACAGCAAACTCTGAGACAGAATAAGCAGAAAAGTCTTGCAACTGCAAAAAGGAAAGGAGTGTGGAGTATTGAGTGGAAATTTGGATTCATTGTAATAATTCCTTGCTGTTAAAACGTGCTTTTTTTTTTTTTTTTTTTGCTTTTGCTTTACCAGCAGTACAGCAAAGGAATCTATTATAATAACTTAAAAGGCTCATTTCATTATTTGAGTAAAATAATTATTAATTATTTAAGTGGGGAAAAAAGCTCAGGAATTTACTTTGCTCATAGCTGAAGAACTGATTTAGGAAAGTGCTTCAATTTGACACATAATCAAGTCTGCTGCACCTAGATAGAAAAAAAAAGGGCAATTCCTCTTTATTCAGTAACTGTTTTGCCTCTCTTTTGTTTGGAAGAAGCTTTTCTGTCCTTTTTGGGACACTGTACCCAAGAATTGCATTGGTGGGGATTTCAGCTTTCCCTTAGAGCGCAGAGGGAGGCAAAAGATGAACTGTACATCTTTTTTTTTTTTTCCCCTGCAATTAATACTTCTGATTTATTTGATTACTGCTGTAAAGCTTGCAAAATAAATTGACTGAAGTATTTAATGTTCTGGTGAGCACACGAGTAAATCTCCAGCTCCAGCAGGTGTTTGGTGCCCTGAAGGGACCTGGGGTTGTGTAACAGCCCAGCAACCCACCAGGGTAACAGGAATAAGGTGGCCCTTTATGGCTCAGGGACGGTGTTGGGTGTTTTTAAGGTGATCAGTAGTTTTATGTCTCAGTTTTGCATGATAGTGGTCATTAGGTCAATGGTACTTTTCATGTCTGCCTGGTTTTTTTGTCCCTTTCACTGTTAATTCTCTTCCTTTCCAGCTTGTTTGGCCTAAATTACTCCCCACGTTTGTGATGCAGGATACAACCGAAGTTGCTGCTTCCTAATCGTTTTTAAACAGGACTTTATTCGTCACTTAACTTGTCTTTAACTTTGCCAAACTACTAATAACATTTTTCGTTTGCCAAACTAAGGTTCACTGCCATGGGTCTGTAATCCTTTATTTTTTTTTCCTTTTCATTCAGATGCAACCAAGAATGAGTAAGTGTTCCAGACACCGTTTCTAATAAATCACAAATGCATTAATAACCCTGGAATTTGCAAGGCGTGACCTAAGACACCAGCAGCCACTAGATGTAGCAACTGGTGCTTAACACTGGAAATGTCCATTGTTAACACATTCCCAGGAAATATTTTTTAGGCTTATCAGGGGGAAGTGTCATACATTTGATAATCGGGTCTTTTGGAATTAACTGATGACCAATTTCTTCTGGGTGTTTCAAGTTGTCTGTTCCTTTATGTTCCCAACAAACCCGTAGGGTGTTAATTAAAAGGCATTTATTTCTGAAACCAGAAATCAGTGTCTCATAGCTAATTTATTGTGTACTCTGCTACAAAAAATGCACATAGATCTCTAGTCCTTTTTGACTTCTGATGCTGCTGTTTGCACTTCACTTTTGAAGTGGTGCATCCTTTCTTGAACCCTGTTTGCCTTCACATTTAAAGCATTAGAATAATTATTTAACCCCATAAGTTACCAAAAGTAACTTTCCTTGCCCTGAAGCTTGAACATTCAGCTGTTGTCCAAGTTGTCTAAAATTCTTTCCTTCAGGTGAGGGGGGGGAAAAAATTTGCTAAGAAGAAACCACCAGTGAACAAAGTAACTGTTGGTCTATATTCTAAGTCTTGGATGAAGGATATAACTAAAAATAAATTGACATTTCGGTATCATGGTGATAACTATAATAAAAGTCTGTTCAGTTGTGTGAAGGAAACTCAAATTTTCCTGTTCTTTGATTTCAAATCTAATTTCTTTAAAAGCAGACTGAGACTATTCTCGGGCATTACTTCTGCTGGCTTACCTCAGATAATTTTAGTGCTTAAGATAAATCCCGGTGTGTACCTGTCTGTCAGCCCATTCCTACAGGAAAACGCACGCAGGGGGAACACAGGAGGAGCTCGCTGCAAAGGGCAACTGAAACCTTGGACAAAATGCCCAAAGTAGAAAACAGGAAATAGTTTCATAATCTCTCTACTCTGTGCTTAGCAGGAAAGTTTAATAAACCCATAATGTCAGTGCTTGTTTAGCTGATAGGTTGGTTGTTGCTGGAGGAGAAGGATGGAAGAAGGGACGGGCTCTGGGTGAAAAGACCCTCCTGTCCCTTCCTAACAGGTTTGGGATGGGGAGCTGACAGCAAACACTGCCCACCTGCACCAAGCCCTGTCCAGAAGGCATTTCCTCTGGAAAATGTCCTGCTTAATTGGTGGCAGCTCAGGAAAGCTAATTGGAGACTCCCTCAGAGTTACTTAAAGTCTCTCTTGTTGGTTTTCTTGCTGCTTTTTAAAGAAATGATTGACTCAGGAAGTCAGCTCAATAAAATCACCTGCCTGCCTCTGCAAAAGCAAGCAGCCTTTTACCATTGACTATAATATATTCTAATACAGATATATTGTCAGATTGTACAGATATCTTACTTTGGTCTTTTATTATCTGTATAATAAGTTGCTCTGTTGAGGACAGATTATCTTGATACCAACAGAAGCACCTACGTTGTTCACGGCGCTGAGTAGTTTGACTTGGACTAAGTCAAAATAAAGTCATCAGGTGCCATAACTGTGTCATGGCTTGGAGAAAAGAAAAACAAAGAAAAAAAGAGGCTTATGCTGCTAAGTGGATGATCAAAATATTGATTAGCACAGCTTTGATGTGTTACTGGAATAACTCCAAAAAAGCTATGGCAGAATGAGGGGGGAAAAAAAGCACAAAGACAGGCAGAGATTTGGAGTGGTTCCCGTGTTGGGGGTTATTAACTAGAGTTTTCAGCTTTGGGGAGAGGTACTGAGCGTGAGTGGAGGACAGAGGTTTATATAAAGGTATGTAAATCATGACTGGCGTGGGAACAATTATTCATTATTTCTCTTGTAGCTCCAAGAATGGCAGGCATGCAACGAAGCCATCAGGAAGCAGATCTAAAATAAATAAAATTACTTTGTAGTTTTCCAGCCAACGCCTAATTATATTGTGAAATTTGTTGCCACAGGATGTTTTGGATACTGAAAGTATGAATGGGTTCAAGAAACATTAGGCAGATTTACAAAGGGCAAGCTATTCACAGCTATTAAAGACATAGATCTGTGTGCAGTCTCTGGGTTAGGAAGGCCCAAAGGCACCGGTGCTGAAAGCTGGAAGGGTTTATTGGGACAGGATTTCTCAACGTCTCTTGTTCTGCTCTTTTTGTCTTTCTTTCTGCCTTGGATCTGTTGCTGGGTGCATTCAGATAAAAGGCTAGGTTAACCTTCCTTACGTTTCTTTGCACAGGAGACCAAAAACCAGCTGGTTTTCAAGGTGTTTGAGTAGTTTGCTGGTAAGAGTTTGAAAGGGAACTGACTGTTTTGGAAAACCCTTGCCAGAGATGCTGAAGTTTGTGTGATGTCAGTAAAGCTTTTTCTCCGTGGACAGTGGTTAACTAACATTTTCATCTCTTTGTTTGACAAGGTTTGGGCTGCGTCCAAAGCCAGAAGGTTTCATCTTTTCATTAAAAGGGAAAAAACCCCCTCAGTCTTAAATTCTGCCACGCGATCTTTGAGTAACTTTTATAAATCCTCAGTCTCTAAGGAAACTTCCCAGTCCTGTTACAGTTGAACTTAGAAGTTTTTGTCTCATTATCTGAGAGAAAAGCAAGACTGAGGGGTTTTGTTTTTCCCCCTCCCAAGTTACAAGGGAACAGGGTTTTTCTCCCTGTTACAAGGATAGAAAAAAAAAAAAAGACAGTTAAGTGGAGGAGTTTTGCTGTTCTGCTGTGCATAAGCATAGGTTGCCACCTGGTGGGAATCCTCATACGGATAATCTAACTTTACACTGGCATCAGTGAAACTGTGTGCATGTAAAAAACGCCTGTAGGATTCACCCCTTGGTTTCACCGAGTTCATTAGGAAGGTATTAACTCTCATCCTTTTCCTCTGGTAATTTTTCCCTTCCCCCTCCCCTCTTAGAAAACAGCAAACCCCAGCGATTTTACTGATGTCTTCAAGTCTGTTTGAAGCGTGATCATTTTGCTTTTATGTGTTCCTTTTGTCTTTTCAGGACAGCCCAGGAACTTGCAAGATCTATGCCGAATTAAAATCCGTCAGTGTATAGGCCTTCAAAACCTCAAACTACTTGATGAACTACCCATTGCCAAGGTCATGAAAGACTACTTA
Source organism: Pseudotriccus pelzelni (assembly GCA_035584735.1). Lineage (NCBI taxonomy): Eukaryota > Metazoa > Chordata > Aves > Passeriformes > Tyrannidae > Pseudotriccus > Pseudotriccus pelzelni. The sequence continues at coordinate 3,363,321 of JAWMRA010000016.1, read as the reverse complement.
AAACACAAATTTGATGATATCTGATATCCATGAAGAGAAGAACTCTGAGCAAGTTTAGTTATATTCCAGATACTGAAGAGGCTTGTTGCCTTGCACAAAGTATATCCTATGCAAATTCTGATTTTTCTGTGAAGTCAGAAGGCAGGTATACACTTCCTTGGGTTTTTTATACCACACGCTAGAAGGTCTTAATTTTTGGTTTCTTGGTCCAGGTTTACAAGGTCCAAGCTTTCTATACAATGTTGCATTTTAAAAATGGCTGTTGGTTTTCTGTTTGTTCTCACATTACCTGTGCAGACTCGCAGTGGAGACGGAAGGCGGGCCCCTCGAGGGAAGTGGTTGCTTTGCGTTTGGATGCTGAGCAGTGATGCAAGAAAATTAAAGTTTGGAAATCAAGGCACCAGTCCTGCAAAAGGATACAGAAAGACCTCCAGAGCCTTGTCTGTTGGGCCCCTTGTCTCTGCCGGGTGTATGTTTTTGCAGGACAGAGGGAAGAGCTGATAATCGACGTGTCCTCGGGTACTGTATGAATAGAATTCGGGAAATGGAAGGAAAAAATGCAGTTACCCTGTTCAATCTGAGGGTCTATACATTGGCTTTTTTTATCATTTTTTTCCTAATTACTCTAGTTGGGATGCCCATCAAATTCAGGCCCTCTTTCTAGACACTCCCTGTTAAAGGGGTGGCTGTTTGTAAATCTATTTTTACCAGTGACAGTACACTACAGAGAGGCGTGGCCTCTGTATTTTTTACATTCACTGAAGAGGAAACAAATTTAGATTTTTTTTTTTAAGCCAGTGTATTCTGTTGCTCATACAGTGCCTCCTGTGCAATAATCTCTCTGATGTATTTTCCCTTTATGTGTGATTCCCCCACTATTCCCCATTTGCTCTCAGTGCATTATTTGTGAGAGCAGGAGCTGCTGCCTCTCTGTAGTGTTGATGTGACATTACAGAAGTGATGCAGCAGTTGCTGTTCATTATTACTCCCTGGTTTTCATGAATGTATAACCTGCTGTATTTCACTTTCAGTTGGAATTTTATCTACGGGTTCTCAGCCAAATTGTGTCCACTTCAAAAAAAAAAAAAAAACACAACAGAAATTGGCCAAACCCTTTTGTTTTAAAAGCAGTGACGGATTTTTTTTTTTTTTTTTTGGTTGCTCTGAAATTGTTTCAGGTTTAGAGAGTGGGAAGTGCACAGAAGTTATTAAGATTTTTACACGTGCATTAAAAAGAAAAGCCCCATTCACGCTGAAAGTTTAAATTGTACAATTAATCTGAAAGGAGTACTGAAATCTGGGTGCTGAATGTGGTTTTCATACTAGGTATTCAAGGAGCTATTAAAGAGTTTTGTTTCTGATCATAGGAAAAAAAGAAAAAATCAGTTTGCTGATCAAAAGAAGGTTGGGCCAAGATATGCAGTTGTTTCACTGTCTTTCTTTTCAAGGCATTACAGAGTCATCATAAGGTTCTTGCCAGTGTCCTCTGCCTTTCTTTTGGCATCCACAAAAGCCTCTCAGGTATCAGGAGTGTTTCTGTGCCAGTTACACCGGTGGAAGCGGGAGATGAAAGGAACGGTGGTGGCTTTTAAATTTCACGCTGTCACTTCCAAAATACTTCATACTAAAAATAGGAAAAGCAAGGTGAAGCAGGTTTACTCACATTATTATTTAACTGTGCTAGTTCCTTTTAATATCTCCTAACCCCGGAGTGCAGCTCCTTGAACAGGAACCTGATCACTGCTGATGGATGCACCGGAACCGTGGCAGGCAAGGAGGATTATCCCTCCCTATTGTGCCTGGCACCGCGTCAGGTTTCCAAACAATAAGGGATTTTGGAGATTCATGGCTCAGAGGATCGGTGATGGGACGTTGAACCTTTTTATCTGCAGCCTGTGTGGGTTCAAGTCCGGCCTCACCCCACCCAGCAGGTTGTAGGGCTCTGTAGGGCTTTCCTCCAGGTCGTGTCTCTGGTGGTGGCACCGTGGCAGGGACACCCCCAGGGTGTGGGTGGAGTGGAGGAGCTCTCCTGCCTGGTGGTGTCTGTCGGCTGCTGCTGAGAGCAGGAAAAAGTCAGCCCTTCTCACCTTGGAGCTCCCCAGGGCTGAGGCAGGACCCACGGGCAGGTTGGAAGCGCAAACCTTCCCGTTTTGTGACAGGAGATTAGGATCTTCAAATTGCTTTCTTTACAAACAGAAACAAAAAAAGCAAACTTAGCATTGCTCACTACATTTGTAAGTCGGTCTAAACCAATGTCCTTCCCCACTGAATTTTTACAGTCATATTTTCTAAGGTAATCTAGAGTATATTTTAGTTGCAATTTATATTAAGGCAAATTATTTGTTCTGTCTGTTGCTGTGACTGAAGAAAATTATGGAAGACTTTGTTGGTAACAAGAGTGCTATTTAATGAAGAAATGTGTAATTCCATTATTTATTGTTTGAGGTTTGTTTTTTTGTTACTTCTCTTAAGTAAACTGACACCTAAAGGGAACACACGTACGTTTTAGGCCAGTAAAAAGCCTTTTCTTTTAAAAGAGTTTTCATGCTCTCCTCTCCCCAAGGTGGAGGGAAGCCCTCACCCTTTTTTACAATGCTGAGCCATCTCTTGTAGCTGGTTTCTCACCTTAATTCCACAAAGCACCTCAGCACACGTGTCTCTGAAAATACTGACAGTCCTGCTCTCTGTCTTCAGTTATCCATGTGCTCAAGTGCAAAGGAACTGGGATTATTCATTGGTAATCCTGTCCAAATTTCAGTAATAGGGAATCTGGTCTTTTTTTAATTATTATTATTTTAAATGTTGTGCACGAAGAGTTTGAAGGACAAACTGAGCTTTGTTTTTCATTTGGACTAGAATGTGGAAGGGAAAGTGCATAACATGGACTTGTGATGTAGCCTCGTTCCGTTACCTTGAAATTCACGGTTGAACACTTTTAATAAACCTTAAAAAAATTGGCAAACACACCAAAGAATCAATATGAGTAAAAGACTCTGATCATTAACAAACTGCAAACCTCATCCTTTAAAACAAAGCAGAAAGTTTTTGTAAATATTTATGTTTATAAATGTACAGCAGAGTAAGAGTGTTTTTTAGATTATTTAATTACCATATTTCTAAACTATTTACATTATAGACAATACTTGTTAGTTTGAAAAGCTTGAGTGGGGTTTTTTTGTTTTGTTTTGAGTTTGTTTTCTTTTTTTTTTTTTTTTTTTTTTAAATTCATTATCACTCATGCCTGGAATAACTCTGGCTTCCTTGGAATAGCGTGGAAAATTCAGTTTTCTGGCTCTGGTTGGCAATCGTAGGAGAAACACATCTGGACGAACTCATCAGATAAATACCCAGAGGCACAAGAAAATATGTGGTGTGTTTACCAGGGGTGGGCTGGGCTGGATGAAAAACCTGCCCACAAGTCCAGCTTCCATAACTCTGTGTTGCTGATACCATCATGTATTTTGTTCTTCCTTTGCAATGTAAGTTTTTTGCTTTGGGTCAATTTGAATTTAAAAAAAAAAAAAAAAGAAAAAAAAAGTTAAACCTGGTTTAAAACCTATTTTTGGTTTATGTTCTGTTTATTTCTAATGTAATGTTTTAATAACATAATACCACTTTACACCTTTTCTCTCAATGTTTGTCTGTCTCTTCTGCTCCTGTTCCCTTCTCCGGTGTTACGTGATTTTGGGAAGGTGTGCGGGACTCAAATGGGAGTTGTCTCATGAACTGTAAGGTGGCTTTTTACCTGTAAATATGAGGTTGAAAGTCATGGAAGGGTTTGGGTTGGAAGGGATCTTAAAGCTCATCCAGTTCCACCCCCCTGCCATGGGCAGGGACACCTTCCCCTATCCCAGGTTGCTCCAAGCCCCATCCAGCCTGGCCTTGGACACTTCCA
>JAWMRA010000016.1:3286890-3359326 GCA_035584735.1 Pseudotriccus pelzelni | reverse complement strand
CTTGGACACTTCCAGGGATCCAGGGGCAGCCACAGCTTCTCTGGGAAACCTGTGCCAGGGCCTGCCCACCCTCACAGTTAAACAAAACCCACTCTAGAGTTGGGCTTGGGAAGGGGGAACAAACTGGTCCTTACTGCCAGTGCTTGTGTTTTCCCTGCTCAGAACCCAGCTCAGCCCCGTCAGGATTTTCTGACAGGTTCCCCTTTCTTCCTCAGGCTCATGTACTGACTAAGGTACAAAAATGGACCAAGCAGAGGTCATATTTCGCTGTCTGTTTACTGCTTCCAAAAGTTGAATAAGGGATGCACATGAATACTCCTGGCACACAAATTGTAACTGGAACATTCGGTTTTAGTCATGAGAGAGTAACGCACAACCAAAAGCTGCGGTAAGGTTTTGGACCCTAGAAATTGGGAGTGGAGGGAGACTGGATTTAAAGACCTTGCTGCTGAAGGGTAATAGGGGAAAAAAATTATGGTTTTCATTGCTCAGTAGCAAACTACACAAACATCATGGGGAGAACATTCACTGTCCATCCACCAGTTGTGTTTGGAGCTGTGGATGGTTGTTACTAACACACTGGCCAGGCTTTAGCTGGTCTATTTACTGAATGCTGTGCTAAAGACTTCATTCCTGTTTATGTATCATATTTCCTGTTTTGAGTGTTCACTTGTTAAGTTTAAAACAATTAATGACTAATGCTGCCATTTAGAAAAACCTGATTTACAAGCTGTTGACAAATGACGTGTTTAGGATATACAGTCTCTCTATATATTGGTAGAAGTGGGTGAGAGGGAAGTGTACTTATTTTATATGGCAAAACATGGGGGGCTTTTTGAGTCAGAAAAAAATTTGTACCTTGGAAAGAAAAATTAACAGAGCAAAGAACAGTCTTTCCCCAAAAAGCATGGACTGGAACATAGAAGTTCTCTTTGCTCTAGTTTCTTTCCCCTACTTTGATTGGGATCACCACCACCTCAAAGGTGGTGGTTTCTTTGGAACTGGAATAGCATTGAAAAGCTGAATTTTGTTCTTTATCACTGGCATGTTGAATCTCTTCTCTATGATTCTACCTCTTGACTTAATGTCATTAGCCAGAGTAGAGCTCAGCATGGGATTTAATCCCATGGCAGTAAGAAGCAAAGCAGACATACACATTGCTCCGTGAAACCGTGCTACCAGGAATTCTTCAGCCGGTGCATTCCCCGGGGAACCACAACGTGCAGCTGGAACAGCGAAAAGTTGGGATCGAAAGCTGCCTTGCCTTTTATTGGGAAATCTCCAGCTGTCTCGGGAAGAAGTCAGAGCTCCAGCTGTTTCCTCCACATCTGGGATCTCTGGTGCTGCTGACGGCTGTTTGTGGGGTCCCAGGTAAGTTTTGAGTGTCTTCATGGTTGCAAGGAGGATGTTGGACACAGAGGTGCTTGTGGAGGGTCTGAAAGCCTTTCTGTGCCTTCTCCAGGCAGGTTTCTCAGGGTGGTGCCGTTTATGTGGACTTAAAACAAGTGTGTTGGAGAGTGATGGTGCTGCAGGGTCAGTATTTCCCACACTTGGACTTGATTTGCTGCAGTGCTTTTGCAGACTCCTCAGCATCCCTGAAATACCCTTAGAAGGTCTGGGAAAGGTGGAAGAAAATCAAGCTTACAGGCAGTAGGTTATACAAGTGTAAAGGCTTTTAGGAGAGGATTTAGGTCTGTAAGTGGCAGATCCACAGCAAAGAGCATCTATTCTTTGTTAAAGAGCACAAAATTGGCCATAACTCCTCTATTCTGACTTGCAAAAATAGAGTTTATGTGCAGTCTATTATTAATACGCTGCAAATACATCAGATCATCTCGTGTTCTGTCACAATTAACTAGAAATTAATGGAAGTGTTCTGCTAAATTCTGTCCTCATTTCTGACTTACACTGTTCTAACTCCTCTGAAGGCGGTGGTTACTCAACATTTAATCTAGTGTGAAAGAGCAACTAATTGATTTGGTTGGCCAGCTTGCAGTCCTGCTCCTTGTTTTATGGCCTAATGAGGAGAGTATTTTTGGAAGGTATTTGCAGAACACTTTGTGAAGGAGCAGTAGGAGGGATTCTGTAGTTGGGGCCAACTTTATAAGCAATCACTAGACGGGGTTTTTTTCTCCCTAAAAGCATGGCCTGTTTTGATAGAGTTGCTTGAATACTTTGATATCTGGTCCAGAATTGGTGGGAGACATTTCAGTTTGATGGTCCGTTCCATATCCTGAGTAACCTAATTTATCTGCTTATTTTCTCAGCAGATTAAAGTAGATTTGCAATGAAATGTAAACTCATTTTATTTTAAAGGCTTAATTAATTTTAAAGCCGTTAGAGATTAAATTTTATATATTTGAACACAGCAACAGGTTCTTCTTTGCTGAGTGGATTCTTGCTTGCAATCTGCGTTCACAACATGTTTAAAATACAAGGTGCTGAGTTTGAGTAGCATCTGTGGGCTGGAACAATCAGAGCTGCCCTTGTTCATGGGAAATCAAAGCCTAAAGTGATGCTGGAAAATGGCAAATGTCTGTGTCCTGACCAGTTACAAGCCAGTTCTGTGTGATTTTTAGGTTCTCTGTTCCTACCTGGCTACTGCATTTGCAAGGGATAATTTAGATTCAGCTTCATCCAAGTGCTTGAGATTTAAACCCTCGGAGTGCCCAACTGCAGGATGTGGGTTATGGAAATGTGACTCCCCAGCTCTCCCTGTCTCAAGCAGCTCAACTTGAGATCCATCCCCTGACTCTCTGGATGTTGCTCATCTCGCAATGGGTTTTAATATAGCTGCTAGAAAGCAAAACCAAAGAATATTTAGAGAGCAGTCAATCTGCAAATAAAGTGATCAGGATGTTTGGTAAGAGGCTGGAGTTTAGATGTGTGTGGGATTGTGTGTGAGAGAGAGCAGAAAATGGAGCTTTTGATCTCACAGAAATGTTTGGTATGTGGGTTGTTGGGCTCAGAAGTTTGAATGTCCTTAATATAAAATAATCTCTGTGAGTATTTGAGTCTGTTCCTTTTTGACTTTGTGTGAGCTGCTTAATGGTTAGTGAGCCAGAAAAAAACCACTGAGTTTTTTGATGGTTCAGGCACCCTCCTGATGAGTGGAAGACTTGAATTAAAGTTCCCACTCTGAACCAGGCAAAGCAATTAAGGGATGGGGATTTGCACTTGCATTCCCACCTCTTGGTGCTGTGGTTGCAGGTTTGTTAAAATTGTACCTGCAGGCAGAGAGCGCAACAAAACTGTTACACAATCTCCCAGGCTGACCCTGGAAGTCCTTCGAAGCAGGTTCCTTCAAAGCAGTCTCTTGTGAACGAATGACTGAAGCTCGTGGGGCTTTTTTGTTCCTTCTCACCTGCAATTTACCTGGGAAAACTAATTCAGGCCTCTTCTGGTTCCGTGAGCACTTTCCCTTGAGCTCTGGTGTGTTTGTATTTAGGTGCCACGTCCTTGGAAGTGTCCAAGGCCATGTTGGATGGGGCTTGGATGGCGGGGTGGGGTGTGGAATGAGCTGAGCTTTAAAGTCCCCTCCAACCCAAACCATCCTGTGATTCTGTGGGTTCCCACCTCCTTCCAGCTCTTGTCTCTGATATCACTCCTGACTTGCTCTTCCTCTTCACAGCCTGTTTCCCACACCAGGTCACTGAAGAGGATGGGGAGTGATGAGACATTCCTTACTCCAAAGGGGATCATCCCTAGTGATTATTGTGGTGTCTACGTGAACAAGTCTAATGCAATGCTAGCTTTTGTGGAACTGCTCAGGGATCCTAATAATTTGTTTTTATTTTATTTTAATCCGCTTGCTTGGCTGAAGACTCAAATTTTTTTTTTCATAAAACTAAAATACCTTACCCTGCATTTTCACTGACTTCAGTTCCAGTGTTTCATTCCAGATCACTGATTTACCTTATGGGTTTTTTTAAGACTCTAACACTTAGCAAACTTCTTCCCCATCACAACCAGTTGCTATTTTAATGACTCAAACCATTTAAAGGCACAACAAAATCTTATAGTGACATATCTGCATTATCCTGTAACTCTGCTTTTAACTTGTTCATGTCCAAGTAAATTAAATTAAGGGGCCTTTTTAGGAATCTCAGCAGTTATTTTCAGCTAATAGTAAAAAAAACTTTAATGATTCTTTGAAAGATGCCCACATAGGGGCAGTTTCAATCTTACCTGATAAATTGCTTCAGATACCCTTTGCTGCAAACTGAGCCTTGTGGTTTGTGTTTTCTTCTTCCCAAGCTCGAGTACGACACTGATTATTTTTCTCCTCAAGACACTTTGCCAAAATTTTTTTCAATCTGCCATTTTGAGCAAAGAAAATTTGAAGTGCTTTCACAATTCATTGGTCTTCCCTCGGTGCGAGAACAGCTTTTAATGAGAATAGACCTCTTGTTTTAAAGGGCATTTTTAGTGCCCCCTATGTTTTGCCCATATGTTCAGTGTCTTATCCTGTACTTTAGTAATGTGCAGCTATCTTGTCAATCAAGTGGCTTTTTAGCAGATAGATGTAGCATAACAGTTATTAGTTATATTGGTGTATACAGCTGAACTTGCTGGCTTTGAGTATTTCCTGTGCTTCATAAATACTTGTATAATCTGTTGTGCAGGCTCAGCTGTTCTTAATTCTAATGTGATTCATATTGTGCTTAGAAATCTGACATTCTTGGCTTGTCAGAAATATTAATATATGTTAGTGCCATATCTATTGAAAATGGACATGTTTTGTGCAAGGCCTTAATTTTCACTTCTTTATATTGCAGCATTCCATGTTGAGCAACGTGGCTTTGTTTGCTTTTAAATTTCTCTCTCACCTTCAGCCCTGAGAAACCAGAAATAATTAGATTATATCTTGCTCTTGGCTCGCACAGCTTTCACTTGTAGTGAATTATGCCATGCAAAACTATCCCTCCAGTGAGAATTTGGTTGTCATTGTTAGGAGCTACATCTGGACTGTGTAATCCTTGGTACGTTGCACTACAAAGACTCGGAGTCAGCAAGTAGGAATTGCTCTTTCCTCCAGCAAAAGTGCCACACTTCACCTCCCCGGGCCCTTCTGCTGTGGACAAGGCTCTTTGACAGACAAAAACGCTGCTCTAAACCTCCAAAACTGGTATGAGCCTGACTCTTAACAGCCAAAAGTACTGTGGGAATGGTGACCTCTACCTGGACATTTCCCATTTCTTCAGTGGGTGATGGAAGACCAGAAGGGAAGTTCAGACTTCCACCCACTTGAGCCAAATAACTTATCCTGGTAACTGGATGAAAGGTTAGCTGCAGGAGAGAAGTTTGAATGCACCTTTAGGGTCTCTGTGGTGGCAAATGAAAAGCCTTTTCTGTTCAGCCCCTTCTGTGTTTAATTACCCAACCGCAGAGGAGCTGAAGCTTTTGTTTCCAGGTTGAGTCCTGATTTCAGCTGGGAAGTAATGAATGTTGCTGTGTCTCTGTACAGTCTTTCATCCTGCTGATGATATCATTTTCTTGGGTAATCATGGGAGTAGTAAATGATTCCTATTCAGACTTCCTCTTTAAAATCAGCCTGAGAGTTCCCCTCAGTCCCCACACTGGTTTTGTTGCTGTCATCTGTCATCTCTTATGCCGCGCTCTTTTTTGGGTATGTGCATGTTACAGACCCACCAGTTCTTCGCTGAGGCAGATTCTGACAAGGCACTAAAACCCCAAACCTTTGGGGGGTTCTCTTGGTTGTGAAGTAACAAAGAAGCAGTGCCACTTGGCTGCCCAGCAGAGAACACAAAAATTGTGTGGCCCTTGGGTTTGGGTGTTTGCTGGGGGTCTTTTTTCCCCTTCAGGGTCAAGAGAGCATCAAGTGCTCCAAGCAGAAGTGCCCCTGCAGGCAGAAACCTTGGTGGTTGCTCTAATTCCTCACTCAGTAATTTTTTTCTTGCTTTAGAGCTGTACTCAGAGCTGGTGCTGGAGGAAACGCTCTGGTTGAAGTGTAAAGCTGGCCTGATGTTGAATTGAGACAGCAGTTAAGGTGCTGCCATTTTCTGTCCACACAGAGGAAAATGCACAGCTTGAAGCTTCATCTCTTAGTTTCCTGGCCTCATCCACGTCCTCTCCAATCTCCTTTTCCCACATAAATTACAGCATCAGCAAAGTCAACTATTCCGCATCAAAAAAAATCTACTTTGAATTAAAACCATGACTGCCTGTTTTATGTGCTATTAAGAAACTCAGGGTTTTATCGTAGCGTGTAGATGAAGTCCGGATACGGCTCCACAGCTGCCTGTCCATCTCTGGCCGTGGGATCTGTTCCAAGGGCAGGAGATGAACTGACGCTCGCCGAAGTTCCCCTGACTCATCTGCCTTACGAGAACATCCCACAGCACAGAGACATCGTGTTTTTAAGTGGCGTTGATTCTCGAAGTGGCTCCTCCTCGCAGCTGCCTCCTCTTCGTGCCGTGCACAGATGCGAGGTTCCAGTACAGTCCTTCCCCCGGAATGATGGATTGCCATCCTGACCTCGACTCCTGCCCCTGCGGAGGTTCACGGCCATAAAAACCACTTTGTTCAAGAGCAGTGGCTGTAACAAATAAGCTTAACCAAACCATGGCTTTTTCACTTTTACTGATTCCACTCCCCTGCCTCATGACAGACGTTCACGCGGAGAACGAGGTCGAGGTGACGTCGTTTAAATCTCCTTGTCCTTGTCTAATTGAACTGAATGCTTTAAAGATGATTCGTATCGCTTGCCACCCTTGGGGCAAAATGCTCCTTCTTTTAGGTGGGAAGTGAAGGAAAAATGCAGGTGGGAGACTCGAATGGGCCTTCCTTTCACTTGCTGAAAAATGGGGAGGGGTTGGGTTTTAGGTATTTGCTTGAACTCTCGCTGGAAAGCACTTTTAGTTTTCCAACCTCTGGTGTGATGGCAGCCAGGTCCCAGATACAAGGTTTCCCATTAGATGTTTCTTAAATGGGTAAACTCAAAAGCTGTAATGGTGAGTCCTGTTTCAGAGCAGAGCAGCTTCATCACCTGTTGCAGAGGGGCACCGACTGGTTTTGGAGGTTGTGACCTCACCCTTTGGCGCGAACACCTTTCAACATGTTGGTAAGACCCAGGACTAGGTACAACCTTCCCTCAGCTCCATCCCCCATTTCCCCATGCTTCCAACTTTCTTGTCTGGGGAACTATGGTGTACTCAGTGAAGAAGTTGATGGGTAGGGGGAGCAGGACTGTTTGTTGCCCCCTCCACAAGATCAGTTGTGGTCTTGTGGCAGATTCTTTCAGGTTTTATAGCTCAGTCAACAAAGATACACTGAAATGAAAGTCTTCTGCCATGTAATGAATTCTTCTTCATAAACTCCCAGGAATGACTTGGTTTTGCATAACATTTTGTGTGCTGTCCCTTCCAGCAGGCATGGTGTGAGCAACAAAGGCAGGGTTGAAAGATGCGATGGGCTCCCTTCCTCCTCATGGCAGGACTTAATGATATAAAGAGCACAGTATTTCATTGATGTTTGTTGCCATTTCTGCTTGTGGGCTTTTCACAATACTGTGGTCAGGAAGATGACAAGATAAAGGATGACTAGTGTAGATCTGCTCCCTCTTGTAGAATAGGAATAATTCCCTTCTCTGATTATATTTCCTCTCCCCTCCCTTGGAAAAGATGACTCAGAAATCCTTGACAAAGGAAATAAGTTAATTTGAATTTCTATTGAACCTTGAAAAGCTGCTTTTATAAGGTCCTGTTTGGAGGCTTTCAGCAGTGGCCTTTGACAAGAGCAGAAGGCAAAACTGAAACTCATGGTCCAAATACTCCAGTGTCAGTGGGTTGCCCTTGGCTCTTGCATAGTATTGCAGATGGAAAATGAGACCATTACTCATTCTTGGGGGTATGCTGTGGAAGTCAAGTCCTCAATAGCTGTAATAGTAGGAATCTCTACCATACAAGGAAAAATTACTGTAAGCTAATTGAAAAAAAAAAAAATTTAAAAAGCCAGCAGAAATCTGCTTTTCTCTATTTGGAGGTGAGAGAACAAGGCTGAATGCGATGACTTATTTCCTTGTGCCTTTACAAAATTTCTGATGCTCTTCTAAATAAGAATTTGCACACCCAGCCTTCATTTTTGGCGGCGCGACTGTATGTACTCAGGAGAAAAAAAAGAAGCCTTTCTTCTTTTAAAACGGCATCGCTCAGAACAAAAGTCTCCAGCAGATACAGAGATGAAAATGTGTCCGTTCAGGCCTGTGCCGCAGGGTGGTTGCTCTCCGTGCTCAGCGTGATGTGAAAAGGTGTGTGGTGCTGAGGCCAAGAGCAGCGGTTGGGTGGCTGCCTTATGGATGTAGAATGGGTGCCTCTGCCTGAACAGACTATCATTCATTGCACCACCGGGCTTTTTATGCCAGGAGAAACTCTGCTTGCCCTTGTCAGAAGTCAACATTTAAGTTAAAACATCAGGTTTGCAAGTGTTGTTCTGAATTCAGCCTTAATCTGGTCTTGCCTCCGTGATCCGCACTCTGTTATTGGGACATTTTCGTTACTGTGCAAGCAAAGAGATGTTGTAGAGCAAAGATACTGGTTCCTTCAGCTGAAAAACTTTGGTTTTCCTTAATCTAAGGCTTTAAATCCAAACAGATATTTTTTTTCCCCCAAGTCACTAAGTAAGGTACACAAAGAGGACCCATCAGCGTGCAAAGGGAAGTCACTTCACACCCTGGGGTTTCCCTGTGCCCAGCTTGATGGGTGTTTGAGCCCTGCTTTCTTCTTCCCCTTCCCATCCTAAAACACCTTCTCTGAGGGCTAGAAAGGACTGTACCAACAGTTTTTCTTAGTTAGTACAGCTCTGGATAATGTGGCAAGTCTTTATTTTTTCCCTCTCAATAGATTGTCTTGAAAGAGAAGTTCTAAAGATCAATCTAATGTGTCTTTAAAAGGTGTCCACCTGGTTTTTGGGTGTTACAGAGGTCTGGACCCAATGTTCAACAGCAAGGTAGTCTCTGAAGTTTGGTAAAATCTCTCAGAGCTCAGGCTGTCAAGTTATTTCAGTAAATCAAGTTGCTCTGCACTGGATTAACTGTATATTTTTTAAAGCCATTTTTAGTGCTAGAGAAATAATGTCATGTATGATAGTCTGGTCCTGTGTCTCTTTTATTTAAACAGTTCTCAAAATAACAGGTGGCAATGGGAGGGCAAATAATGGGAACGATATGAGGCCATGCCTTGAGAAATACTTCTTTTTTGCATCAACATTGGAGTTTATTTCTCCAGGGTTAAAATCTGACAGGTCATTTCTGCACTTCTTTCCTATTTTCATACCAGTCTGCATCCATGGAACTCAGCACTCGCTCTCTGCAGCTTGTTTATCTGGCCCAAACTCTGACATTGCTACTACTGAAAATACTTCTATTTCATTAAAAATGAGATGGGGGAGATTTTGCAGATAATCCTTAGACAAGGTCACTTTTGCTATTTTTTGAGTGAGTTGTTTTTGCAGCTCTCCTAGTGCTGAATAGACGGAGGAGCCCGTTGGAGGCCTGGGAATCGGGGCTGGATCTCTGCTGGAGCTGCTCACGGGGCCCTTGCCCACGCAGGGGACAGGGCACGGTGTCACTTGGCCCTGCCACGGCTGCTCCTTTCTCATGGCTCCCCTCAAAGGCTGGCCCTGAATTTTCTAGACTAAACATTTGGAGCTGTGTAACGGCAGTGAGGGTCAGGAGGGACAAAACGGGTTCAGACTTGGGAGGGTTTCACTGGAACTTGTGCATGGGGCTGAAAATGTGCATGTCTGGTAGAGTCTTTAAAGAGGTATAACCTCAATAATGGAGCCTGCTCTTCATTAGCAGTTTGTTTTAATATGAACATTTGCATTTTGAATTCTGCCTTCCAGGTTGTGTAACTTGGGGCTGGGTGTTTGCAGCAGTTCCCTGAATCCTGAGGGTTTTCCCCTTTTCCCCCTCAAACCACCATTTCTTACTGAGGGTTTCTAACACTTTTTTGCATATAAACACAGTGGTTAGTGGATTATTCCCTCCTTGGGTTCACTTCAGGCAGTTGTTTGCATGCACTCCTTTTTGTAATAACAAAATTAAAGGGCGTGTTAAAAACGACTTACAAGCAGCAGATGAAGCAATAAGCGAGCAAAGAGCATTTGTATGCAAATGCTCCAAGTGCTTTGTCGTGTTCTGGGATCTGTTAGCCACCTCCATGCTTCCAAAACTCCATCCCCATCAGCTCTTTGCGCTGAGACCTTTGTGCCAAAGCCTGGTGAGGTCAGCGGGTCTCCCACCCCCACTGGTGGGCTTCGGACTTGGGTATGAGAGAGGAAAGCAGGACATCACCAACCACCCTGACTTCACCAGGAACTTCCCTGTATTAGGAAGGCTCTTCCTGTGTGGTGAATGAAACCAGCCCACAAGAGCCAGAGAATATCCCAGCTTTGGAAACTCTCGTGTTGTCGTCTGTGCTGGCCACTGTCTTGATCTGTTGACCTCGAGAGCTGAAAGCACTGAGCCTGCTCTGCCTGCACGAGAGAGCCAGCAGCCACTGGAGCTGGAACTGGAAGAGACTAGCAGTTTTTGTAGCTTCTGGCAAAAAAAGGAGGACAGGAAGCATGTTGACCAGTGTGTCAAAGCTCAGTTTCCTTGTACACAGCATGTGAATCTATTGGGTTCACCACGAAGTTATCCCTTGAGTTTGCAGAGTAGGTGATTCCCATCCCTCTCCCCCATCCCTCGTGCCTGCAGGGTCTGCTGTTAAGCTACAAGATCCCTGAGTAATCCCTGTGCTCCTCAGCTGAGACAGGCTGGAGAACTCCCAGACTCTGTCCCATCAGTGACATTACCTTTTTATTAGCAGGAATCACAAGGTGCTGCTGTGCTGGTGGGAACGAGTGAAATCTGTGTTGGCTTTATATGGCTTTTGAGTTGTTCAAATGACTCTAATAAGCTGCTTTGCATTATAGGACAGGCAGATCAGTGTCTCAGGGGATCTCCTAAGTTTGGCTGGTTTTCCTTGAGCTTGGTAATCAGGAAGGATAGTCCCTAATGGGAGGAGAGGGAGGGAAGGAACAAGGAGACACGTGGCACGTGCAACCTGGAAAACTTGTCTCTGAGCTTGACTTGAGTCCATCCAGGGAAGGAAGCTGATGTTAATGGCTCTGCATGAGATAACAAATTATGCTGGAGCATGTGTTTTCTGTATTCATTACAGTATGTCATGGGGGGTGGAGAAACAGGATGTATAGTGTGTGCTTATTTCTGGAGCCTCAGGAGAGCGTCCCAGATGTTGAGAAGAAGTAAGGAAGGGTTGGAGATAATGGAGGAAGACCTCCAGGGTGGGGACTGTAAAAGCTGATCCAGAATAGGAGTCATTGTGTTTTGCTCACAGTCACACCAGCTGGCTTCGAGTGGCAGGGGAGCTTTCCAGATAAGATGTGGACAGTAGGAGCATAAATAAGGAATTTGGTCCAAAAGGGTGAAACAAAAAAAAAAAACACCACACCAACAAACCCAACTGAGGGATGCAATACACCCAGAAATAATGTTTTAAGCAAGCTCTCCTTAACAACAGCTGCTGGGTTGATCGTCCTAATGTGAGCCTTGGGTCTGGTGGGAAATGTGGTGATGCTCTGTTTGTTGATAGTTGTTGTTCAGTTGTCTTAACAGGACTTTTAAGGAAGCGCTCTGGTAATCCCACTGCCATGTGTGCTGGAGGTAGTTCTGCTCCACGTGCTTGGCTCTCAGGCACTGCAGTGGTGACTGATGGGACTGGCTGCACGTGATCTCTGTGTGCTCACAGCATATGGCTTTTAATGAATTATCCCATTCCAGTCCTTCCCCAAGGCTTTCCCATGTCTTTCCTTCTGTCCTGTACAGCCTTGCTGGACGGATGGCACTGGGGGTGGTGCAGCAGCCCCCCGACCCAATGTGGTTGCCTGTTGATGCTTCCTTTTGTTCTTATCACACCAGTCATAGTTTGCTGTATTTTAATTTAACCTCTGCTAAAACCAGAGTTCAGGATCTGATGACTGAGCATGTCACACTTTCATGTCCTAATCAAAGGGTATGTTTTTCCCTACACACACACTACTGTAGAGAAAAAAACCCTACAAACTAAAAAAAAAAAATATTTAGGCTTCCCCACTATTCCCTGTCATTTTGTGTATTTGCAAGAATCCAGCTGCTGCTGCTCTTGCTAGGTAAGGAAAGCCCAGAACATCTGGCTTCCCTGTGAGTAATACTGCGGTTTACTTGTCCTGAATTCAGTGTGAATAAATTCCAGTTAGTTATTCCCAAAAAACCATAACCTTTCGAGATAAGGAGTTGGAGCCCCATTTCCTGCTGCCGCTGATCCGTTCCCGTGTCCTTCCCTTTCCCACAGCGGGATTTTCAGGAGTGAGTGGTGCCTTAGCAAAGCCCTCCTCGGCACAAACTTCTCGGGTGCATCAGCCCTGCGTGGAGTTGGAGCAGTGGGAAGTGCCTGTGACTCGTGTCAGCTCCTCGTGGTGGGGGTGAAAGTGGGAGCTTTGCAAAATCCACGCTCACTGATGGATTTGCTCGATCCCTCGAACAGGTCGGGGGGGGGCCACCACCTCTCCAGGGTCCCAAAGGAGGTCAGTGCTCGCCCTTCCTGTGCTCCAGGGAAAGCAAAGATCATCGGTAAGGATGTATTTTGACGGCTTCAGCAAAATACTTGAAAATGGCAGAATTTTATCCCGACTGTCGTCACTTCTTGCGTCTGTTGGAGTGAAGTGGGTGGATGAGGAGACTAAATCAGCAAGAGAGCTGTGAAGGCTGGGATGATGGGCAGTGCAGCTGACAGATAATGGGGTGATATCATCCATTTCCTGGAAAATGAGATGTTTCTGGCCAAAGTATTCCAGACCCCGAGTGCTTAAGTGATCTGGAGAGTTCCTGGAATATTTTAGACACATATTTCAGTAGTCTAGGTGTAATGTGATTAAGGATGAGTAACAGCAAGATATGACTCAAAGTGAAGATTTCTGGTAACTCCTCTGTAGGCCACAGTAAGAATTACAGGAGAGGAAAGAGCGGGAGGCTGAGAGAGGTGGCCAAGATGTGGGAAAAATTTAAGTCGTTTAACCTTTGTCACTTTGGGAGTGAAGAGCTCTAAACAAGAATTAGATTTCTTCTTTCTCCCCCACTCTGTAGGAAGACTCCTGAGCTGGAAGCATTGAAACAACCAAAAATGCCATAAGAGAGGGGAAGGTCAGGAAGCAGCAGACAGCTTGCATGTCCAACAGGTGGCTTGGAAGAAGACTGAGCTTTTGGGAAGGGTGACTTCTGCATTTTGCATAGTGGGGAAGATGATTTCTGGTTACTTGTTTCAGTTCCCTCCTGTGGAGTCTGATGTCCACAGTCAGTCATAATACATGGAGAGATTCCTTGTGAGAGAGGCTGGAAAGCAGCAAGAGACTTTCTGGGTGTTATGGGCAACTCAAGAGCAAGAGGGATTTTCCTTGCCAGCTGTTTGGTTTTAAACTTTAAAATGGAGTAAAAACTGGACAAGAAGTTTGTACGTTATTTCACTGTGGTAAAGGTAAGGAAATTGCACACCAAGGTTTAATACCTTGGGATGAGAGGGTGGAGGAACTGCTCCAGTCTGAGATAAGGATGCTCATGAGCAGACACACCTGGATCACTCTTGCTGAAGCAGGTAGTCCCATAAGGGCAGGCTGGTCTGAGCTCCTCTGCTAAAGAAACTGAGAGAAAATTGTAGAGGCAAAAAGAATACACCATGTCAACATAAATGAACCTCAGTAACATCCAACAACTTTCTGTCAAAATCCTCAGGACCACAAAAATAAGCCAGGGCTGTACATGCTTCATCCAGCTGCTGAAATCAAGGTGCTGGTGTGCGAAGAAAGACCCACCTGTCTGAGTAGCTCTCAGGTAATTGTGTTTGGGAGGATCTTTAAAAGACAAACACAAGCTCCCCCCCCCACCCTGTGGTGTGTCTCATGCTCACAGCAGTCTGGCAAACGGGAGCTGGTCTTTTCTCATTCTTGTAAGATCAGCTGATCAACAGTGAGTGTCTAATTATCCTGATACGGGCTGGTTGGACTTGGTGTTTACAGGTTGTCTCCTCAGAGGAGGCAGGGAGTGTGGGTGGGGGGCTGGTCAGGGAGGATGGACAGATGACTGGGACTAAATACAAGCCATATCCTGTTTTCTGGGAAATGAATACCTTTGCGAAAGGGAAACCCCATGATCCATACTGAGGGGCTTCTAAATATCAAAGAAAATCATCCCAAAGGATGGGGAGCTGCACACAGGAGACTCCTAGTGGTGTAGTGGGTATGAGATCCCAGCTTGGCTGGGATTGGCAGGTACATGCAACACGTTTTGCTGCTGCTTTTTTAGTGGAATTATCTGCGTGCTGCAGGTGCGGAGAAAACAGATCCCTCTAAAACTTTTCAAACCTTTTGTTTCGAAGCAGCAGCTGTTTGTCAGTCCGAGGAGCTGCCTGGCAGATGGAACCTCCTGGCCCCCTCCAACCTCATGTGCGTCATCTCCATTATCACTGAATTAGCTGTGTTGTCACGTGGGATCTCAGAAAACGTGGTTTGCCTTCACTGGGATCCAGAAATACGAGATGACGTGATGTTCCTGTTACACAAGGTGGAGGCAGGAGTGGAGATGGAGCAGAGCAACGCTCCGAGGAGGGGCGAGGAGATGTGGCAAAACCCTTGGAGAAAGTCAAGGTCGATAATGCTCCCCTTGCCCTAGAACAGGCAGCAGGTAGGACTGTAATCATACCGTGAATGTATAAATACGTTCTGGGAGCTGTAGATGAGCAGGCCCTGCCGTGTGCTGGCTCCAGGGAGGGCACAACTGCTGGACGTGGGATGGCCCTGGCAGGGCTGGTGGCTTCTGGCAGCTCCAAAGTGTAGCAAGGCTGGACCTTGATTTTTATGAGCTTAAAAACTCTGAAGCTGTAATCCTTCAGGTCAGGCAATGGCTTAGTGCAGTTTAATGACCTTGTAATGGGACAAAAATATCTAAGTTTTGGTTTGGTTTGGTTTGGTTTTTTTAAACTCTCTTTTGAAAAGTAGTGGAGGGCTGCACATGGCACTTAAATTCCAGGAGAGCACCTTTGGAGCAACCCATGTTGCTTCCTGAAATTCTGTTAAGTAAAAAACCAAGAACCAGACCGCCTGATTACGGGGCTAATGGTTTTTAAAACAGGGCTGTTTTGCATTCTTACACACTATTGAAAGAAATGAATGCAAGCGTGTCAAGTGAGTCAGTCTGCAGATTTCAGGGTGCAGGGACATGTAACAGCAAAATACCGGTGGAAAAGCCACGTTGTGTAAGGATGCTCCTTGTTCTTGTAAATTGATTAATAGACAAAAGTGGGTCTAGAAGAGGCAGCAACCCCTTCTGTGCTGACCAGGGCAACACAGAGTCTGAGTCTCCCAAGAGCCTTGAAAAATCTACAGCAGTCTGTACTTTTTCCCACTGGAAGGGAGGTGGGAGGTGATTGTAGGAGTAAGAGGCCCCTGAGCTCTCTGGTCTCAAGCTCCATCTGCAGTGGGCTGGGATCAAGCTCAGGGGACCTGGACATGGACATCCTGTTCTCTTCCCAGTTGCTCCTTCCTCAGTCATTTCTCTTTTTCATTCACAATAGACCCATCTCACTTTGCCAGTAACTACTGGCTGTTACTTACAGGAAAACAAGGAGAGGGCAGGTATCCCCCTGTCTGATGCCTTCTTGCAATGGCTCTTGCTGGGTTGCTGCACCTCCATCCCAGGGCTTTACCAGCCCTCACTGCAGCATCACCCAGTACTTCCACTGCTCCTTGCAAATCCCCTTATAATCTGGGATCTGAAACATCCCACGAGAGTGAGTTTCACAATCAAATGACTGTTGTACATGAAAAGATACTTTCCTTTTCTGATCGATTCTTCTGCTGGTTTTCCCCTGATTTTTTGATGTTTTCAGAGAAAGAAGTGAACTGTTTTTTCTCTTCAGCTTTTCCATTCAGTTCATCTTCGTGCTTCACCTCCAGCTTTCGTTCATACACACTCTTCTTGGTGTACAGCCTGTTTTTATCACTTCTCTGGTTTTATTACAAACTCCTGAGACGTAGGAAATGGCAATTCTGGAGCTGAATGTCATGCTTGGGGCGTGGGTGAGCTGTGGATTTACAAAGCAGGGAGCATCACTTATTTTGCTGGATTCTCTGTTCTTTCTGCAGTTGTGCCAGCTGTTGAACACTGTGCCAGTGTTTTGAAAGTGTTACTCAGGGTAATGGCAAGACTTTCTTGGTGGCAATAGCTGATTCAATGGCCACTGCTGTCTGTGTGGCATCAGTCATGGTTTTCTCCTCTGTGTTACCATTGTGGTTCAAAGGCGGATGAAATTCACAGTATTATTTTCATAGAATCACACAGTCATTTAGGTTGGAAAAGGCCTTTGAGATCATCACATCCACCCATTGACCCAGCACAGCCAAGGCCACCACTAATCCACGTCCCCAAGGGCCACATCCACACGGCATTTAAATCCCTCCAGGGATGGGGACTCCACCGCTGCCCTGGGCAGCCTGTTCTTGCAACACTTCACAGTAGGTTCCAGTTTTAAATACCCTGAAGAGCTTTGCACTGTTGGTAAGATTAATGGCCTTTGTGTTCGCTTTTATGAGCCAGTTATGAATGTGGACCATCCACAACGTCCCATCCTCGGTGGCTGAGGATGGAAAAGGCCAAGGCTTGAGCTTTTCTCACAGTTTGGAAAGGGCACATTTGGTACTAAAGGAATGGGCTTCCAAATTAAGAGCAACCAGTGGAGCAGGGACTTCAACCTCTGAACAAACAAATAAAGGGGAGAACTGGGGATAAAGGAGGTGTTTTCAGCGAGACAGAAACAGGTCTCACCAGAAGTGGCTTAAGTTGCTATTTTGGGAGCTGGCTGTCATTCAGGTGAGCAATGGACTTGCTTGGATGGAAAGCACAGAAGACCTGCAAGAGTTTCCCCTGGATCCATGAGCAGCTGCTGGGAACGAGCTCTCGTGGTGAGGAATATGCCTGGCTCTTCGTGTTTGCTTTTCCCTCCGTCAGATACAGTCAGCCACCAAAGCCACGAGGTTAAGATATTTTCTGGACTCCAGGGGCTCCAGCTGCTCCCTCAAGCACTGTTGCTGCTGTTCCAGTGGGGTGTTTTGTTTCGATTCGGTTACAAGTTTAATGGGTTCGGGTGGTTTCATCTCGAACTCTGGACCTCTCAGTTCAGCAGCTACGGCGGGGCAGGACCTCTTCTAAACCTCTGCAGGGAAATTCATGCAGACAGAAGCAGTTCCTCATAAACAGACACAACGTGCACTGGGGTAGAACTTCATCTTTTGAGATATAAACAAGAAAAGTACATGTAACAGGGAGTGAAGGTTGGAATGTAAGTGCCTGGATGTTCTGTCCACTCTGGATGACCACTTGAGCTGACAGTAGTAGATAAGAGCGTATGCCAAAGAAGCCTTAAAAACAAAGTGAAGCAACAACTGATCCATCTCTGTTTCAGATAAACATTCTAATGGGAATATTTGTGTGATTTAAGAAGGTTGAAAGTCACAACTTAAGGGATGAAGAAGTCTCAAAAGGCAAAGTAATCATCATATTCCAGCTCCTAGCAGTAAGAACAAGACCAGTAGCTGGAAGGTTCAGTGGACAGAAGACCTTTAGACTTTATATTGGAAAGGAGACAGACTGAGGATTGCACATCTTGAATTTTCCAGTAACTGGAAAATAATGGAGGATGTTCCCCTTGCACATGAGCTTATGGGGTCTTGCCTTGTGCCTGCAGGAGGCAGAGCTGAATCAGCTGCTTAAACTTCGATTCGGTTTCCCTTTTTGCTAAGCTTTAGTCTTGTTACCTGAGAGATGCTTCTGTCCTCTAACTACAAGATTCATTTATTATCTTTAATTTTAGGTTGCCCAGAGAAGCTGTGCATGTCCCACCCCTGGAAGCTGTGGCTTTGGGAAGCTGGATGGGGCTTTGAGCAACCTGATCTAGTGGAAGGTATCCCTGCCCATGGCAGTGGGATTTGGAACGAGATGATCTCTCAGGTTCCTTCCAACCCAAACTGTTCTATGCCTCCCTGTTTGTATCAGTTGGGAATACCAGTGCTGCTACTGGGCTCCAGAGGAAACGAAATGCATCCAAAAGCAACAGCCTCTTGAAGTGTGTGGTTTGAAAACACAACACAGGATGCAGTTTTTACCCAGGGCAGCTGTGTTTGGCTCCGTTCTCAAGTGCGTGCAGCCCTGCGGGAGCTGCTGGAGCTTCACAGGGAGAATACGGGGCTGATGTTCGTATTCCTTTTACTGTCACAGGCGTTTCACAAGGCGTGTGATCTCTATGCCTCGTTAAGAGATTTTAAAAAGCATTATTCCAGGAAGTTAAATTACCGAATTTCTTCATTTTTCCACCCCTCCCCTTTCCATGGGGACATTCCGCACCGCTGGGTTAGGAGTCACCTCTCCACGTCGTGTTTGTAAACACAGCAGATTTCCCCACTTCCCTTGGCCAGGGTTTCCTCCCCAGAATGGGCTGTCTGAAACCAGCTTTTGCAGGGAGCACCCATCTGGGTTTCCCTTTTCCCTTATGACGGGTCTCTGTGCCATCGAAATCTTCGTTCTGCTGTTCTGTTTCTCCATCTGAAAGTGCTGCCAGGTTTCCTTGCCTGCATGAAGTTTCTGCTTTCACTTGTGGGATTTCATCCTTGCTGTTGCCCTGTGCAGCTTCTTCTTTCCTATAAAGTGATTTGTTCCTGTATTGCTCTGCTCAGGGCACCACCCCTACCCTTACCTCTCTCATTTACTTCTCTTAGAAACGTTAAAGCTCGTTAATGAGCTCTGTCTTGGCATTAGGGTTTTTTTTTTTTGGAACTGCTACTGCACTTAGAAAGTTAGTTGGAGGCTTTCTGTATCTCAAGGTGTTCTGGCTCTTTTGACTTTGGCACTGTCCTTTGCCTTCTCCATGAGAAGAGCACTGAAACTCATGGAAGCAGAGTTACATCACACCCCAGGTTACCTCAGCAATGTCTGTTATGTGCTCCAGGGTGTAACGGGGGAAAAATCATGTCATTATTCCCTCTAAGTATTAAACCCCAGCTCAGCTCAAAGGGGAACTATTTGGAAAGCAAACAGCTCCCTTTCTAGTATCATCACTGGGTGCTTTTTCAATATCCTGTATCATTTAGGACTGAAAGCACCTGTCTTCTCAACCAGCTACAGGAGGCACTGAGGCATGACCAGCTGAAACCCCGGGCACTGGAATGTCCTCCTGCTGAGTTGTTTCCTTAGCCATAATCAGCAGTCACTATTTATCTGCAATCTGACTTCATCCTGCATTTTGTGGAGTTCTGGTGAGACTGAAAACTTGGCTTTTTACCCCGTAGC
Source organism: Pseudotriccus pelzelni (assembly GCA_035584735.1). Taxonomy (NCBI): domain Eukaryota; kingdom Metazoa; phylum Chordata; class Aves; order Passeriformes; family Tyrannidae; genus Pseudotriccus; species Pseudotriccus pelzelni. The sequence continues at coordinate 3,339,933 of JAWMRA010000016.1, read as the reverse complement.
AATGTCTGTGCACGCAAACCCATAAATGTCACGTCTCTGCTCCCAAACACCTCTCTAGCACCTATAAGAGAAGAAAAAGGGCTTGACACAGACCAGCAAGGGCTCTGTTTCAGTGTAAAAGTTGGGAAAAGAATATGAAACATGAGCTGATTAGCTGGGTCTCAGGCACTTGCAGTGTCTGGTGATTCCCTGCACAATAGTTCCTTGCGATATTAGCCTGAGAGGGCCAACCTTGGTGACAGCCAAGGGGCCATACATTGCTTGAAATAATTAAGCAAAAATATCTCACACATGGCTTCTCCCTGAGAATGTGGCCTTATCAGGTTTCAATTTTATTTTGTTTTTGTTCTGCATTATGGCTTGTTCTGCCCTGCTTGAGGCTGGTTTGTGGGGGTTGCGGCAGGGGAAGCTGAAAGGGGGAGAGAGCAGAATACGCTTTGTTTATTTTGGAAAAATACGTATGATCTGCAGATGAACAACTACCGGGATAACATTTTCGTTACCATTTCTGATTGCAGCTCTGAATGATGGTTATGTTAATGAGGGATGTGATGCTGTGTGCTCAGGTGGTGAGATATTTCAGTGATTGGTGTTCTAGAAAGGCCTTTGTTTTTAGGAGCAAACTTACGTTGCTGCAAAAACTGAAAAGGATTGTTACCCGCTGAAATGATCAAATTGGCTTGAACAAGCAGATAACTTTTGGGCAATGGTGGTCAGCAGTGAGGGGAATAGCTTTGTGTCTTCTTTCTGGTCTAAAGCCACTGGGGATGTTGATGGAAGCCATGAAACAATGAGCCAGGGCAGCAAAGCCTTAGGAACACCCAGGTATTTCTGACCAGGTTAAAAATAAGTAAAAAAGTGGTCTTTGTGGGACAATCCAAGCCTCACTGTGCTGTGAGGGCACATTCAAAGGCACAGAACTCTTCAGAAGAAGCTGTAGAAACATCAGGAAAGAAGCAACGAGGATTAAAAATTAGTCATTATTTACTCTTCTGGTGCTACTTCAAAGATGGTTCTTCTTTTGATACCTTGAAGGTCAGCACATGGAAATAATTGGTTGCATCATCTCATAGTAGCTGTGGAAACCTCTCAGTAGCTTCAAGCTTAGTAGCTGGAGAAGGTCATGGGACACTCGCCACTTGGCATGGAGCTCATGGCTTTTATTGTTCCTGGGAAATAAGAGGAACAGTTGCAGGAAAATCTGGTGGAACAGATGCAATAACAGGCCCAGGAACACTCAGTGGGTACAAGTGCTCTCTGCTTTGTGCTTCGAAACAAAGTAAACAGAAACATCTCTTCAGTTTCTCTGGTGCAACTTAGTATTTTGTTTGGTTTTTTTTTTTCCTTTTCTTTCATGTTTTGAATTTTAAATCGTTCTGTCCAGAGGTATGGAATGATTGCCTTGGGGATTTTGGGACCTTGTGCAGTGACCTGCTGACCTATTGTATGTCACAGTACACATCTGTGTATGCACAGATTTGGGGCTGTTGAACCCCTCATCTCTCTGTCTGGATAACCTTGCATCCTTCCTAAATGAGCACAAATCCAAGGCATTTGGGTTACTTAGTTTGGGGTTGTTTTGTTAACCGTGTGTCCTGGCTCTGAGGGCTGGAGTTGGAATCTCCCAGCATTAGGATCAGTTCTTCCACTGTGGTAAGTTAATGTGGGGTTTTACTGATTCCTTTGAACACCCTCCAGCTTTCCTGGAGGTCCCAGCATCTTCCTGGGCTGATGGAGAAGCCCCTGGCATACAAAGACCTGGTTATTCATTCCATTTTGCCCGTGTTCCAGGGTGGCAGAATGACCCTGATGATCTGATTTCCCTGGAGCCACGTGGTGGCAACAAGAAGTGGGGCTGGAACAGAAAACAGCACGTGGCTGTTCCATGTGGAGCTGACCTGAGTTTCCCCTTAAGATAAACCCAGTCTCAAACAGGCTGGTTTCTGTCCATCAGTTCTCCCGAGATGTTGGGACCCACTAACCCAATTCAACAATATAAGGTTCAAATGGTTGTGGGTTGGAGGTCCCAAAGGTGCTGCGTCCTCAGCAGATCTCAGTAGAAGGGGCAAGTGAAGGAACAACGGGGATGCAGCTGGCGGTGTTTCCATCACAGACGAGGTTAGAAGAGCTCGAGTGATCCCAGATTGGCGCCTGAACCTTCAAATGCTGATCAGCTTGGGATGCTGGAGGTGGTTGGTTCACACACACAGCCCTAAACAAGCTGCAGTGGCCCAGCCATGAGGTCTGAGAGCACCAGGAGCAACAGGAGTAGGAATATGAAGTGTAAGGAGTAAAAGCTGGGGACCCAGGACGCAAACCTTCTGCCATTCCTGCGGTACGAGGAACTTGGGTTCTTAGAAGCTGCTTAGGCTGAAATTGGTCCCATCCAGGGCTGTGTAAAACTGCTGAGTATTCTACTCAGTTTTCTCCTCTTTTGTTTGTCTGGTTTTTTTGGAGGGATGGGGTGTGGGATTAGGTTCAAGTGCTGTTAAAGGCTCAAGTACCAGGGGATCCTGCGGAAAATGAAGTGCTCAGGAGGATGGACGTTTGCAGTAAGTGGAGCTAATCAAGCACAGATAATGGGGAGTTAGACCATCTTTGAAAATCATGATGTGTGTCACATAAAAGTGTTGGAGACTTACTGTTATAAGTTTATTTAAGTGAAGAGAGATTTGGCTTCTTGTGGATTTGATTCCTTCGAGGGTCTGTTGGCATGGGAAGTCAAGACGGATTTTGCTGGGGAGGTGCCTGGGGGCATTGCCTCTGTCTTGGTCATATTTATGCACACAAAAAGAACCAGAAACAGGATTGTTAACCTCTCAAACTTCTCCAAGGCATTGAATAGGGGCCTGTGTTTCACTGAGAGAAAGCAGGATGTCATCTGCTAAAAAAGCAATTTTATATTCTTTATCATGGGTTGTGATGCCCTGAATCTCATTTAAGGCTTTGAAGTATTCCAAACCCACTTGCATTATCACCAAATCCCCTCCAGTTAAGGTGTTCAGGGAAAGGCACATATCTTAAAGGAAATAACCATGGAAGGAGCCTTCCCTGTGACAGCTGAGACGTTCGTGCAGACATTGCACAGCGTAATCTAAAACTTCCTTGGCTGCAATTAAGTAAATCTTGTGTCCTACAGCACTGAGATAATATCTCCACAGAAATGCTTTTTGAAAGTTTCCTGTTTCCATTGTGTTCTCAATCCCCACGGGATAATATTCTCATTCACTAAGTCCCGGGCCCTTAAAAAAATAATAATTAAAAGGGGTGTGAGTCAATGGGATTCCCCAAGTTTTTTGTTTGGTTTTTGCTTAAGGAGCATTACAAGGGGATTTGAGCAGTCTGGGGGAATGGTGGGGTTCACACACACTTGGCTGAGCCCAGAGACACGAGGGTGAGGCAAGGGAAAATGGGGGTTCTCCGGATGTACTTCAGACCCTTTTATCCCGCACTTTGTCTACACTGGCAAAGGTTTTCCCTGTCTCTGTCCCATCAAACCGTCTGTGTTTTGGGGAAGTGCTGCCTCGTGGTGAGCACACCGGTGCCTTGGAAGTGAGGGTTGAGTCCCAGCTCTGCTCTGATCCGGTGCAGGGAATGACTTCCCGTGCCTCAGTTTCCCTGGGTGCAACCTTCCACTTGGAAGGTTGACCAAAACAAGGGCATAAAAATGACACCACAGTTCCCAAATCCTTTTAGCCTGCTTTTGTGCCTGCCCCTGAGCTCTCTACCCAGCTTGGGAGCCACCAATTCACCCTTCAGGAGGATTTTGAGCTTCTCCAGCGAAAGCTGTTGGAGAGGGAAGCCTTTGTGGAGCTGCCTGGTGGGAGATGGTGTCTGGTTCTCCAGATGGACCCAACCCACAGCTGAGTGGTTTGACTGCTTCCCTGACCTGCTGGAGACACTGCTCTGAAGAGCGTTTTAGGAGGAGACCACTGTGTTTCTCAGGGCATTTTTGGATCTGCTGCTCCATCCTAGGGAACAGGAGAAGGAGGAGAAAATGGTCCATAAAATTTCCATTACTCCGAAAAGCAGAAACATCTGTTGGAGCCTGCGAGTGAGGTTGGAAGTGGTATTTACCAGCAAGAAGCTGGCATCTTCTCTGCTCAGACCCTCTGCAAAGTAACTCCTGCTTCCTCCCGTGGAAAATAACGTGGAGGAATCTCTGAGTCAGGAGCTGCCCCAGGCACTGGAAGGCAGCAAACTCCTCACTCCCGGCCAGGCCGTGGGGATGGACAGACGCTCGTGGGCCGTCTGAACGAGGTGCATCTCGTGAAATCCCAGCTCAGCAATGGGCTGTTTCCAATAACAAGTCTTACATAAAGTCAGCTGTTCTGCATCACGCACTCAGGGTTTAGGAGCTCAGCTCTTTAAAGCAGAGTTTCAGAAAATAAGCTGGATTTTTTTTTTAAATTTCTGTCTTTTACTTTTTTCTCTTTTTTTTTTTTTTTTTTTTTTTTTAAAGGAGGGAATTGGAGGAAGTGGCAAAGTTCCCAAGTTATCCAGAGACCTGTGGTTCCTCCATTCCCGGGAGAAATATGTGTTAGGGAACAGGGGGTGGCCTGCTTTTTAAGACAGTGCCTTGTTTGCTCCACAAATAGCTCATGACTGCCTCTTTCATGGTACTTTGGTGCTAGAATGACAGGCACCTTCTCTGGGATTGCAGAGCTGCCCCAGGAGAAGCTGCTAGAAGAGCTGGAGGTCCTCAGCGCAGCAAGTTGCCTGTTCCTCCTGTAATTCCAGAGGATGGAAGTGTCCCACTGTCCCAGCTCGCTGTGTGAGCTTCCCAGTGTAGTTCTGGGCCCTGTTAAACCAGACTTCAAGTATGGAGAAATGACCTGCACTCAGGTAAGTCAAATGTCCACATATTAACCTAAGTTTTAAAAGTATGAGAGGTGTGTGTCTGTCTGGGGCAGGTTTGGGTTCTCCTGATCTCCTGTTTCTCCCCAGACCCCAGGTAAGATCAGTTGTGTTCTGGGTGCCCACCTGAGTAGGCTTTTCTGGGAAAAGGACATGAAATCCAGAGGCTGGGAGCCGCTGTGAGTATCCTCTTCCTGGCAGCATCCTCTCCTGCCAGGTGGGGGGCTTGTATCCCAAACCGATGGCCAATTTACCATATGAAGTGTGGCAGGAAGGCAGTTAACATCTTTGGCTTTCATCACAGGTTGCTTTGCCAGCTGCTGCTTCCAGCCTGTTTTATTGTGGAGCATCTCATTAAAAAGCGAGGGGATTTAAATGGTGGTTTGAAAGCCCAGACGTGAGAAAAGCTCTTTTGTGTCACTGTGGTGGGGTGTTTCCTGGGCACAAGTCACTTCATTTGTTCACCTTGTTCCAAGAGATCAGATGAGTAAGTGAGTTGCAGCGGGTTCTGAGCTGAGGCTGCTCCTTGGCTGAGAGATTGGCTGATTTTGGAATTAAATGAGTTGTGAGCTCATGCTTGTACTGAGCTGGCCACCTGTGACATTGGCTGATTAGCAGGTTATTTCCTTGGCTTTGTGTAAATCATTTTGAGGCCTAATTCTGCGGGTGCTGCAACTTGTCAGAAGGGTTGTCTGGACTTGCCCACCCTGGTACAGGAGGGCACAGAGATGTCAGAAGGTGCCAGGAAAGGAGGCCATGTCTGTGATGGGATCCTGATCCCCTTGTCTGGGGCTGATGCAATACTTTAAACCTGCTTTTCGTGCCTTCCACCTGTGCTGCACAGCTGGAGAGTGCTTGGAGAGTGCGGTTGTTTGGGGGTTCTGTGCATCCCTCTGGATCGTCCAGGCCAAGCACTGTCAGATACAACATCCCAGGCAGAACCACTGGAGTGACTATACATGGCATTTCTTTCTGTCGTTCTGCCAGGGTTTCCTCTGAGGATAATATATGTGCATTGCAATGTTGGCTAACGATGCCAAGGACTGCTGGAGGAACTCTTGCAAATGACCTGGTTTTTTGGTGGTTTTTTTTTTTTTTGGTGAGATAATCTGTGGGTTATTAAAAAGACATATATTTAAAAATCCTGAAGTCAACAGATTTGCATGAAAAATTGTCTGCCTTGCCTGGCTTACTTGACACTTTGGCTGTCTCAGAACAGATGGGACAGTATCCAGCTGTGGGAAAGGAAGTACATTTAATGTTCATGTTGTGGTCATTTGAAATGTGAGGGGCACCAACAGGCTCATAAGGAACCATTGAGAAAATCCCCAAAGCCTATCAAAGCCTAGGCTGCATAATTTGGACATAACAGCGCTGCTCAAAGTAGCTGTGCTAAATCTAATAGATGGCCAGGCTGTTCTGTCCTGTCATGGAAGATTAGGCTTGATTAAGACCAGTAAGTTTCAAGAGATCGTTTGTCCCTGCAGATCCACGCAGGATGTTCTCGGAGGCTTAAAGAACCTCTGAGGAGGCAGAAACTGGAGAGGGCAAAACACGAGAGACGCAGGCTGGACTGAAAAGAAAAAAAGACCTTCAACTGTCCCTGATTTTCACTAATGCTGCTGGTAAAGGAGGGTTCCTCCTCTGGTAGGACCAGTCATTGCTGCCCTGGTGGGCAGGAGCTGCTTTGGGTGGCTTTGGCCATGTGGTACTTTCACAAGAGAGTAGAACTGGCCCCAAACCAGTTCATTCTGTGCAAGAAAACCCAGAGGTGAATTAAAAACTGGCTCCATGTGTACGATTCCTCTTCACTGCCTTCTCACAGGGAGTTTTGACAATGAGGGCAACATCCAGCACCGTTAGAGCCCTGTGTTGGAGCACACTCAAGGCTCTGCTGCCCCATGCCAAGGGCTCAGATGTCCCTGCAGCACAAAGGGAAGCTCCCTCACCACATCTCTCTTCCAGCTGAGTAGAGTCTCCTGCAGTATTTCGTAGCTCCCCTCTTCCTACCATTTATTTTTCTTCTTTTCACTTAGAGATGAGCCTGGATTTACCCCTTCCTGACTCTTGATAAAGTTGATCAGTGGACCATCTCAGCCACGTGCAGTGGGCAGAAAAATAGCTCTGACCCAAATATCTTGAGAGTTCAGATCCACCTCCAAACTCCACAGCTTGAGCCCATCTCCACGTTTAATTATCCCAGACCATTCCCATGTGTCTTTGTAAAAGACTCATCCCCACATCTCTGTATCTGCTTAAAAATTCTATCAATTGCCGTTCTTCTAAATCCTTCTATCAAAGAAATCCTCTCCCCTCCCTCCTAAATCTCTTGCACTTGGAACTTCAGGGAACAGAGCAGATGCAGTTTGATGCCCTCATCCAAACTAATGATTTGTTTCTGGCCGAGAACACGTTACCATCAAGGGGTTTTTAATATTCTGCAGAATTTAGTGGAGGCCAACGGAGTAGGAGGGGGGTTAGATGCTCTGCCTTTGCCAAGATGTTTATGCAGCAGGAATGTTATTTATGTAAATCTGGAAGCACTCTTGAAGCGATAGCCTTGCTCTTGCATCTCAGGCTTTTTTCATTAAGTCATTGATCTTCCTTCAAAAAAAAAGAAATTCTTTTTTAAAATAAAAAAAAAAATCCCTCTGAAAACCTTAAAACACGAGCATGAGAAGTGCTTGGGGAAAAAATATTTACTGCATAACTGCTCCAAACTACCCACATTATACAGACCACGGCAATTGGTGAAGAATGCTGGGGTAACAGCCGCCCGATCCGGGGCTTCACACATCCGCTCCCCCTCTTCTCCAGCTGCCTCCTTCCTCCTTCTAAGTGAAGTTAATGCCTGCTCCAGCATCTGACTGTCCTCTTTAGGGTGAGCCTGTTTCACCTAAACAGACACTAAATTAAAACACGAAGTTTGGAGGCAATCCTAATGGCCAAAGTGTGTGCGCGGGGAACGCGCCCCATCCTCAGCTCCAAGCTGTTCCTTCCTCACAGGTAGGAAGCCCTGCAGAGATCCTTGTTCTTACATGAAGCAAATGGATTCTGGCACAACTCAGTCTGTGCTCCTGATTTATTTTGGAAAGACTTGCTCTCCCTGTAAAGTTTTGAACATGTTTTATGAATTTCCCCCCTGTAAATAGCACGATGAGTGCTGCTCACAGCTCTGCCGGTTAAAACCCAGCATGTAAGGAAATGGATTGAAGGGCACAAGGTGGGACACCTAGGAATGGGTTTTGTTGGAGGGAAAGTCAGGCAAAAGCCCAAGTGTCAGAGCAGGGCAGCCTTGGATGCGGTAGGGCCTATGGGTGCTTGTTGTATGTATACACATATATATATCCATATATATCCATGAGGAGATAGGGATGCAAAGTCAGTGAATGAGGTGGGGGCAGGCAGAGAAAGGCTGAATGAAGTGTTGCTCAGAGTGCAGGGTGTGTATGAAGCTTCACAAACTCAGTCTCACCCACCTTCCTTGGAGGGACACGGGTAACAAGCCTGCACAAGCACTCCTCCAGAGCCCTGTTATCTGTCCTAAAAAGCTTTAACAATAGCTCCAAAAAGGCTAATGGTGATTCTGGATCACTGTATGGATATGCTGTGAAAGATCACCAGTGCTGGTGGTGCTCTGACCTGCTCACGGTGCCCCATGAAGCTCCCACTGTACAGAAGATGCTCCCTGGGCAGAATTATTCTGCACACCGTGGAAATCAAGGGCTGTAGTGAAGTGGATGCCGTGTGTCAGGTATTTGGATGTGATGATTTCCACAAAGGAACATGCATCCAGGATGGTTAGCCTGTGTTCTGCAGCCCACACCATTGCAGGACGCTGATGCCGTGTGTTAGTGCAGTGTGTGTGATGGAGCAGCAGGTTTGATAAGCAACAAATAATGTGAACCACTCATAGCTGGAAGTGAGCAAAGACTGGAATACCCTGGGAAATAAGGGATCAATAACGTTGCCAATTGCTTGGGCTTGCCTGGAGTTTAGTGCATACAACTGATTCCTGATTAATTGTGAAACTCTTGCGTGGCGTGTAATTCCTGTGACTTTATGCAGATAATTCACCTCGCTTATCTTGGGGGGATTTGCATTATCTGCACTGGCAGCAGAATTTGACCACATCTGATCCCCTCAGAGCCCTGGCCAATCCAATGGCAAAATATAAACATCTGCCTGGAAACTATTTTTGAAGGGCATATATGGTAATGACGGGGATTCAAAGGCAGGAGAAAGGCACCTACGGATAGCACGGCCCAAATCCCAGACCGCTGGCTTTGCCTGCTGCTCGTTGATTCTTCCAAGTATAGCACATTTGTGCAGCTCACGGTAGTAGCAAAGGCAGTGAAAAAAAATGGTGACAACAAGCCAAGTATTAATGCTTTTATAGCTGAGCAACACAGGCAACAGAAACAGAAGGAGCTGTTTTACAGTCGGCACCTGACCGCAGCGAGACCATCCACATCCAAGTTTGTCCAAGGCTGAGGGAGCACAGGGAAACATCTTGAAACCCCCGTTGATTAACTCTCTGTGTTTTGTGTTTTTGCATCCCAAACCTTTGCTTTCAGTGAAGGAGGACAGAGGTGCTGTGGGCCGGGCCCATCGAGGTTGGCAGATCCCACCAGATGTGCAGCTGCCCTTAAGCTCCAGCTAAAATTAGCTTTTTGAAAAGAACGTTAAAAAAAATTGCATCTTGATTGCTTTTAATTGATTTTTTTGGGGGGGGGGAGTCATGTATTTTGTTGGGGTTTTTTTTCTCCTAATGGCAGGTATGAGACCAATTATCTGCATTTTCTCTGAGCAGTTGTTACTGAGCTTTATGAACATCTGGAGTTTGACCTGGACCATCAGTGTGTGGCACTGGTAGCAAACAGGATTACGATGTGGCGAGGGGACATTCTTATGTGCATAAAGAATTCTTGGACTCCTTCCTGCTAGGGATGCTTGGATCCCTCAGAGATGGGTGTGGGGTTTATGAGGAGGGGGAGGAGGGGTTACTTGCTGGTTTTTGAGTCTCGATGGGTAACACCCTACCCGTGGGGCAAATAGCAGGCAAATCAGAACCAGGAAGTGATGTGGCACATGCACGTGAAAAATGATGGGTGGAGAATGTTAACCAAACTCGAGAGGAACTTGGGACAGATGCCAGGACGTGTTCTGGTTCAAGCCCTTTGCTTGGCTCCCAGTTCGTCTCAACTCAGTGGCCCACTCGGTAAAACCCATATCTCTGAGAAGACCAAAGCAGCGAGAGGCAGGAAGGAACTCTCTCCTTGTTTTTGTTTTCAAAGCTACTTTGGATGGGGACATGGCAGGGACTGTCCCTTGGGCAGTCCCTTACTCATGGCTCTGCATTGTTCAGCACCTTCCACGCCGCTCAGCCGGAGGGCAGCTCCTGCCGTCAGCGCGGGTTGCTGATGTGGTAGGAAAGGCTTATCAGCTGTGCCTGGGATGTTCAGTGCAGTCTAACGGCAGGGAATGACTCCAGGAGCCAGAGCTCAGCCAGCAGCTCCAGCACTTCACAGGTTTTGAGGGAAAACTAGAAGTGGCCTGGAAAGGGGCTGAGGACACCTGCTGCCGTCTCTGGTCCTTCAGCTTCATGAAGGACAGCAGGGTTGCAGCTTGATGTGTAATTTTTCCTCCTGTGCGGCTCCCTGCTCTGCACAGCAGGGCATCCATCCCTTGGATGCCCAGTATTGTCTCAGTCTCCTGTGCCAATCTCGCCAGGATGACGGAAGATCCAAGTCTGAGGGGACAGCAGATGTCGGATGTATTTATACACCTCTGGCTGGGAGCCCTGGAATCAATCAGTGCTGCAGCACAGCTTTTCCAGCTCCTTCATATGGGAAGCCCTGACATCACCCGGGGATGACCAGACCGCAGCAGTGGCCGAGCCCTGTGTCCTCTCCTGAGACACTGGGCTTCAGGAAGGCCTGTAGGAACTGGGAGGTGAGGATTCCTGTGTTTCGTGTGAGATCCCGTCCCACCACAACAGATTTGTTGACCTACCACAGCATGTGAGAGGTGCCAAGTGGCCGTAGCACGAGAGAAGGTTTATCTTTTGAAGGTAATTATTCAGTAGAACGAAAGGCTGTGGATTAAAGAATGTGCCTCGAGAAATGCTGAGTATCTGAGCCCAGGCAGCAGTTAGATATGTATGATTTGATGAAATAATTAAGAAAACATGCCTGGTTTCCTCCAATGAAACATGCAAGCCATCTCTAAATGCTCATTTGTTATGTAGAGATTTTACTGCCTGGATCCTAATTTCTCACAGCTGTAAACAGAAGACAAAGGGTGGTGAAAAAAACCCAGTCTTAAGTAGGAAGGAAGAGGTGTGTGATCAGAAAACCTTTTGGCAAGTTAAGAGGATTAAGAAAGACCCCAATGTTCTGATTTTAAGTTCTCTGAGTTGGACTAACATCGTGGATTAGATTTGGGTGGTTAAGAGGAAGAAAATACCTCATTAAAAAGAAGCAATTGGGTTTAAAGTTGTTGTAAGACAATGGCTGAAACAGCTCAACTGGAATGGTCTCGCTTGCTTAATTCTGGGGTTTTGTGTGTGTGTTTTAATGCCCTCCCCCACCTCTTCATTCCCAATCTAAAAGCCTGCAGGGTTTGCCTTAACATATATGACTTTCATTCCTTCAGCCCTCTTGGTGTTGCTGTATTTGGGATGTGTTGAGCTCAGTGAAGCCGGGCTGGTGCCGGGAACTCCTTGGTCTGGGGGCTGTGAATGTTGAAAAGGGGTGCTGGAAAAATAAGGGACCAGACTTATTTTTATCCAGTCATTTTAAGTCCACCTCTCCCTTTACAAAAAAAAAAAAAAGTTGAATTTTTACACCCTTACCCTTTGCAAGGTAGTAAACTAGTGGTAATAAAGCAGAGGACCACTGTGGTGGGATTAAATTCTGCAGGTGAGAAGGGGACTCAGGGCTGAATGTTGCAGTCCCTTTCCCAGCTGAAGCTTTCTCAAACCACACCAGCAAAATCCTGGGAAGACCAGAGGGGTCCATATTTTGGAGAAAAAGTGTGAGAAATACCGATCTGAAAGAGCAAGCAAGGTCAGCACAGCGAGAAGGCAGCCAGGAGGCCGCAGGGTAGTAAACAGCAAAGCAGAAAAAAAAAAATTAAGCTGTGTCTGTGATTCCCTTTGCTGAGAAATCACCTGGGAACTGTTTAGTGCTGGTGGAAGGTTCCTGTGGTGAGGTTATCCATCATTTAAAGCTCTCAGGTGGCTCACTGACAAGTGTTTACTTGTTCTTGGAAGCCAAGGGGAGGAGAGGCGAGAATGCCGTGGCTTGGGCAGGTGCAAGTCCCATTGGCATCCTCCCACGTGAAGCTGCATCCAAGGAGGAGATCAGTCCAAGAGGATGTCAGAAAATGCCATAACCCTCCTGGATTCAGAAGTTTTGGGTTTGAAAGGGACTTGTGCTCTTCCCAAGGGCAGCACCTCCGTTGGCGTGCACGGGACCCTCTTCGCTTGGACCATCTCGCTGTTACCTCGGCTGCTTCCTCCTGCTCCTGCCTCCAACCAGGCAGATTTTTTCCATTTCATACTGAAAGCAGCTCAGTTCCTCTGAGAGCAGCTCTCTCAGCCATAATATCTTTTGCCAGTGGAAAAAGTGACACTAAAAATAAACTTGTTTCGGAAAGAAGCAAGGGCAGCTTCCAAAAATCCCCAACTAGAAAGGAAAAAAAGAAAGCAAACCACCACCACCCCAGTCTAGACAGCTGCACTAGGTGGAGGCAATAACAACCAAAAGGAATAAATTAAACTGTGGTTAAGGGGAGAATTTGTCTCCCCTGATTGCAAGACAAAGGAAACCCAATTCCTTGTTTGCAGAAAGAGATGTTTGGGAATTGCTCGGGCCAGCTGAGGGCCTATTAGAGTGATGTGAACTGGAAATGGAGTTGAGGGCTTTGGCTGGTTGCACGACCCAACTCTGGACCACACACGGGACACAGGGCTTTGACGAGGCAGTGAGTGGTGGGAGGTGGCAACACCAGCTGTTATTCCACTGAGGAACAAAATGGGCTTGGGCTGTGTGGCCTGGGCACTGTCTGCAGTGACAAGGGAAGGAGAAGCAAGTCCTTCTCCTTCCAGGTGTCCAGTGCTGGTTCTCAAAACTGCCCAGCAGCTGTAGCTGCATCAGTAATTAATGGATGCAAGTTGTGACCATAGTTTGAAAATCCATGAGGTGATGGATTCCTCCTTTTTATCCCTCTGGTCGTGATCAAACTGAAAGCTGGGTCCTGCTCATGCTCTGGGTAGATTTTGCTGATTTATTTTCATGTTATTCCTGGGTGCTGTGGCTGCACAACTGGCAGAGGGGTTGGTGCTTTCTAGGTCCTTTCTGGGTGTGTGCATGTGCCACACAAACTTTGACTCCTTTATTTGATTTGACGTGGGCAGGTTTTCATCCTCTCAATGCTCACAGAGATGTCAGAGGGAAAACTTTGCCACATTTATTTACTTTTTAACTTCTCAGGGCAAACTGAAAACTCACAAAAAAATAGCCATAGTTGTACTCTCAGTTGTCTTTCTCCTCTTAATGAAATCTGTCCTTGGTCTGCGTGTGATCTGTCTTGAAATATCTTTTCAAGAGTGGACGTGTAAAACGTGGAAAGAAAATTAAATTATTTTCGTTTGGAAACTGTACCTGGAGCCTGGGTGAGTGTCGGTTCCCATCCCACATCAGACATGGTGGAGGGAGGACCTGCAGGGTACCACACTTGGTGTCCTCTGTCCTGGAAATCAGCAGCTGACACAAAAACAAGGCCAGCTCACCTGCCTCTTGCCAGTAAGGGTCACTTGACACTTGATACAAGCCCCAGTGTTTGCCCCAGTGCCCAGCCTGAATTCCAGTTTGCTTATTAAGATTTTTCCTACGTCAAACTCGTCCCATAACTTCAGCTGAAACCCAGATTTCTCTTTTCCTTTCCCACAGCCTTGCACTGCAGAGGGGCCGCAATTCAGTGGTAAACAAACCGTGGAGGGTTTTGGTACCACCAGTTAATAAAATAGCTCAAAAACACTGACAACCAGCTGGAAAAAGGGGTTTGCAGTTGGTTTGTTTATTCATTGCTTGGAAGTTTCCTTTTTTTTTAAATTGAATTATTGATTAAAATTAGACTGTTACTGTTTTCTTAAGGTGGTAGCTGTTTCCAGCCAGACTCCTGCAGCCGATGAAGTCCCAGCACCTCGGCTCAGCAGGGATTTGCTTTCACATCAAACCTGCCTGAGGACACGTGGAGCGTGGTGGTGTTTCCAGGCTCCAGTGAGGGCACTGCTGGCACAGCAGGCATTTGCAGAGGTGAAACTCGGGGAGCTCAGTGCTCAGGGAGGTTTGGTGAAGTGTCCCCGTCCTTGGGTTCCCTTCCCGCTCGCGGTCTGGGTTTGTTTGCCTGGGATGTGGTAACGCCACAGAAACAGCTCGGGTTGGTTTGCGCTTGTTTTCTTCCTGTGTCAGGCAGGTTTAATATAAGCCATGTTGGGGGTTTAGCTGCTTTCCCGAGGAAACAAGCCTGATGTGAGCACGTCATCTACACCAGTCCGTGTTCTTTTTCCCTAAGTGAGGCTTTCTGCACCAAAGGGTCTGCAAAATACCTGCCAGTTTTGTGAGAGCCATGGGCTGGGGTGAGGTGAGAGCTGCATGCTGGCATCCCACCAAGGCACCAGCTGGGCTGTCACTGTACCTTTGTGTGAGACACCAGGGAGCAGGAAGGGAGGGAGCATCATGGGTGCTCCAGCAAAACCAGATTTACTTGGGATTTGCTTCTACTTTGGCATAAAGTGACCTGAGGTGCACAGCCACAGGAAATCCCTGCCTTGACAAGTACCACTGCTGATAGGAGAACTTGGATTAAGTGTTTATGCTTGCCTGGAAGGATCCAGGCTGCCAGAAGCAGACAGGCTCACCTGGAAATCACGAGCTGCCTGAAGCTGTTTGGTGTAAAGGGGAACCCACGAGGACCCTGTGATAATAAACCCACCCTGTGGGGGTTCTTCCAGGCTGCTCTGCATACACTGAGCACCCCTTGAGGTGGGGGAGCCTTGACTGTGCCTTTGCTGCACCAACCACGGGGACCAGGCAGCCCCAACAGGGAAACAGAGGGATGAAATCATCCACATGGTTCTGTGTGAGCAGCGGATAAAAGGCATCGTGTCCTTTCTGTCCCACCTGATCTGCTTCCTCCTCCCCAGCTCCTTTTGATGTTCGCTTTCACGGCGATTCCTTACAATGTGAAATCCATCCTGGTTTTAATGGTTTGGGGATGATGTGGTTTTTCAGAGGAGCAGAACAAGGAGGCAGAGCTCTGAAAGATGCCTCTGCTCTTTATCAGTGATTTCTTTCAAGTACTAAATGCTTTTTCATTCCCTTTTTGTTCTGCAAAGGTGGATTCTTCCCCCGCCCTGTTTACTAATTAAAATTTAGTTGGTAAAGAATAAGCATATTGTCCCTGCTGCAGTTTGATCTATTGTTATTAGGGCTCTGTGTTGTTACAGATGAGATCAAAGAATTTAATTTATGATGGGTGGATAGGTCAAGTTCAGTCGTCTGAAGCGAGTGCTGGGTAGAAAGCACGGCCAGACAATGATGTCTTAAGCAGCAGCCCAGGCAATGAGCCTTCCCTTGTCATACAGCCCCACTTTCTCCATTTTTGACTCAAGAAAGTCAAGCAGTCCTTTGGTTATAAATTTCAGGGGACAGCTGGATGCAGTCTACGAAACCCACTCTGCCTTCCCTTGGTACAATATCCACGGGGGATAATACGCTACCAGAGGAATCCAAGGCTGAAGATAAAGGCAAAATCCTGGGACCACAACTGCGTGTTTCATGCAGCCCAACTCACAGGTTTGCATCATGTCTGAGTGCCTGCTGCGACTTCCTATGATATTTTTAATGTGATTTTAAAATATCCCTTGAGCTTGCAGCAAGAACCTCTAATTAAGACCTAAAGTCGACGCTGCAAATGTGATGTTTTAGTCACACCCTAATAACAAAAGGGGAACGGGGTGGGGGGCTGAGGGGGGAACAAATTTATTGGGTCTGCTTATGGTCTCTAGCTGCAATATTTTCCTTGAACTGTGCTCAAAGAGGAGTGGGTTGGATTATTTCCATTTCATCTTTATTTATTGCACATCAGCGTGCAGCGCTGTTATGAAACCAAGCAAGACACCCACCTCTCCCCTATGCCTATGGAAACCATGAGGACTGGCTTTGACATGCAAGATGAGTAACTTGGGAGCAGTTTTTGGGCTCTGTCACTGGGCCATGCCTGTGAGTGCATGGTCAGCATAGCTGTGTACGTGGGGTGTGCTCTCGCTGTGTTCTGCCCAGCTGGAGCCTGGAAGCTGTTTTGGGTGGGAACAGCATCTCCCTGTGTCTGCCTGGAGAACGCTCAGCACCCCACGGGCTGCTGGAAGGGGCAGGGTAGCTCGGGGCGGTGGCTCTGCTTGGGATCGAGCAACAGGAGGTTCCCTGTCAGCTCCGTCACTGGGCTCTGCCTCTCCGTGTTCATTGCCCTGTCCCAGCAAGGGCTGTGGTTTCTTGGGGCCTGGCAAACTCATGACAAGGCAGCGAAGCTGCAACCTTTGCACAAGAGCCAGATGCAAAATGTCAGTGGTTTGAAGGAACACAGTCCCTTCCCCTGACCTGCTTAGGGCTTTCCCTGACAGTGTCAGGGCTCTGTGGATGGGTTTCCGTGGGCCAACACCTCCTGCCCTGATGTGGTTGTTCACCCAAAGGGTCCGTGTTTTCCCTGTTCGAGAAGCTTTGGGTTTGATCAATGACCCCATTTAAAGACTCCAGGGTGCCTTCTCCCTCACAGGGCTTCTGCTCCAGGTCCCTCTGCCTTGGCTGCTATTTCTTGTCCAGTGTGGTGATTGTTCCAGCTTGTTGTGCTGATGCCTCCTCCTCCTCCCCCTCTCTCTGCTGCTGCTCCCAGGCTGCAGCCTCCATCCCTCAGTTGTACATGGCATTGTGACCATGATCAGGGAACTTATCTGGCACTAAAAAACCAAAACAGTGGAAGTTTGTTGTAAATTTGAATTTTTTTTTTTGTATTTTGGAGTGAGAGCGATGCCTCAGGTTGGTTCAGAGTGTGGCCACGCACAGAGCTGTGCTGGAGGGGCAGTGGGATATTGTGCATCAGGAGGGGAGGGGGTGTCTTGTGCCTGCATCTCACCTGGGCTCCCACCCATGACGTGTTCTCAGGAGACCTGCCACAAGCCCTGCTGCAGAAACACTTCCCTCCAATGGTTGTGTCAGAGGATCAGCAGTGGTATTTCAGCTGTGGTGACACAGTCATGATATTTTCAGAGCCTGGATCGTGATTTGCCCTTTTTTGCGACTTCTTTTTGTCTTAAGCTTTGAGAGGCCAAACCCTGTGAGGTGTAACTGCAGCTGTACAACCCCGTTCTGCCGCTTCGGTCCGGGGAAGGTTTGCTCAGTCTGTTCTCCTGTGGCTTTCCACTTTCTCCCTCATCCATACCTGGACTGATAATCCACAGCTGTAACAGGGCAATATTGGGAGAGATGATGCTCTCAGGGCTTTTTTTTTTTTTTTAACCCAGTGAGAAGCTGTAAATGTGTTATACCTTGTAAATCTTGCAACCCAAGAGTTGGATCCGAGCAGCTCGTACAGTCTGGATAAGCCTCAGGGATGCTCACACAGATCGAGTTTGCTCATCCAAACCCAAACCCCACAACTCTTGTAATTTTCTCATTATGGCTCTGTCTGCCAGTCAGCTTGGAAGCTTTAAAAGGGGAATTGGTGGGTGGCACAGTGTCTGTCTTAGTGTCTTCTTTGCATTTTCTTCCTCTTCGTTTCTGGAATAAAAGCTTCAGTTTTGTTTCTCATGACTTTACAATGTATCATCTTGGAAATCAGTCTTCCCCTTCAATTTACTTAATAGCGCTGTCAAAAGTCATCAGCTAGAAAGCATTCGGTGGTGAATGCAAGAAATCTTTTCAAACCCCACTCCCCTCCATGATGAGCAAAAGGGACAAAGCAAATCTTTTACAACTCCGTTTTTCTGTCTCAGTAAAATAAAAACAGCCCCCTGAGAGGCATTAGTAACTATTGAGAACCAATATTTACACGTAGCAATTTTTCCTCGTGTTTATAGAAACCACAATTAATTTTTTATTTTTTTTTTAAATCTCCAGAAAATTATAATTAGAGATCTGCGGCCAGATTTTTAGGGAGGGAATTAAAAAAAAAAATTTAAAAAAATTAAAAAAATATATTTACAAGGCTTTTTAATGTCTGGGGATTTGTGTTGTTTGTTGCTGTTGACTAATATATAGAGTAAACTGCCCCGAGGTGACTCACGGGCTGTGCAGATGGGGAGCTTTGCCCTGGGCTCTCTGAGCTCATGGAGCAGGAGGAGACGCTGTGGAACCACCTCCTCCGGTCCCACGTCCTCTTCCCCTGCTGCAAAACCAGAGGGTGTGTGAATTCCCCTCCTGGAGACCCAGCTGCAGGAGTGCTGGGTTTTCCAGGCAGTTGCATTTTTGGGAAGCCTGTGCTCTGACCCAGTGTGAACGAAACGGGATTAGCCGGGGGCTTCTGGAGGCTGCCGAGGTGGGAGCCAAGGGCAGGGGGTGAGCGTGTGGGAGGAGAGCAGCTCCTGGAGGACAAAGTGGCTTCTTTTCCAACTCACCTCTCGTTTAACTGTGTGTTACCCAAGACATGGAGGGGCTGGAGCGTGTCCAAAGGAGGGCGAGGAAGCTGGAGAAGGGGCTGGAGCTCAAGTGTGATGAGGAGCAGCTGAGGGAGCTGGAGGGGCTCAGCCTGGAGAAAAGGAGGCTCAGGAGGGAACCTTCTGGCTCTGCAACTCCCTGACCAGGAGGGTGTGGCAAGGTGGGGGTCGGGCTGCGCTCACAGGGAACAAAGAACAGGACCAGGAGAAAAGGCCTCAAGTTGTGCCAGGGGAGGCTCAGATTGGTTATTGGGAAAATTTCTTCACCAAAAGCGTTGGCCAGCATCAGAACAGCCTTCCCAGGGCAGTGGTGGAGTCACCACCCCTGGAGGGATTTAAAAATCATGCGGATGTGGCACTTGGGAACACTGGGTTAGTGGTGGACTTGGCAGTGCTGGGGGAATGGTTGGACTAGACCTTAAAGACCTTTTCCAACCTTAAATATTCTATGATTCTGTGATCCTCTCCAACCTAAACGGCTCTATGATTCTTGTGGGCAGGACAAGGGGAGCTGTGCTCTGTCTCGGTAATGAACTCTGACTGTCCAGGAAAGCATTTATTTTTGCAAAATTAAAAAGTGGAAGGAGTGGGGCAAATCAAGGGGCCTGTTTATAGCCGTATAAAAAAGGCGGAAAATTTAATGCTGACATGTGTTGCTTCACGTTCCCAGAGCAAAAACCTTTTCAGGATGTCCAGAGGGCAGGTGGTAAACAATTGATACCTTTGTTCACGTATTTTTAAAGGGTGGAATGATGTACAGGAGGAGGTGAATGTACACAACCCCTGGAGAGATGTTGCATTCATGTGTGGACACCACAGACATTGCAGATACCTTCTCTGCTTGTGCTTCACCTGCCACAGGCATGAATGAGCTGGGAGTGTGCCCAGATCCCAGTGCAGAGACCCCCCCTCTTCCACCATGGGAGAAAGGTGTCCACACCCAGCGTGGCTGGCTTGGTGCTAAAGGGGTGAGAGAACAGCGTGTGCAACGGAGGGGATCGGTGGGAGACCGTGCAGGGGCTTCCTTTGAGTCATGGTCATGTCTCTGTGGGCATGGAGAGCTGTGTGACAGGTAGAGCAGCAGCAGGAGTGCCCTTGTGACTCTCCATTCGGGAGATCCTGGCTAAGTGGCACAATTCATCACTTCCAGTGTCGCACTTCCCAGCCTATAAAGTGCTGAAAGTTCTTTCTCCTTATTGATTCAGACTTTTGGGGTAAGGGGCTGGCACCTGGCATGGGGTTTTGGACCATTCAGCCCAAAGGGCACAGGCTCCTGTAGGCAACTGTGTGGGTAATACCCAGAGATGGCACATCTCTTTACAGATCTGACAGACTGTATATTTTTTTTCAGGTGTTTATATTGTTAGAGATAAATCTTTCTTTCCTTAATCTCAGATATTTGGTTGGCTGTTACTTTTGTTTCACACAGATTTTGGTGGAAGTCTCCTCTGGTGGTTTTGCAACAGAACACAAACTTTTCATCTTTTCTGTTGCTGAAAGTGATCAGAGATAAAGCCCTTATTTAGTGCCTTGCTGTGTTTTCTAGGGGGAGGTGAGAGGCTGCTGGTGTGAGACCATCCCCTTTCAAAGGATGATGAACTGGTCTAGGAGACCACTATCTGAGTACAGATGAGATAACAGGCCAGATGTTGCTCCAGGACCTCGAACATCCTGCCTGCCTTCAGGCTCCAGGCATTGCAAGTCACAGAGTTGATCCTCCTGACACCAAACACAGTTTCCTCAGCTCATGAAGCCAACAAAAGGGTTGACCACAAAGATCGAGGGCTAACAGGTGTTGTGGTGATTTGGTTTGGAGGGCCTGTAGTTTTATCTTCCATGGACAGGCAAGGTCCTACATGATCCAGTGTCCCCAAACTGATAACAGAGCTGAACCTTTTCCCAGTGTAAGTAGCAGGGTCCCCCTCTGCCAGGCACAAGGTCAGCTCCCATCCAGCCCCACATCATATCACACCCATCCAAAGCCACCTGAAAATCAGCTTGAGCAAATCTGTCTCGGCCTGGGTATAGTGAAGAGGCTTTGGGGAAAATCATTGCAAAACGTGAAGGCTTTCCTGACGTCCTCACCAGCAATATCTGTTTGAAAATCAAGTGAGCTCTGGTATGGATCTCTATCCATTCCAGCTGTGGTGTTATGGCAGGAGGACAGAGGCGCATTCCCAGGTGGGAAATCCTGCAGGGAGTGGTTGGTTCTGAGCACAGGGGTGGCCTGGCAGTGGGTGACACCACAGAGGGAGTGCTTAGACCAGGGAAGGGTCTGAATGTTTCAGCTGCAAACACATTTCAAGTTCTCTGGTTTGGAGAACATTTCCTGGGTTTTTAATTCATCAGTTTGCTTGTTTTTGCAGTGGGAATGAGGGTGGTTACCTCACTGCTCAGGGCTCGCACTGAGCAGGGCGCTGCGTGAAGATCAACCATTGCTGTTGTTGAGGCTTCACTGATAAACCCTGCCTGGGGCTGGATGAACCTACAAACACTGCCAGGTCTTCTGAGATGGGAAAATGCTTTTTTCCCCCCTCTCTGTTTTATGTATTTTCTTAATGTGTGTTGATGCTATACGTTATTAAAATCGATTACCTCCTTCACTTATTTCCTTTCCTCTGGACTCAATTATTTTGCATCTCTTTTTTTTTTTTAAAGTAGTTTGAAGCTGATACGAGAAAAATAACATCCAATCTGTATTTCTTAAGGTACAGGACCAGTCTGTCAGGCTGTTGGCACAAAACAACAATTGTTTTATTGTTGGGGTAAGTAAATAAGAACAAGAAGTCTTAAGTATTGGCATATGTTGATACTTGGCCAAGAAGGTCTCTAAACAATACATTTTCTATTCATTCCAGAAACCTCATACTCTGTTATTTCTCATTTAATGCTGTTGGCAAATACCCATGTCACCATCTAATTTTGACTGTAGTTCAACTTTTTTAGTGCAAAGCTAATCCTCATTATAGTTGTAAACATGTGTTTCATTTGGCCTCGTGTTCACGTGCTAAAGTGACAAAGGCAGTCGAGGGTTTCTATCAGGAGTGGAGACGTCCAGGTAAGTGTTTTGGTCAATCTGCTTCATCTTTCACACAGGGAAAACCAGCCCAGTTGCTTAATGGGGAAGAATGTTTTTATAAGCCTCTCTGTGCTCTTGTGCTTGGTCTGTTCCCTGCTCTGCACCTTTGTTTGGAAGAACAGGACACACCAAGGAGGAAGAGAAAAGTGAGTGCAGTGCCACCCATTAGACCGGGTTGCTCAGGGTCCCATCCAATCTGGCCTTGAACACTCCCAGGGCTGGGGCAGCCACAGCTTCTCTGGGCACTCTGGAGAGCGACTTTTCAACTATGACTATTTTACTGTGCCTCAATTTTCATGGAGAATTACAAATTCAGTCCTTAATGAGGGTCTACTCAAAGTGAACTCTCTTTAAAATGACCCTTCCTGTAAGGGGTCACAAAGCAGAAGCCCTGAAGTCACAATTCACTTTCAGCCAATTTTTTGTAAAATATTTTATGGTTTTTAATGGCAAATTTAGCCCGCCTCGCCTGCCTCCAGTACAGCAAGCAACAAACTGTTTATGAAAATGATCTGATTCATGGAAGTCTGGCAGTGACTACAACTGAGGTTTAAGTGCTGTCACCAAACTCCTTAAAACCAGCAGAAACACCTGAGCCTTCCAAGGACAGCAAGACCCTGATAACCTGAGCCAAGTGGGAACCGCAACCAGACTTGGTTCCTCTGTGGTTCCTTTCAGTAGGATGGAGTAGAATATTTTCAGCTGAATGGGACCTACAATAATTGTCTACTCCAACTACATCATCTAGTGCAACAATTAAAATTATTCTGTTGAAGTTCCTGGTTAAAATGTACCATGTCATGTTGGCTCTTCTACTAATTACTACCAAGCTGAGATATCACTTGGGGATAGATCAAAGACGGGAGTTTGGAGGCACAAGGTGGAGGTGGAGTTTTGTTCCTAGATGTGGTTTGCAATGGGATGGGGTTGCAAACAGCCCCCAACCTAAAGTGGTAGTGCCAAAACAGGGATTCTCCTGAGAAATCCTCGAGCAGACAGAGCCCATCTGCTTGTACTGGGTGAGTACCACAACTTCAGCAGCTGGCAACTTGGTCAGGGCTTGTCTGTGCTAAAAGAAATATAGTTTGCCACAAAACATTTTTCTATATTCAAATACACACTAGAGCCACAAACATTTCTCTGTGTTTTCCTACACCACCGAGTTGCAAATTGTCCTCTTGTATTTAAATGGAGCCCAAATTCAATCCATACATTTCCAGTCATTATCACCCCATTATCCTTTCTCCTTTTTTGCTATTTTTCTCACCAGGCAGTGGTAAACCCCAGGCCCTCTCTCAAACATGTGGTTGATATAAGAGGAGAGGAAAGTTCTTTTCATATATTAAAATGTTTTTAAATACTGTTTTATAGCAATCATGGTCATCTGCAAGAAATCAGTTTTCAAAGAAGCATTTGATGGACTGACAATCATCCGACCCTGGGATGAGATGAAATGGTCCAATTCAAGCTGGAGTGGGACTCACTTTTCTGGAGAGCATATTGAGTTTAGGAGAGAAGTGGTGAAGCTGAATTTTGAAACCACCAATTTGGCTTCTGAAGCCTGTTGGGATCCAGGCTGGCAGCAACAGCAAAGTAGAATTTTGCACCGTGAAGTTGTCACCCCCATTTGACAACAATGGAAACTGTGGCTGTTCAATAGCTGCTGGAGCACTTGAAGCTGTGGCCACCTTCAGCACAGCTGTGTTGGAAATGAGGGTGAAGAACTGCCTGAGTCTTGTGGCTGGACCGAGGCTGGAGGAGACCTTGTTAAATCACATCAAATGAGCCCGGAGGTGCGACACGTGGAGAGCTCACGCTGAGAGTGCACGCTGAAGTTCAGGGCTCTGACATCTCTGGTGTCCACAGCAGGCAGGTGAGCAGGAGATCAGTCCCTAGAGGAAAAATTCTCCTTTCTGCCTTGACCTCAGTGGGTTCTGCCTAGGGAAGCCTCATCATTTAGGTGGGTTTGGGGGGGACATTGCTCTTGACACAAGGGTGTGGGCATCCCAGGTGCCTGTTCCGTGAGGATCAGAGCGAGCTGGGAGCTAAAGAGTATGGAAGAAGGTGGCCTGTAGAGTGGGCAGCAGTAAGGAGGAATGATAAATGTATCACACAAGTCACCCCACCTTTCACTGGACCAAGGCACAGATCCAGTCACCACCTCTCATCCTCTTGATTAAAGATCTGAAGTTTTTACTTCCTCCACCCAGTGTTTCTGGGACAGGATGTCCTGTGAAGGGCTTGGATTTGATGAACCTTGTGGGTCCCTTCTAACTCAGAATATTCTATAATTCCATGATTCTCGTGCTTTTGTTATACATCATTCATTGCTCTCCAATGCACGCAGGATGTTTGCTTCCTACACACTTCAGCTGATGGTTTTTGCCATGAACTGCGTATTGTTTTGTTTGTGTATGTAGAGAACTTTCAGTATTAAGTTTCAGTGTGTTAATATGGAAAAAGCTCAAGAAAACTCCCTTTTGGCTGGAATTCATCAGGTTCTCAGCTGGCTGGTTGTGTTTTGAGTTGCTGTGTTCACCATGCACGTGGCCGATGTGCCCCCAGTGTGAGAGACCTCCTGGATTTTCCATCATTTATACTGTTTTTACTGGATGTCCACGTTCAGAAGCAGCAATAACTTCAGGTTATTTTGCTTTTTCTGGTTTTGTTCTCTTGGATACTGGTAAGGAACAGTCAAGGCTTTGGTGATCAAGACCCAACACTGGCGCTGCTTTAAAAATCATTCAGGCTTTTCAGGTGTCCAACTTCCAAACTACTTAGGGCACAAGGGGAAATGTAAACATTGTTCTGTTATTCAACCTACTACATAAGAGCATTGAGTCTGACAAGGCTCCAGGTACCCCTGTGCCCCGTCCTTACCTAGATCAGACGCTGATATCCCTCCCCAGTGACATCCAATCCTCCAGGTTTGTTTTCACTATAACAATTGCCCACTGTAAATGTTGGTTACGCTCCTTCGTGCCTGCCCTGACGGAGCTGCTTCCAGGAGGGTTTTGCTGCCTTTCTCAGGGTTCAAGCTTGTAGTAGTTCTTTCTTAAACACAGCCAGGGTGTATTTAAATACAAGTTCAGCTGCGTGCTGCGTTTACTTGATCCCTGCGGGGAGGGAGGTGATTTCAGGTGTTCTTTTGAACCTTGTATCAAGGCCTGTCTTATTTTATATATATATATATATATATATTTTAAGGGTAGGTATATGTGGTATTAAAAATTGTGAAATTCCTGTTATGGAACTGGCCACGTTGGATGAGCTTGTTTGCACAGCCCAAGGCTGGTTGCAGAGCACGAGATGGGTTTCAGGCTGTGCCACTGACAGACTTTACACTGGACACAGCTCACGGGCTTGGAAGTGCTCACTGTACATACGGAGGGCCTTGGTAGGGGAGAGGCTGATGGGCCCCAGGGCCGTTGCTGAGAGCAAAACTTGGTGTCTTTGTTCTGCACTGATCCTGCAGGGAAAGCAGAGCTGGAGCCGTTTCCTCTGTCCTCCCCATGTGCACACCCTGCTCTGCCCCTGGTGAACATGATCCATATTTGTACCCAGGAATGGCAAGGCCAGGCCTGGCGAATGCCAACACTCTGACTCTGCAACAGTGCAAGAACATTCAAAATTCTAATTTAAAGTATGAAACGTATGTAAGGACTATAAGCAGTAATAAATGTGCTCTGGCCAGGCAGGAGAGAATTACCCCTTCTGATCAGAGCTGGGTGTAGAACAGGACCCTGGACTTTGGTGTAGTTTGAATTAAGCTGGATTTCTGCACTGTGTTGTTTTTATCGTCTCTTCCCGTCCAACAGAGATCTCTATTTCTTTGCTGACATGGCTCTGTGCTGTGTACACTGCACATAGCCCAGTCCACTGCCCAGTCCACTGCCAGGGAATAGCTGTGCCATGATAGTTCAGGGTTTCCCAGGCTGGTGGATGGGATGGTCCTCCCCAGAATCCCAGCATCCAAGATGAGACAGCTCCTTCCCAAAATCCTGTCCACTCTCTTGCTGCACTGGAAGACTTCTCCGCTGGTCCCAAAAGCAGCAGGGAAGCGTTTCCATCTAGAGAAGTTTGTTTCTTTTTATTTACCTTTGGCCTCTGGGTCAGGAAACCTTAATAATTTCCTTTTTATTAATTTAATCCATAGTTCCTAGTAATTACCATAAATTAAGCCTGCTGGGGGGAAAAACACAGCCAATAAACCAGAGAAACTGCTGGCTTTATTTGGGTAACGTCAGCACCTAGAGGATTGTTTCCTGCAGGTCAGTCCCTTGGTTGTCGTGATTAACTTGAGATCAGCAGAGAGTTTCCCGTCCACCTTTTAAACGAGGCTCGGACGTGCCAGGAATTCTGCTAATGCACAGGGTCCTATTAAATGCTTAACCTTGGTGGGAAACGAACTTTTTCTCGCCCCTGTGCAGGTACTGGGTATTTCCCAAGGGGTGTTTCTCTCTGGGCTGAACGAACTTGACTGGAGCCGCCGGTGTGTTCTTCCCGATGGCGTTCACACGGGGAGGTGACGGCAGCAGACGTGGATCCACTTGTAACACCCTGGAGCTCAGGGCGTGGATGAAAACTGTGTGTTACCTGCGAAGAAAACCCATAATGATCTGGGTTTGCAGTGGGAAAATACGTGGTGTCATTTCGCAAAGGCCCTTCTTTGGTCCTCCTTGGCAGCGCCTTTGGGAATGGGGCGCTCGGAGCGTGACGGAGAAAGCGGGAATCATAACGAGCCCGTGGGACGAGAGGCTGCCTCCAGGAGCCCACAGAGGCCCCACTAGTAAAGAGTTGCTGGTTTCCTTTTGTAACTGGGCTGAAGCCAGGCATTCCTGAGTGGCACCGGTCCTCCCAGCGCTGGAGAGGAAACATTCCCATTTGTTAGCTGTGGAAGTGCATGCCTAAGCCAAAGGTTACCAGGCTGAGGTGATATTTTTGCATTCCTACAATGTCTTGGCTTTTTTAAATTAAATTCTTGCAACATGAGGATTTAATCCCTTCTGGTATATATGGTGTGTGTGTGTGTGTGCGTGTGTGTATATATATATTTATTTTTTTCTACAGAATTTCATCAGGCAAGTTATTTTTGTTTTTGAGAATTGGCTCAGATACAGGGTCAGTAACTTTCCATCCAGAGCCTGTGGAAAGGTTTGGGGTTTGAGGCTGAATAGAGGGTCAAGTTTTAGGGTTGTACTTGAGTCGAAACAAGATCTGGGGTTGAGAGCCACTAGGGATGAAATCTGTTGAATTGTTCTTGAATATTTTTTATTAAAAATAATGGAAATAAGCAGTTTTCCTCTGCCCAAAAGCAGAGTCCTACCACATTGGTACTAACAAAATTAGTGGTTTCCAACATGGAATTGGGTTGGAAATCCAATCCCAGATGGATAAGTTTGGAGTCAGAGACTCAAAGTGAAGCTCCAGCAAAACAAAAAGCATTTTGATTATGGTCCTGTGAGGGTGGGGGAGGAACACAGACTGTGCCCTGATCCTGCTAGAATGGAGCTGGAAATCGCTTGGGACCAGAGAGGTGCTGTGGGACACCACGAAGGGGTGATGCCAGCTGCAGGCAGAGCCCAGCTCTGTGGCCTGGGCTCCAGGAGCAGATATTCCAGCCCAGGGCCGCTTAAATGAACTCGAGGCTTTGGCCTTTCACGGGCTGTGCCTCTGGTTGCTCTGAGCTCACACGCTCCCTGCCCTGCTTCTGCTGCTGGATGAAGGTAGTGGTTTTTCCCAGGAGAAAAAGAAAAAAAGTTGTTAACTCAGGCTGTGATCTGGTTTCTTTTCCCCTCTGCTGAGATGCTCCTCCGGCTTTGAGATGATCAGGATGATTAAACCCACCTTCACTGATGTCCTAGAGAAAATACCCACAGCTGCTTCTGCTAAGCCAAGGAACCCTCTGCTCTGGCCGTGAAAAGGGGGTGGCACTGCACCTGATTTGAGCCATGGGGTAAAGATGGACCAGGCCAACAGCATTGGGAGACAAGTTCCCAGTTGCTCCAGATTTTAAGCATCAACGTCCTATCGAGGTGCTCTTGAAAAATCTATGCTGGTCATGCTGGAGAAACTCAGTATTACATTTCTGTGGTGGTTTTTCTCCGCTGAAGCATCAGCTTGTGGTAAACCCTGTGTTAATGCCAGGGAAGTGCCCACGTGGGCTCTGCTAAGACCTGCACGAGATGGGTTTGTTTGTGTCCTGGGTGAAGGCATCTTGGGGCAAAGATGCTCGGATGAAATGAGGATTATGGTGCTCCAGGAGCTGGTTCCCTTCTGCTGGCTGCTCAGCTGGGGAGGTCCCACAGCATGGCTGGCACAGCCACTTTATGTTTGCCTGGTGATGGGAAGGGATGTCCTGAGCTCTTCCCTTGCTCTGGCTCAACAGAGCCCGTGTGATGGGAGGAAACGCAGGTCCTGCTCAGTGAAGGTACCTTTGTTTCATCAACGGTTCCTTCCTTGGAAGAAAAATGATTCCACCAGGTCTTGACATCTGCTGCTGTTTAAAGGATCATCATCATCACCACCCCATTCCTCCCAGGGCCTCAAGGTATATAAAGACTTATTCTTCCCAAATTTGTGATTGGAAACAGATATCGCGTGACGGTGTCCCTTTAAATGCCACATCAGTGGTGGGAAGATTATTAATTAATGGTTCTGCAAGACAGAAGCTGGTGGGGACTGGGGAGGGCAGGGGAAAGGTTTTAGGCAGATTTTAGCCCCCCTTGGGCAGGTGGGTGGTGACCACCTGTGGACGTCCTGCAGGAGGAATCAGCAGCGCTTGCAGCTCTCTGCTGGTGCTGTTATTTGCATTATCCAAGGATTCCCTCGTGACCCTTTGCAGTTTTTATTGGGGCTCTGGTGAATGGCTGTGTCAGAGGAAGAATTTCTCAGGTTAGCAGCCCCCTCTGCTACTTGTCACCCCCCTCGTACACCCACGTACAAGCCCCTGCGGCCGTGGGACCAAGGGAGCAATGGGAAGGCGCACCTGGAAGCTTCTCAGAGGGTCCAAGCTGTGGAAAAAGCTCATAAAACACCTCCTTGAAGCCTGTCTCTTGTGGGAGGCTGTGTGTAACCTCCATCCTCACCCTCCATCAGATGGCTCTGAGGGGGGAGGCTGCAGCCACAGACACACTCACCATGAGCAGCTCTGTGCTGGAGCAGAGCCCAAGCTCTCCCTCTGCATTTAGTTTGCAGGGTCAGTGCTGATGGTAATTATGTCTTGATTCTCAGCATGGTGAGGCCCTGGCACAGGTTGCCCAGAGAAGCTGTGGCTGCCCTATCCCTGGAAGTGTCCAGGGCCAGGTTGGACGGGGCTTGGAGCAACCTGGGATAGTGGAAGGTGTCCCTGCCCATGGCAGGGGGTGGAACTGAGAAGTGAAGTGGTGCTCTTAAGCCAATAAAAGGAATCTGTGTGATCAGACCATTATTCTGATCACCTCCTTTGGTTAATTAAAACTTGGATTGTTCAGCTCAGTTCAAGGAGAGCTGCCCCTGCCTCCTCCCACTCTCCCTCCCTGCTGTGTCTGTGCACCCCACACACATAGAGCAGATTTAAGGACTTCATCGATTGCAAAGTAATAGCACTTGGAGCTGGTTGGTTTGACACAAACATGGACCTTCCCCTTTAGGGATATTTGGTTCGTTTCTCTTTGCACATCTGAAATGTTTGTATCATGTGGTTTTGTCCTTAGGAGGCCCATCCCTTTGAAAGGTGCCAGGAGTGGTTCAAAGTGAAGGATGTCCCACAGATGGGACCAAGCTCTGATGCTCTGTCATCTTTATCTCCCTCCACAGGCTCTCAGCAAATAACCTTTCAATTGCCAGGGCCATAAAAGATGTCAGGGTTGATTGAGGATGTGGCAGCTGCTCCATATATCTCCATGCAGCCAAGTCCTTCAGATTTTCCTCGCTCCCTCTGGAACAGTCTCTCCCAGTATTTGTTACCAGCCTCCAGCACTTCCCAAGGTCATTCCCAGAGCAAGCTGAGGATGTTGAGCACCCAGCAGGATTCGGTCCAGTTTCAGCACATCCCTCCAAGCTCCCTTTTCTCATCCATCTGATCCTGCCCATCCCTGCAGTGCTGGGTGTCCTGCCCAGGGGCTGAGCTGGGAGCGTGTGGTCCTTGCGCAGTGCCTCGAGTATTGGTTACATGTGGTATGTTTTCTGTGCAAAATGGTTTCTTAAGAAATAAGGGCTTTTTTAAATGGGCTAAAAATTTTTACTGGGGCATCTGGTGTTGCAAATATTTGAAAAAGTTGAAATTTTTTTCTTTCTTGGCAGGAAAAAGAGTCCAACTTCTTGCCCGCTGCGGTCCAAGAACTATTGAATACATTTTAAAACAGATCGTTTGAGGGGTTTATATCGCTGTTTTTATGGTGCTGAACAGAAGATTCTTTTCTCCTTAGAACTGGTTCAGTATCCTGAGTTATAGTTGCCTATTTCTTGGCTTATGGGGAGCTATGTGATTTACACCAGTTAAGAATGTCAGAGAGCTTCAAGAAACCTTTGAAAGGGCGAACCAGAGGAAGATGAGCTTTTGTTTTCCTTCCGAAATATTCGTATTCTTGTTGCAGACCATGCCTGGATTCACTTCATTGCTGTTGTGAACTGCGAGACTTTCACCAGTCCCCGGTACAGAGAGAAGCTCGAAGGTTCCCTGAGCAATTGGAAGGGATCTGAGGGAATCCAGTGCCAGGGATGAGGTGAAATCAGCCACTGCAGTTGCTCTGAGCTTGTTCCAGTTATTTTTTCCTGGAAATGACCACAAGGTCACAGGATCAAGGGTTTTTTTGGTGTGTATTGCGTTCTACTTACTGAATCATGATTTTTTATTATTATTATTTTTTCTCATGCCTGTTGCGCTTGGATATAGTTTTGATGGAAGCTGAAAGAACTTCCTTTGGCTGGAGGGTGGAATTGGACCTGCATTTTTTGTATCACAGCTGAGTGCCCTGAAAACTGTAGATGATACAGAGGGATAACCCTAATGTGTTTTCTTTTTAAAAAAAAAAAAAAGGGGGGGAGTGGGAGGGGAATAGAAATGGGAAAAATGATTATAAAAAAGCAGCATTTTGTCCGTAACTGATCTTGTACCTGTGTGCTGAAAAACCCTCCGTGTGTGACAGCTCCCTGTGCCCAGGTGGCAAACCATCTCGGGAAACTCCAAATACACCTGGGATGTCCTTGCACACAAAACCAGATGGATTTTCAGCTTATTGTGTGGCTGGACAAGTCTTGGTGCTGGCAGGAGGAAGGTGGCAGGAATAAGGATCGAGGGATGGGGCTGGGAATGCCCTGCGGAGGCAGCTCATGGTGTCGTGCCAACGGTGCCCGTGGCCAGCGCTGCAGTTGCTGTAGTTGGGATTTGCTGATACAGAGGTCTGTCCCCCCTCTGAGCCAGGGTGAGACCTCTCAGGGACATAAACGGCCAGAATTCCAGCCCTGTGCGAGGAAGGGAAGGGGATGGTGCTGGTGGAGGATCCAGCCTGGCCCTTGGGGTCCCAGCTGCCATCACCTTGGCACAGCCACAGCACCAAACCACATCCTGGCCAGTCCCACTTGGCAGTCTGGCCTCGCGCCCGGGTTGTGAAAGCAGGCAAAGGGCAGATGTGTTGTTCTAATGTTTGTCCCATGGCATTTAAAAAAGAAAAAAAAACTGGAAAAACACACAAGGACAAAATCCTGAAATTCTTGGTTTATTTAGATTTGCTCAAGTGCTGCTGGGCTTGTCTCTGCCTGCTGCTGGTGCCAGGGTTTCTGTAACTCCCCCAGGCTTTCCACGTGTGGCTGCACACGCGGGTTTTCATACATAGACCTGCTCGGTGAGATTTTGCTCCAGTACTGCCACAGCACAAGCTGGACGCTTACAGATGTCCACCATTCACTCTGACCAAGACACTTCTTCCCCCAGCCTTGGTAACCTGTAACTGGATCACATCTCTCCGGAAGAAAAATTCCCACTTTGCTTTGAAGACAGCGAGTGCAGAGGCATCCGTCGCATTCCTTCCAGACATGTTCCAGTGGTTGGCTGCCCTCATTCAAAACCAGATGTCTCCTCTCTGATTTGAATTCTGCTGACTTCAGACTCCTGCCATTAGACCTTCTCCTGCCTGTTCCTGAGGGATGTGAAGAGCTCCAGGTCACAGGATAGCCAGGCTGCCGCTGCCACCCAACAAAGCACCAGCCCAGGTGTCCCACACCAGCTCCCTTTCCCTCAGTGTTGCTAAAGCAGAGCTGTCATGGTCAGAGAGATCGACATCATAAAACACTTCAAGCATACTCCTTCACCTTGTTTTGTAGCTGTGATGGCCATTCAGTGTCAGCAAGGCTTTCATGTGCACAGCCCTGGTCTGGTTTTTCCGTTGCTGACTCTTCTTTGACCTACCTGCTCGGTACAATGATGTGGGTTTGTCCTTAGTCCAATTTTCCTCCTCTTAGGAAACGATAAATGTTAGGATGTGTAGTTTCTTTTTTTTTTTTTTTAATTTTTTTTTTAAGTATCATGCTATAAATATTCCACAGTATCATCTTGCCACAATGCTGGTTAAGGTTAAAGGGTTGATCCATGTTCCTTCCACAAAAAATTCCTGGTGAGATGAGGCGAAGGTGATGGACAGCCTCACCACCAGTGCATGAGTCCTCACAAACAAGAAACTTGGGATTTTCTTCTTATCAACAGTGTAAAGGTCAGGCTTGTTTTTGTTTCTCAGCTGCACGTACAGAACAATGTCGGTTTTCTCTGCTGAGCTGTCCTTCTACCTCCTTCCCCTTTAAATTTTAGCTCTTAATTTAATTTGTTTGCAGCCCAACCTTTGGTAGCTGAGGCAGAAACACTGGAAGAGACAGAGTGTGAGACTGGAAAATATCCCAGAAGGGGTTTGATCCTGCAAAACGCTGGGACTTTTGCTTTAAGGATTGAATGTTGGGCTCTTCTAATTGGAGGGGACACCAGGTCTCAGCTCATTTTAGTCACGATTGGCATTTCTGAAGCACTTTAAGAACTGTGGAATCATAGGATCGCAGAATGGTTTGGGTTGGAAGGGACCTTAAAGATCAGCCAGTTCTAACCCCTCTGCCACAGTGGACACCTTCTACTACACCAGGGTGCTCAAAGATTTAAAGGAAGCAAAGTAGTGTCCACAGAGCCAGTGGAAGTATTTGTGCTTTCTCCCTCCCCAGAAATACATCACAGTAACTCAGAGGAGAAGCACATGCTCATTTACAGGAGATGAGCTATAGAAGAGTTATCACTCATTAGAGGAGATATGGGCTTAATGCAAAAAAGAGCCTGAGATTGCAAAGATGCTCAGCACAGCCTGTAGCTGAAACGTGTTGTGATACCCCTGGGTAAAGATCAAACTCTAAAGGTCTTACCGACATCTGATTCTCCTCAATTTTAGTTGGATCCAAATCTAGCAAAAGGGCATTTTTATGTCTGGTCACAGTCCAAAAAGATATAGCAAAATCACCTGGAGTTACAAATGTGTTGCAGAACCTGTCCCTAATCACATTAAGGGCTCTAAACTGTAAGGCTCGATTGTTTGCCAAATGAAATATTCTCCTCTGGTATTTGCAGAAAGGAATTACAGTCTGTGAGTCATGTTTTTCATTTGGTATTGAAGTGCAGTTTCTGTTTTACGGACCCAATCCTGAGCTTGAGGAAGGAGTCGTTAAAAGGGCTTTGTTTGTTGGGAAATAAGGGCGAGGTGACTCTGCCATCACACCCACCTTGGGACTGGCATCCAGGGCCTGGGGGCTGCCCCACCAGTTGTCCCCACTGGGCTGGTGTCACCTGCCCTGGGTGATGCTGTGGTGTTGGTGATGCCCAACAGCAGCAGGACTCAGACAGTGCGTTTTGGGCTCTCAGTTTCCAGCTGGGCTTTCGACCCCTTGAGGTTCACCATGTCAGGTTTTGTTCCGTGGTTCTGAGACAGAGATCTTGGTGGCTGTTGGATTTGAGGGTGTGCTTAAATAAATGGAAAGGCTGTGTAATCGTGGGGCTCTGGTCTTCAGAGCTTCAGTGACAGCCCCTAAGGTTGTGAAGCTCACTGCAGAAATGCCTGGTGGGTCCCCAGTGTCCCTCTGGCTGCTCCACTGTCCCAGTGACCACTGGACTCTCACTCCAAGCTTGAAGTGCCTTTGGCTCTTCTTTTTGGCCACTCTGATATCAGTTGGCCACCAGCCACAGTCTCTGGTCTGGAGATGACCTGTGGTTTGTTCATGAGCTCCTGGTCCAGTGGAAGGTGTCCCTGCCTGTGGCAGAGGGGTTGGAATGAGATGATCTTTAAGGTCTCTCCCAACCTAAACCATTCAGTGATTCTACAACCTGATACCACCCAGTAAACTGGTGAATTGGGTGACATGGAGTTCTTGCAATGGGTAGAAAGTAGGGATAGTGAAATCAAAGAAAGAAAAACATTCAAAACACCAAATCCCTGCTGAGAGAAGAAACAAGGCAAGATGGTTCAGAGAGCTCCTGTTCCCCAGCCACAGAAGATGGACCTTGCCCAGACTTTGTAAGTACAAGCCCAGAGCTGTGAGAGCTGAGCCAGCTCCGGGGACACCGAGGAGATGCTCTTGGCTCAAACCAGAGCCGCTGCTAAATGAACTGCCCATCACACCACACTTAATTACGCTTAAGCTGAAGGAAACGCTTGCCCGGAGTCGCCCTGTGTCCCACGGGAAGGAGAACCCAAACTGGCTTTATACCACCTCATCTTCAGAGCTGGGGGCAGGAGGGGTGGGCAGAGCTCTGTAATCCCTGGGGAGAAGGGGAGCACAACCCCTGGACTGCCCAGCAGCCACAACCTGCCCCCAGCGTGCCCCCTCCTCATCCTCGGGGAGGAAGGAAGCGCAGGGCCGGGTCAGCAGTCGTGCCTGGGGGATTTTGGCCTGACTTCTTGCAGTGTCTTAATGTACCCCAGCTGGCAGCAATAATTGGAGAGTTATTAAATAACTGTCTGCAGTGGCATACAATCTGCAGAGCACTGTACCAATTATTTTTCATTTGCTTCCCTCTATCTCAACGTGTCTCTATCTCCCCGTCCTGCCCTGCCGCGGTTCCCAGGAACAATTTACTGTAGTGGTTGGAGGGCAGTGAGATCTTCTCCAACAAAGGAACTACTTTATTTTCTGCCATGGTTAATGCCCCAATTTAATGAGTCCGTCATATCATTCTCACCACCCTAAATTAAAGGGTAGCCTGTGCAATTAAACTGTTTAGCTTCCAGAATGCCCCTCACAGTTTTCTGCAAAATGGGTTGAAATGCAGCTGCTACTAATATTGCTTGTATTAAAACTGGCAAAGGGAAAGCCACTTTCATCTCTTTATTTTTAGTAGTGTGCCTTTACTTTCAATTAAACTAATTATTTGCACCATCTTGTTCCTGATCATTGTCCCATGAGATTTTCCCAGCCAGGGAATATTTCATGCAAGACATAACTGTAGATGCTTAGACCTTCATGGCTGTGTCTTTTGGGAATGAGGAGAGAGCTGGGATTTGCAGCTCTTAGACTAATTTATACCAGTACTAATCCAGAGTAAAGCTGCAGTTTGCAGTGGATTTATTCCAGATTTAAGCCTTGTTAGATGATAATTGCTCTGTCTTCTCCTTTATTTTTTAGATCAGAATTTGCTCCTTTTTTTCCTGGTTTTTTTAAATGTAGAGGTTTAATGAAGAAAATAATTCCCTTCAAAAACCCTTCTCCACAAATGTCTTCTTTGCATCCAGAATCTACTGCTGTATTCCCAAGGGTCATGTGACAACTTACATTACAGAGCATCCTTGAGGACCTCCCAGTTCTTTCCATCAGGAGCTGCTTCACCCATCCCTCTCGAGATGAAAAATGGCTGCTTTTTAAAGAACTTGAAAGAGGTTTGTAGCTGCTTGGGTTGGGAGCAGAGTGGGGACCCCCCAAAATGTCAAAACAGAGGCATGAATTGTGGCATAAAAATAGCTCTTCTCTGCCATTTAGCTGAGAAAGGCTCTGCAGCAATCCAAGGAATTCTGTTTGGGATGCATCTGCAGGGAAGTGTCCTCCTGCCCCAAACCTGTTGAGTTCCAATATTCATTTTAATGATCTCATTATATAAATAATGGAAAGAAAAACAATGCATTCAATAGAAATGAGATTAGAAATAGGAGGGGAATGTATTACAAATGCAAGAGTCTGTAGTGATTCCAAGGAAGATAAATCTCATTTTAAGTGGTCTCCAGTGAAACAGCGTCTTGCTAAGACTAAAACAAAGTAAATCTGGTTTTGTTGATAAACAGAAGTGTGTGGCAGTGGCAGGAAGTGTTTTCCAACACTCTTTGGTTGTCATAGTATCCTGGGACTAACACTACCTGGGGTTTACTCTTGGCCTCTCCACTGTCTCTCTGCAGTAAATCATTTTGCACCCTGTGCTGGAGTCGCAGCACAAGCTGGAAAATCAAACTTCAGGGAACAAATGTAGCAATGACATCAGTGTGTGACCCTCAGTAAGGCTGTCACTGACAGGCTTCTGCCGCAGCAGGATCATGGAGTTCGGAGTGGAAAGTGGAGTTAGTGGCATTTCAGCAGCCCATGCACAGTTTGCTGCAGACTGTTGTGGGAAAGGCTGTTGGTGGGAGATCTTTTAATTTGGGACTGGATCTGGCATGGCGATGCTTGTTGTGTGTCACCCAGTGTAGACACGACGCCAGAGATGGCTTGAAAATTCTGTTTTGTTTTGGTTTTTGATCAGATTTTCTGTCCATGTATCTAACAGGCAGCAGAAAGGACATTTGCTCTGCCAAGCTCCCCCTGAATCACTTCTCCATCTGTTCCTCGAGCTGCAGTGAAGGAAGGGTCTGTATCAGGGATTTCTAAGAGGGGCTGAACTGCAAACACCAGCTCAGCAGGGAGGTAACACCACCACTGTGTTCTCACCTGACTGAAAACACACTGTCCCTTTCCATCCCAAACCTGGTGACTGGGAGGGAAGCGCTGGCACGAGCCGTGATGGGATGGATGGGGTGAGGTATCCCTAGAAGGAATGTCCACCAGGAGCTGGCATGCGCCGAGCCGGGTACGTAGAGCTGCACGACACAACCCCACAGTCAGCAGCCACGTGGGCTGGAGCCGGAGAGTGGCCGACCCTCCTAGCTGGGAGCTAATGATTCCCTTCAGGATTGCATCATTAGATTCGAACTGAGTCATTATGAGGAGATTTGGGAAAACAAGTCGGAATTCATGGCTGAGGAAATGCGCCGGAGCTGTCGCAAGGGCCTCGTGTTGGGCGCTTGGAGGCACGGCCAGGGCCTCACTCCTGGGGCCCAGCACTGCTCTGCCCTGGGTGGCAGGAGCAGAGATCCACAAGATCCATGCCCAGCGTGGGCTGGCCGGATTGTCCTCTTACACCACCCACAGCTGCGTCCTCCTGCCATCTGCTTTCCCCAGGACACCTGTTACAGGAGCAAACAGACCTTAGGGCAGGGGGAGACACTGAAATTGTGAAATTTGCTCCCGTGCAATCCTGGGTGCAACCTCAGCAGCAGCCTCAGCCTCTGCCAGCAGTCACAGCATCCTCTCCTCTGTTGTTCAGCCGCTGGCAGCCCCTTTGCTCCAGCTGGAGGGATGGATATTTGCCTGCCCTGCTCAGTGCCTGTTGCTGCTGCTGTGGGCGCAGCTCTGCAGGGTGAGGCTCTTTTGCCATCAGCAAAAGCATTTTTCACAGGTGTAGTGGAGGGGCTGGAAAGAGGCTCCCTGCAGATTGCTTCCTCTTTTGTACAGAGTTCAGCATTTTATTGGAAACCCAACAAAACCACACCTCTGAAAACACTGGTGTTTGGGCTACACCTCATTCCGTGGAGTTGCCACTGAACCACGATTTTTACCCCAGGGTCACAAAGCTTTGGCTTCAAAATACTGGATGAACAGCAACATCCTTGAGGAGGGCAGAGAATGTGGTGTGAAGGATGAGAAAGGTTTGAGTGAGCAGCAAGAGAAAAGGAACTTGGGGAGCAATCCAAGGCTTGGTTGCAGGTTGGCGCTCGGTCACTGACGTGTGTGATCATCAATCAGCAGAGACCAGTTACTCAGGAAGCTTAAACACCTACAGGAGTGCAAATCAACATCAGCTTGATGACTAAGGGATTGAGGGCAGGGGTAGAGACCAGAGTGGATGGATCCAGGACTGTTCCTTGCCTCTGCAGAAAGGTGTTATCCCCAGATTACTGCTGGGGGAGATCAAGCTGTGGCCACTGAAAGTGAGCTGGGGTCTTTGCTAATAAGTTCACAACGGTGTAAGGCCTGGGTGTTTGCTGAAAAATAAGTCCTTGCAAATAAAATAAGCAAGTGTTTGCCCAGAAAGGGAATAAAAATAATTCAGAAATATGTTGAGTAATGGTGAAACTCCTCAAAAATCAAACACGGTGAGGAAACATGACAGTGAAACCCTGCTGAAGTGAACCAGCTGGTGGATAGTGAAGACAACAGAGACTGCTGAGCGTTTCCCATCAGACATTTCCTAGGGATCTCCATGCCACAGATGCTTGAAGAGATGATGCATGGCTGATCCCAGGTAAAACCTCTGCCAGCTCAGCATGACTCCTCAGGAATGAGGAGGTTTAAAGGAATAGGGCTCAGAGCATCACAACCCTCGTTACCGCTGCTCCACATGGTGCTTTCCACAGGACTGGCAACAGGAAAGGCTTTGCATGTCCTCATAGCTGCATGTCATGCCAAAGCCACACAGCACAGGTGACAAACTCACCAGTCTGGGGCACTGGAGTGGCAGTTCACCCTCTGTCCAGTGGCTGCAGGCTCAGGACTGGCTCTACCAGGTGACCCTTAGAAATCAGAGCCACAAAATGAGGTCAGCTCTGTGAGTTAGAGGTGGTTTCGCCTCCAAGAGTCGATTTTTTTCCCCCCCAAATTCGTACTAAAAAGCAGCAGCTCCCTGCAGGGTTTGCATGAGGGAGAAACAGGGTAAAAACTTGGTGAATTGGGGTATAAAGGCTTTCCTTTGCTTCCTCAGCAAACAATCTTACTGCAAATAACTTCAAACCCCCAGCCTTGTTCTGTCCTAGGCAATGCTTAAACTGTCAATAATCCTGAGGCTGCTGTCACAGTGCTGCTCAATGGGGGTGACAGATTATATCTCTAAAGTCCCTTTATTGGACCTTGTTCCCAGAAAAGCTTGCAAATTGCTCTGATCTTACCAGACAAAGGCGTTGCTCACTCTCGGAGTCCTTGGATATCCTA
This sequence comes from Pseudotriccus pelzelni, assembly GCA_035584735.1. Classification (NCBI taxonomy): domain Eukaryota; kingdom Metazoa; phylum Chordata; class Aves; order Passeriformes; family Tyrannidae; genus Pseudotriccus; species Pseudotriccus pelzelni. The sequence goes on along the minus strand of JAWMRA010000016.1, from coordinate 3,301,051 downwards.
CACAATAAGGTAGGAATTGGTGAGAATTATCCGAGATAAAATATCCCTTACAACATCAAAGTTCCTGATCTCTTAGCTGTCAGCTGCAGGTATGTGAAAGTCCTGACAGGCTGAAGATAGAAGGAAGAGATAAAGCAAAAAAAGCAGGGAGGGGGAATGGAGAAATTCTCTGGATGAAAGGTTATATCATTGGATTTGGCACAAAGACGTCAGTGCAGCGGGTCTGCACGGCCAGCTGGGGTGTGAGCAGGGCACTGGGTTTCACTTCTGAAACAAATATCAGGTGACCAAGGACGGATCCTGATCCTTGTCACATCAGTGGATAAAGGGTTGAACTTCGATGATCTTTGTGAGTCCCTTCTAACTCAGGATATTCCATGATTCTGTCATAAAGGAAGCAGGAGTAACAGAGACCAGGATCCGGCTAAATCATGATCGTACAACCCCCACATTTTCCCTGTCCCCACACACTCAGCTGCTGGTTGGTTTTGCTCAGTTAAACGGCTGAAATGGGTCAGTCCTGGGGGGTATTCACTGGTGTGACACAAGATACCATCCTTTTGCCATTGTTGCTCTGGACATCTAATAATTGACCTCCCTGGACTGTTCACAGGAGCTGCGGCAGGAGAGCTGGGATCAGACTTCTACCCAGTGCCACAGTGGATCACTAAACTCGTTGCAAAAGTCCAGCTCGTTGGCAGCAAAGCCACAGGTAAGTCTGAAACTGATTTTCACAAAAACAGAGTCAAGGAGGTTGAACTGAAACAGGATCTGGCTTGTTTGTCTAAAATCCTGCCCTTTCACACCACAAAGATCGGACAGACCTTCCCTCTGCTCACTGCTCCTGCACACCTAATCCTCCTCTAAAACTATGTTTTAGGGCAGATCAAATACCTTTAGGTTCTTAGAAAGGGCTGGTTTTGGCAAACGCACAAAATACTTTTCTCAAATGACATAAACATCGTATGTGATTTGCTGCCTTGCCAAAATGCAAACACACACACATGCACTCCTAACTAAGCAGCATTCTTTAAAAGTTAAGATCATTGCTTAGAAAGAAATATAGAGCATTTTATAAATCCAAATTGATCACGCACTGCGTGTGTTGAAAATATGTACCAAAAAAAAAAAAGGAACCCCCAAACTCCATTAAACCACTTCTGAGACAATACATCACTGCACCTTTATATTGCACCGAGGGGTTTAACAACCCTTCTCCAAGAAACTATTTTACTAGGTAACAAAAAAAAAAAAAAAAAAGTTATTGAAAGCATATATTTGATACTTTTGGCAATTCATTTTACTACTTGCATTTCCAATTCACTGGTATAGTTCATGAAAAAAAATATTTTCGCAGTTGGGTCATGTTATTATTTCTCTAATTTTTTTTTTCTACTTGAAAGCCATGATAGGACTTTTTTCTATGGAACAACAAAGACAGACAAAAGTTGCTTGCTTGGTGATCCTGTAGATGTTTAAGGGCCTGCTGGAAATGCAGAATACACACAAACATGCCTACAGGGAATTATGGCATCTTTCTGCTTTTCTGTATAACCAACTTTATATCTGAACAAGTTAAAGTAGAACTGGGGAAGAACCAGTTGGTTGAATCTTCTAGGGAACAAAAAGAAGGTATCATTTATTACAATATTAAAATCTTTTAAAAATTTAGATGATTTTGCTTCAGATCACCTCGACTGTCCCTGGCACTCATCTCCTGTGTGACTCAGCCTCACCCTCCAGCACAGCTCCTCTCCTGGCTGGTGTGAATGTGCCTCTCCAGGGGGAAGCCTGGCTTGAACTTGACCTGCTCACAGGATTCCAGAAGGCAAAGGAATTCCAGGAGAGGAGGAAATAAGTACTTCCTACGTTAGACTAACAGCAGACTTTCACTGCAAACTTAACTTGGGCTCAGATTCCTTTTCCCATCTAGAGAACAACTTTTCACCCGAAGCTGTTCATGCTTTAGCCCATTTTATCTGGCCATCATGGGAAAGTGGGCATGCACTGGGTTTTGCTTTCCCTTGGGCAGAAAACACACTCATTTTGAAACAAACCTAAATCATAGGTGCAACCCTTCAGTGCCAGCCTGCAATCCATCCTCCCTTCTCCCTCCCCACCTGCCCCTTTCCTTGACATCTCTCCCCGAAGGCTTTGATGGAGAGGCTCCGTGGAAGGACCCACGTGCTCTTGGAAGCTCTGGTGACCTGCAGGCCTGTTGGTCTGAACATCCACACAGCGAATTCTGCTTATTTGACCAAACTGCTCCTGGACCATGTGTGTGTTCTTATACCACTACAGGTAAGTGTAACCTTTGCTTTGAGGGAGATCCTGTGAGTGCCCACGAGCACGTTGGATCCTTGTCTGCCTGGAGAACGGTGATTTTCCATTTTAATTGTTTCCTGTATGGCACATTTCCTTAGATCCCTGCTTCCTGTCAGCTCTCCTGCTCACTGCATTTGTTTCCTGATGTGTGTGTAATTACAACCATGAAAGTCCATCAGCAAAGGCAACATCAGTTTGAAAGATTAACGAATCTCACGCTTTGCCTCTCTCCTCCCCCCTAAAATCAGAAAGCCCACTCTGTAGTTTCCAGCACACATCTATCATTACACACTCCTGGGTCTCAGGTAAATTAGCAACCTGATTCTTTTCCCTGCTGTCACTTAGAAGAAAAGGGCTTCTTATTTGCCATCCAAGGAAAAGTACAGTAAACCTAGAACTAGATAAAAGGGAAGTAATCAAATATATTTAACTGTACTCAGCCAAATCCCATTGTTTGTATAGATGTTAGCTGGTGCATTGGAAGAATTAAGGAAGCCTTATTTGAATAGGAAATTGTACTGCTTGATTGAAAAGTGCAATGTCTAAGCTACTGTTCTTCTGCTTAATTAAAAGGAGAAGTATAGATAATTTATGTAAGAATGACATATATTTTAGAAGAAGTTTCATGTCCTTGCTCTTCCATTAATCAAGTGTATTTGGGGCAAGCGCAGCATCCCTCTGGTTTTTCTGCAGAGATGGAAAATGCCTCCTCAATGTGGGAAGTTTCCTTGGATTGTCCTTCTCACTTCTACCTGAAGGAAGTGGGCAAAATAATTTTAGATAAGCACCTCCTACGTACCAGAGGGCACCACCTCCCCACCGTGTGAAGAACAGCTTACAGGGTGTGGGGATAATGTAGGGACAGACTGAGCATCGTGAGGGAACATCCTGGGATTATCTCATGGAGATTATAACCTTGGTGAGGGCTGTAGGAGAGCACAGAAAGCTTTCAGCTGGTGCTGGGACCACAGGTTTTGAAAATATATGTGGACAACGTCGCGGCAGTGCTTGTACAAGGGCTGGTCCTTCCCCGGGCAGCTGGTTGTGAGGGAAAGGGGGAATGCGCCACCTCTAGACGGCTGCGGTCGGTGGTTGCACGCAAGACCTTCCAGTGCCAGAGCACACAGAGTGCATGGACCAAGACTAATCTCATTGGGAAATACACCCAGACCCACCTGCTCACCCTCGCCCGCAGGACTAAATTGTCTTCCAGGTGTCCCTGTGCAAACAGTGCCAGTTTCGCTGTGGAAATGTTTGATTAAGATGTTCCAACACGAGCACTGAAATTCAGGTCCACGGACTGAGGGGAAGCCTCCCCTGACCTGTAGTCTCACCAGCACACAGCTTTTCTCAGCTCAGTTTTGTGCTCAGAAGACACTGTTTTGAGTGCTTAACAGCCAGGTAAGTGACTGGGACTCTGCAGGGAGCCTGTTTCCTCCAGGATGATGAACCAGCTCACCCTGATGTCCATGGGCATAGCAAGGCATCATTATCCCGAACTCCACTTTTCACTTTGCTCAGATGAAACATCACAACTCAACGTTGTTTCAGTTCTTTGGGGAGAGGAAGGAGGCAGACAGGAGCCCCCACAATGGTTTTTTACATGCCTGAGTCAAATTACCTTCCCTTCTGCGGGACTTCTTCTGAAGTAACAGATCGTACTGTAACCAAATATTGCCATGCAGGAAAGCCATTTTCCATCCAGCAAGGAGGCTTCTTCCTTCTCAGCAGCCACTGAAAAGGGCCTTTGTTCTCGAGCTGAACACCTGGAGAGTGTTATCAGCAGTGGCCTCTCCGAGCCAGCGCACTGAGCAGCTGTGACAAGAGCCAGTGGCATTGGCATCAGGGGCGGCAGCAGCATCTGGGAGCTGCTGGCACCCAAAAAACATCCTGTTGGTCCATTGCATGGGTAATTCTGGGTGGTTCACCTCTTCTGTGGGGATTGGGGAAACTAGTCCGGTCTGTATTTTCCTTCTTTTTCCATCCTAAAATGCACAGCCTCACTCCAAAGGGTCTTCAGGCAACCTCAAGGATGCGACACCTCTGTGGGGAATGGAGAACAAGACTTGGGCATCACCTTTCTGGAGAAGCTGGTAACGTGCGGGGTGAAGAGCTGACCCAGAGCACTGGTGTCCTGGGCACGTGGCTTGAAACTACACCTCGATGAGTACAAGGTAGAACTGTTGCCTGGCATGAGGGGTAGGACATCGAGCAGAGAGGGAATCCCCTGATATGACCAAGGACAAGAGTGCACAGCAGCTGATGTGACCGTGGGCACAGCTTTCTGCTCTGTCCGTACAGCACCACTTCTGTTTGTGCCCGTGAAAAGACCCACAACTGCTCAGAAACTCAAGGAAACCCAACTCATTTGGCCCATCAGGTAATTCCCTGAAGGCAGAGGCTCCTTTTCCATACACCGCACTGTATAAACAGTCACTTCCAGAGATATCAACTTCAAAATCAAAAGGTTTTAATTCTTTTGCTGCATTTATGTGACTAAAAGAAAAATCTGCACAGGGTGAGGGAAAACTGGAGAGTCAGAAAACAGAGGCTGTCAGTGGGTATTCCATGGGGTAACCTGGAGAGCTGCTGGCACCAGCTGAGTCTGTGCTTGGTCTGTCAGAGCTTTAGCAGTGGCCTCAGGGGGAATTGTATCTGCAACCTGTGAGTTATTTAGCAGGTCCAGATCTGCAGACCTTTCTCAGTGTATTGATTTTCCACTGAAGTCACAGGCCAGGCAACCCAAATAAAAGAAAAAAAAGAGAAAACACCACAAAACCCAAAAACCACAACCTAATTCGTCCTTTCCTTATAACCTGGATAAAATTTTGACTCCTACAAGGGAGTCATGCATTGGGGGATTTCAGCAATGCCTCGTTGCAGGATGCACGGCTCTGCAAAGTATCTGTTCTGGAGCAGTTCTGCCAAATACCAAGAGAAAATTGCATTACGTGAGAAGGAGCAGACCACAGCTGAAACTTCATCATCCACAGTGGCAGTTCGGCGTGGATGTCACGAGTTCTTCCATACCCTGTGGCATCCTTTCCATTTTCTTTGGACTGGAGCAGTGAAAGAACAAACATCTCAAAAGGTTCAAATCAGACCTCTGAGTGCCAGCATGAGGTTCAGATAAACAAATTAACATCCTGCAGAAGCTTTGCCTGGGACAAACCACCATTTCTGTGTCCCTGTTCCTGCGGTTTGTAGCATAGGGGCCACTTTAAACCTTGGTCTGTGTCCAGCCAGCTCTCCCATGACTTTATGTTTGTGTCTCTTTCTTCCTTGCAAAGGGAAAATTTCCAGGTTTGTTCCTTTTAACTTTGTTCGTGGTAGCACTCTTGACAGAAGGACTTAGTGTCTATTTAGTGTGTTTGCAAGGAAAAGGGAGAAACTTCTCGGTTACATAAAAGTTTGTATCAAAATTCAAGAATCCGGATTAATTATAGAAGACTTGCCTTGTATCATTCAATTTGTTTGAATAGCTTTAAAGATTAAGCAGATCCAAGGCCTAACAGAACCAGAGCCAGTAAGACAATAGCTGAGATTTCCCTTTGAAACAAAATATACAGGTAGTTTCTGTGAGTTTCTGTGTCTATCTGCCCGGCTTTTTTATTTTTATGTCGTATCCAATATCACAGAACCTGGCAGTAGAAATCATATAGCAATTTGTGAAAGCTTGTTGCTGTTCTAGATATCATATAGTCTGTTCCACACCAGCAAAGACAAAACCAATGCCTTTACTCCTCGAGTTTTCATTCAAAAGGATAATGATCTCTGGTAACAAAATATTTGGCAGTAGCGTTATTTAAAATGCACAGAGGAAATGTTTGTCCCTAATTCAAGGGACTGTGGTCACACAGTATCTATTCACTTGGTATTTACCAGTGAATGCCAAAGGCTAATCTGCAAAAAACCCGGGAACAGAGTTAAGTTTATCACACTCTGTCCTTAACCCATCCCATTGTAAGGGAGGAAAAAATAGTAATTACTGAATTTCTTTGTGGCCAGAGAACTTATAAACCGTGTTATACCCAGCAGGCTCTAATGGCTCCTTCGGTAAGTATCTAATTAAGCGGTTGGGGTGCTGTTTTGTGTTTTCTTTTCTTTCACCGCATACTTTTGTGTTTTAAAATCCCTTTGCATTAAACGACTTCTCGAGTTTTCCAAATTTCTCACACGCACAGGAGAGGGAAGTAAGGAAAAAAGTGGAGGGGAGATTTCGGTCGTGGGAACAGGAGGCAGAGACGAGGATTTTCAAAGGCTAAAGGCAAATCCTCCCCGAAATCTGCATCTAAAACACCGAAAACCGCAGCTACGGTCCGCCTGGGACCGCTGGCTGGCTGGAGAGGGGAAAATAAAGCCTTCCCGGGGCGGATGGCTGCTTTTGGGTAGGGGGGGCACTCCCTCAAAGCCCAAAGCGGTTACAGCACCTCGAGGGTTTTGAACGGTGCAAATGCGAACTTTGTGCGGCTTTGCCGACCCCGCTCGGTCCCCGCGAACCTCCGTCCTGCCCCGGAGCAGCGGAACGCGCCGAGCGGTGAGGAAAAACTGCTCCGGAATGGAGGGAGAGGAGCCGAGCATCAGCCCCGCTCCCTCCTGGCCTCTGGGAGGGATGCTCGGCTTCGGCGGGGACGGCGGGAGGTGAGAAAACTGCGGATCTCCGGCCCGGAGAGCCCGGGGAATGCTACCTGCTCCCGGGAAAACTACCTGCTCCGGGGAAGAGCCTCGCTGCGAGCTACGGGGCCCGTCCCTGCTGCTGCCACCGCGGTGCCAGCGGCCACCGCCTCCCCGCAGCATCGCTGCTCCTCCGAGCACCCCGTGCACACCCCCGCCATCCCGGCCGAGCTTAAACCGGACGAATCGGTTTTTTGAAGTGGAGCCACGTCGAGATGCCGGAGATGGGCTGGAAGGGGCTGAGCCTCCGCATCCCCGCTCGGTCCCGCATCCCGGCTCGACCCCGGGCGCACCTGCCCCGACCCCGGGGCTGCGGGTCTCTGCCGGGGCGGCTTCTCCGCTGCGCTGCCGATCGCTCCGGCCCCTTCTCCCTCGTTAGGGAAGTGTTAGAAAGTTGCTGAAGTGCGAAATGAGCCTGCGAAACCTCGTTGTCCTCATTAAACTCTGACAAGGAGGGTGACAAGAAGCAGCGGAGGGGAAACAATGCGGCAGTGTTGGGGAGAGCCCCGCGCCGGGGCAGCCTTTGTGCCCGCACACAAAAGCTCTTGTTTGCATGTGTTAAAGTCCATTAAACCGCGGCAGCCCCAGGTGCAAACGCCAGCCCGGAGGGGCCGCGCCACCTTCCGCGCCCGCTGAGCGCGGCGGCCGCTCCGCGCTCGGCCCCGGCACTGGCGGGCGGCGGGGCCGGGGCACGGCCCGGCGGGCTCCTAATGAGGGCCCGGGGCTGGCCCTTCATTAACAGGCATGGGTGGGTTTTGCTCTCTGTGCCCCCAGATTCGCCTGTCCCCCCGCCTCGCCGTTAGTGGAAGCGACGGGACACAATGTCGCCTATTGTGCTCACCCGAGGGGACACGGATGGGACCCCGAGAGCAGCCCGGGGTCGTGGATGCTGACCCGGTGCCAGAAAGCCTGGTGGACAGGGGCCGTGGTTTGGTTTTTTCCCACTTTGGCTTGTAAAGGTACCTTTGGACGTTGGAACACCATCAAATCCTCATAGAAAGTACCACCAAGCAGAGCAGTTTTCCAGCTTCTGATTCAAACGGCAGAATTAAACCCAGAAAGTGGAAAAGGGAGGAACTGTGCAGAGAATAACCACAAAAAAAGCTTTGCACAGGTCGAAGCCTACAAAAACAACCTCAACACAGTGTTAGTGTTTCATATGACTGGCACAGGGCTTTGTACAAGAAAAAGTATTTCCAGGTTTTGTTGCAACAAGTCCACATCCCTTTATCCCCAGTGGGTCTGCCAGGGATCTGCCCCACGGCTATTTTAAATTGAGCTGTTAATAGCAATTCATTACAGTTGATAGAACTGGGAGAGTTGCCTTTTATTTTGGAATTAGACATGAGGACTCTGATCTGGCAAACTCTGCACTGTGAGAACGCGAGTAGCTCTGCTGAAGTCATCTGGGACTGCTCATGTGCTTAACATTAAGCCCGTGCGGGTTTGCAGGATCAAGGTCTGAGACAGGATCATCTTTAAGGATGTTTGTTTACCTGCTCTGTTCTGTGTTTTCTAGATTCGTGACTCTGCCCTGCAAAACCACATCTCTGGGAAGACCTGGAGCGGCTCGAGTCAGCTGGGCACAGCTCACAAGTAGCATTATGGGGGCAAGTGATTCTTCCCGTAAACAAAAATTGTTTGCAGGAGCTTGATTCGGGAAGACATGACGGCACCGGGTACGTTGCATTGCAAACTGTTCAGCTGTGCGAGCCTGTGTGTACTGAGGCGTTAATGCAGAACTGTTGGGCACTGGGCCCAGAACAGATGCGAGGATGAGTGAGAGCAAAAAGACACGGAGGAAGAAGCAGGAGAAGAAAGCACATTTTAGGGTCCTCTATTCCTGCCTAGACAACCACGGCTTCAGAAACCTGGGCACCACCCCAAATCCCTCTTATCAAGAGAAAGTGGGAAGCAACATGATCTGTGGAGAAAACAAACATACTTAGTTTTTTCATTTGCCAATCCTGCAAACAATAGCTGTTTGTAGGCAAATAATCCTCAGGTCTGCATCACCAGATCAATGCAGGGAGTGGTTCCCATCAGTTCCGTGGTGCCAGACACACTGAGTGGTTTGTAAGGAAACAGGCCCTTGAACTTCACAGCACAGACACTATCTTAGTAGGTTATCATGCACTTGCTTCTGTTCCTGCTCCCACTCTCCTCATCTTCCAATGCTTGGCCTGGCAGGGAGAAGTGAAGGCGAGAGGAAATGGACGTTGTTTTAACAGAAAAGGCTTCAAAACATTCAGCTGTTTGTTATTTCCCTGCCACTTACTTTTCCAATTTACTTTTGGAGCCAGGCAAGCTAAAGGAAAAGCCAGTCCTTGTGCACAGTCACAGTTTAATACCTATGATATGCATGAAGAAAATTAATTTGACTGAGGATTTTGCTTCATGAAGTAATTACAGTGCAAGGCATAAAAAGGCTGTATTCTGTCCTGAGCCTCCGAAGTCCTGGTTTGCATCATGAGGTCATGTTTAGGATTACAAATGATTGCACAAATAGCATCTCACAGAGTCTCACATCACTTCTCTTCACCTTTACTGGCAGGATTTGTGGAGATGGAGAGGAACAGGAAAAGAAAGTCTCCTTTAGCCTCAGATGTGTTAAAATGGAAGCTTTAACCCACAGGGCACAAGAAGGGCGATACACCTGGAGAGTGCTGACTGCAAGGGGTAAGGCTGCTTCAAACTCCAAGATATGTCCAATGCCTACAACCCTCCTCCACTAATACCAGTGGAGAGGGATTGTAGGCATCAGAATAGCCCAAGTAATGTTGAATTGACTCAAGAAAACCCCTCATGTAATACATACTAATTGCAAAGTATCGTCTGAACAGTTTGATTTTTTTAATTTTGATTTTTATTTTTTATGGTACTTCTCTGAATTCAAATCCTTTTGAAATTGCATGTGTATACTTTGATAAACTGAGTAGGACTTGTCTTGGTATCGAAGTTGGTGTCATGTCTTTCACAGCTGAAAGCAGCACTTCAGTTATCGCTTATTTTGCAGCCAGAAACTATTTGGGAAAACAAAGCAAACCGAAATGCACTGGCAAAGCACATCTCACTGCCTTTACATGGACAGCCCATATCAATTAAACAGACACTACTGCTACCAGGGAGCCCGCAAAATGCCAATCATATCACAATTCAAAACGATCCATCCTGCCCCCAACCCATATCATGGAAGACTTGCTCAACAGTGATGAAACTTATGAATTTGAAGTTTGCTGAGAAAAATGAGGTCAAACCCAAGAAAACTACCAACAGAAAAGAAAGTTACAGGAATAGTAGACTTCCAAAAATTAAGAAAATTCCCAGATTAAAGTCACTGGGGAGCAATGCGCACTCACCTGCATGCTCTGCCTTGCCTGTGTGTTCAGGTGGGAGATGTTTAGATCCAGTTTGTTGCACAATGACTGCTGGAGCTGAGCTCAGTGGGAACTGAGCTCTGAGTGTCTGTCATTGTAGTTCTCAGGCTGTAGGTGACTCACATTGAGAATCCAGAATTATGAAGACCCTTTTTTTAATTCACCGCCGCCTGCCTTCTTTCCTCACTGATAACACAGGGTCAGCATCCTCCCAGAATTGCTGAAAAAGGAAATGGTGCATGTGAAACACTCAGACGCTGCTGTCATGAGCACCATGGAAAAACCACATGGAAATGAATAATTTTGTGCCCAAAGCACAGTTTGAATAACAGGCAGTAAAAAGCCCCATCGCTGCACATTAAACGAGAGGAGAATAAATCATGGGGGGAGCTGCTCCCTCAGGAGCAGCAACCATTGCCAATGTGGAGTGAGGGGCATGCCTGTAGGAAAAGGGTGTGGATAACTCAATTACAGTTCATCTGGATGAAGAAAACCAGGCAAACTCTGGACACTGCAGGCTGTTGAATGCTGGAGTGCACAGCCTCGGTAGCCTTTCAGAGTATATTGTTTCACACACGTATCCATGTTTGTGTGTGCGTGGGCTTCGGGGTATATGGAAAATAGGCAGGATAAGCTTTGGCTCTACTCCAAGTTAACTGCTCTACACAGCAAAGGGACTGCTGGTCAACTGCAAGCACAGGCTGAGGTCTAGATGCAAAAAATCAGTGAAATGTCAACTGCTCGGCTTGTAGAGTCGCTCTCAGATGCAAGAACATGTCCTGTAATTGCCCTTGGCACAGAGAGACAGAGCAGCACAGGGAACTGTGGTCAGGCCTCATTAATGGTGGCAGATTTAGGAGTGCATGTGTCTGATCCAACAGAGGGAAGGCAACCTTTATTCTGGATGGAAGAGAAGACCCGGTCTACTCAGCCTAGGAACTTCTGTGACATACAGCTCTGCAGAGCAGCACAGCTCCAAGGAGTTCACAGCCATCACCATCCCTTCAGCAGGTAAAGGACACACACTGCAGAGATCTCTGCAACAGGAGAACACAACACGGTGACTCAGTAGTAATGTGACCTTTCATCAACAGATGCTTTTCCTCTTGTTTCTGACACATTTATCAACTGTTGAAAACTTAGGTAAACCCCATTTTTTCAGTGCTTCTATCCGAGTGGTGGCATAGCCCTCCCGGAGCACAGGAATGAACGTAAAATGCCTTGCATTTGTTCTGATCATTTCACTTCTCTCCTTGTGACACTACTAGAGCAAGCCTTCCACACAGCTACGTATATCAGTTAAAGTCTATTATTTCAGCTCTTTCACATGTCACTGACTCACCATTCGTTAACTTCGGACAACCTTTTAAAGGTCTCACACATCCCCAAACCCTATATATGGAATTTCTGCCTTAGATATATTTCATGCTGCGCCAACATTGACTCAAAGGAGCAATAATTTTCCCAGCAAAGTCCTGTATAAAATCTTCCTCATGAGAGATAAGAGACAAGGTCATTTCACATAAGACGGCCCACTGAAATGACTCTTTTGACACTGCTTGTGCTGGAACTTCTTATTCATCCTTCTCCTCATCCAGATATTTTGTCTTCTAATTGCAGGGGTATTTAACACTTCAGCTGAGGGTTTCTGTGGACAAAATACAGATAGAAATGGATAAATTCTATCAATAATGTGTCACCTCTGTAACAATTTGCTCCTTTGAACTATCAAATTGTTGCCTATAGGATTATGATACATTCAGGTAAAAGTAGAAATGGTGAATTAATAGAGGCCCAAAGAAGTTCTGTTGCCAATCTGGTAAATTGTCACTGGCCCTAAAATGGATCAGTGGCCACATATTTTCCAGAGATAATAGAAATATTTTCCATCTCAGACTACAACTTGCGCATCCTATCAGTCACCTTGTAGATTTGTAGTTTACTCCTAAGCATAGCTTGGGTCCAAACTCCTCTTCATTGGGAGTAGGAATATGTTGGGATTTGTTCAAGGGATTCTTTGATGGGAAACAGCAATATTTAAAAATGAACAGCTTAAAAAGGAACATTTCTGCACCAATCACCACCAGACGGGTTTTAACCTGGGCAGACGACCTCCAAGGACATCATGCAAGCTGCAGAGAGCAGGGTTTGATTCACCGGGGTACTTTCCCTTCTGAATCAGCACTAGCTCTGCGCCACTGTTGATATCATGGGCTATCTGCCTTTGGAAGCGCTGAGCATTTTTAGGCGTTCTAACAGCAAAGTGCTGACTGTTGCTGGGGATTACAGATTCTGTGAAACATTTTGTAAGATAACTTCTGGCACCTTGCCACTTGTTATATGGAAAATATGCTGTATTATCTTCCATGTGTGTGGGGGTGTAAGGGTGCTCCTAGTGTCCTGGCCCCCAGCCTGCAGAGACTTACACATATTTTATTCAGAATGAAGTTAAGCAATACATGATGAACTTGTTCAGGCGCAGAGCCTGGATCTGTCACTTCAGACATGTTCCATATCCTGTAGGACTTCTCGAAAGACAGCATCTTTCTCGACGTTCCAAGTATGCTACTATGAGCACCACGCTGGAGATCGGCTGGGTGGGACACAGACGTGTTGGTTATCAGTGTAGGATGTTTCAGTGGAAGGGCCTGGTCCTGCCCTGGCGGGCTGAAGTCCTTCGACTGAGATAGTCAGACTGGTGTGGTCAAACTGGTCCCAGGCTCCCGTACAGGCGCGGGATACGGAGGAGTTGCTGTCAGACACTGCATGTCGGGCATTTGATTTAACGTTCTTCTCGTACTGTCAGTCCTGGAAAGCTCTCCAGAGGCACTGTGTGAAGGATGGGGTGTAACAGGTTGGGGTGAGGATGTGGGAGCACGAAGAAGAGCAGAGAAACGCCCTTGTTCTGGGGGCAGAGGGTGTAACATGACAAGTTAGGAGAGAATTGCCTGGACAGTCCAACACTGTGCCTGGGGTTATTCCCAGGTTATTCCCACGGAGACCCATGGATTGATATGGTGCTCAGGTGACTGACTTCTGGGTGAGTTTGAGTGGGACATGAAGGCAGCAGAGAGGGTATGTCCTCCCCAGACCCACCTCGGTGCCACACTTTAGGAAGAGCCGTGGTGGCTGCTCTGCTCCCCAAAAGCAGCCCTGTGAGAGCCCTGAGGGGGCAATGCCAGAGCCCTTTGGGTAGACCTACGGGGAGCCCTCGCAGACCCTTTGGAAAGCCTTTGGAAACCTTTCGGGGGAGCTGCGAAGGGCCCTGTAGGGAGCCGTTTGGGGAACCCTTTGGGGCGCTGAGGGGAACCCTGTGGAAGCCCTTTGGGGAGCCTTGTGGGACCCCGGGGGAAACGCTGAGGGGAGCCCTTTGGGACCCTGAGGGGAGCGAAAGGTAGCCCTTTGGAAGCCCTTTGACGGCCGCGAGGGTCCCCGAGGGGAGCCCTTCGACAGCCGCCAGGGACTCTGTGAGGGTCCCCGAGGGGAGCCCTTTGACAGCCGCGAGGGACCCTGTGAGGGACCCCGAGGGGAGCCCTTCGACAGCCGCGAGGGACCCTGTGAGGGTCCCCGAGGGGAGCCCTTCGACAGCCGCGAGGGACCCTGTGAGGGACCCCGAGGGGAGCCCTTCGACAGCCCCCTCCCTGTGCTCCCTGAGGGGTTCCCGCCGTGGCGGGAGCGGCGCGCGGGCGCCCCCGCTCCCCCGGCGGGGCGGCTCCGCCCGTCACCTGCGGCCGCGCGAGGGGCCGGGGCGGGGCGGGGCGGGGCGGGGCGGGGCGGCGGGGACG